>JAHRHZ010000044.1:85845-97557 GCA_024137785.1 Ginglymostoma cirratum
TCCACACCTTGTTATCTCGGATTGTCCAGCATCTGCAGTACCTATTATCTCTGCTCCTACATCTTCTGGAATTATTGATAAGAATGGATTGTTTGAAAAGTTTCCCCGTTTATATGCTAGCTCACAGACTGTCCTTGATTGCCCAGCTAAATTGCTTAATAGCACCCCTCAATTGCAGGTTGTGTGGTGAAGACAGCTGGTAATGAATCCTGTTCTTGGAGGTCCGCAGACTGACTGGAAACTGACTGCAGTCCATTACCTATAGCGATAGTTCAACCATACCCCATTATGCAACCACCTTATCTGAAACATCGCTAACCAGATAATTGTGGAAAGTGTAGCAATTTCCAGCTAGATGTTAAATATATCATGAACAACAAATAAAAACAACTCTGGTTCCTAGGAACAACTTGCCTTCTCCAAAAAATGTTCAGACATTCACCCAAGATCCTCAGACTGCACTTTCCAAACCCACGACCACTTCCATCTAGAAGGACAAGGGACAGCAGACATATGGGAACACCACTTCCTGCAAGTTCCCCTCCAAGCCACTCACTATCCTGACTTGGAAATATACCATCCTTCCTTCAGTGTCGCTGGTTCAAACCCCTGAAATTCCCTCCCTAAGGACATTGTGGGTCACCCATAGCAGGTGGACTGCAATTCAATATGCCAGCTCATCACCATCTTCTCAAGGGCAGCTAGGGGTGAGCAATAAATGCCGGCCCAGGCAGTGATGTTCATGTGCCAAAAATGAATAAAAAAGTCTACTTGGAGTGGTTGCCATGGTTTTGTTGACCATGGTGTCAGTTATAAAGGTTTGAGAGACGATTTAACAGGTTTTTCCACTAAGTTGCCAACTACCCAGCTTCTAGTGAATTCTTTTACACAGCATTCCATTGCTGGCCACCAAATGTCTTTATGGGAATATTGTTTCATCTGAACAGCTCCTAGATATCCTGCATGGGCCAGATGCAACACATTATTGTATGTAACACTTTGGGGCTATCTGTTCAGGTTCCATATTCAATACAGTTGTCTTCAAATAATGCAAGTTCATTCCATATTCTGTCATACGGGACCAATTCTCCCTCTATTTCATCAGGCCACTCAGTTTCTAGGCACTGATGGTACACTTTTTGTCAATGACTCTGCCTTCAACTCCACTTGTGTGGCACGATTCATAATTACATCTCACTGGGGAAGTGAGCTGCTATTCCCAAATTTACCACAAATGTTAAAGATATTCCAAGTATGCAAAGTTCCACAATTTAACTGACTTTTAGTTCAAGGTTGACAAAAAGCACGGACCGGGTTTCTGTACATGACAAAAGTTACCAGTTATTATATGTAATTATACTCTAGTTACGGTAATAAACCATTGACATATAAGACCAGTGATTAAAATACTAGCCCCGTTATAAATGCCTCATAAACTCCACTTTACACACACACACACACACACACACACACACACGTGCACACAGACACAAACATACACAATCAGCCACACACGCACACACACACACATGCACACACACAAACGCACACGCACGCACAGGCACATACACACTCAGCCACACACACATACACACCAGACACACTCAGACACACGGACACGGATGCATGGACACAGACAGACAAACAGGCAGGTTATTCAGAGAGGGACAAACCAAGCAAGACAGTTCACTGGTCATTGTTGCAAGGTTCTGTTATTGAGATGATCTTTATGACTCTTCTGCTGGCCAATGCCTTGCTTCAGTCATCTTTCTCTGGGTGCTTTGATTCATTGGTAAGTCTCTCTCTCTGTCTCTCTGTCTCTCTGCCTCTCTCCTCTCTGTCTCTCCTCTCTCTCTCTAATGTTGCCCCTCAGGTCCCTTTTAAATCTACCCCCTCCCACCTTAAACCTAAGCCCTCTAGTTTTGAATTCCCCTACCCTGGGGAAAAGACCTTGGCTATTTACCTTACCTATGCTCCCTATGCCTTTATAATCACCCCTCAACCTCCTTTATCCAGAGAA
Source organism: Ginglymostoma cirratum (assembly GCA_024137785.1). Lineage (NCBI taxonomy): Eukaryota > Metazoa > Chordata > Chondrichthyes > Orectolobiformes > Ginglymostomatidae > Ginglymostoma > Ginglymostoma cirratum. The sequence goes on from JAHRHZ010000044.1 coordinate 87,866, forward strand.
CAATGTCCCAGCCTGTCCAGCCTCTTATTATAATTCAAACCCTCCAGTCCCAGTAACATCCTAGTAAATCCTTATGAGGCCATTGGTTGGAGGTTCGTAGTTTGGTGAGTTAGTGACCTTTGGAAACGAACGACTTTGAAACCGAGCAGAGTTTCAATGGCTGATTGAAGGACAAATGGCATAAACAGAATTTCAGTTCATCAACTCATTCATCTCAAAGTCACACCATCCTCCAAATTCTCAAAGTCATCAGTTTCCTTGTTATATTTCATGACCAGTTGATGAAAAGTAGAACGTGGAAGGGTCATTCCCCGATCAAACCCAATCTCTACGCCTCATCTGTTGCACACAGTCTCTATTGACCAAACGGTTTATAGATTTAACTATAATGTTTCCGGTACAAATGGCAATAAGCATGTTTCTAGCTTGAAGAGCACCAAGCACCGTATTGGTAAAGGGTAATGTCTTAAGTGTCACAAATCTGAAGCCCATTAAATTGTTGTTATTGAGGCCCAGGACTAATAATGGGATCCACTGAACCCTCACCATCCAGGAATTTGGATTGTACCCTGCGGTATAACTGCCTGCAAAAAATAAACAAAAAGTGCCCTGTGAAGTATTTCTTGAATTACTGAAGTGAATCAAAGCCACAGAACTCTATTTCGATCACATCAAGAGTGGGTTCGATTGGGGATAGTTACGCTTGAACAAGCACCTAGCAACACAAGGACAGCTGGGCACTTTGTTTTGAAATAGTGTTGATCCTGGGGGGAGTGAACTGGAGATCCCAAGGGCTTAGGAATGCATCCTCAGATTCTGTTCTGAGGCAGGAGACATCACTGTCAGTAAGGTATCAGGAATTCATCGACCAAAAGCAGAAATAGATTTGATTTAATGCTTTGTTTATCCAAAAGCATAGTCATAGTCTCAACAGAACGTGTGGATGAATCGTTATTATTGCACTGTTTTTACTTTGGACAGCTGCACAGAATGAGCTACTTTCTTCCGAAGTAAGCGATGTTCATGTACAACAGCAGATTGTGACTCTGTGCAGCATAAGCGGTCTCTTTTGTATATGAGTCAGAAGACTGTGTTTCCAATCCTGCTCCAAAAGCTTAAATGTGGAGTCATAGAGTCATACAGCGCAGACACAGGCCGTTTGACCCAACTTGTCCATGCCGACCAGGTTTCCCAAACTGAATTTATCTAGACTGACACTCACAACTCACTCGGCAGGGTTGCACAGTTGTAGGTGCTGCCTTTCAGACGAAACATTAAACCAAGACTCCATCTGCTCTCTCATCTTCAAATAAATGATCCCTTGGCAATATTGGCAGAACAGCAGAAGAGTTCCCTTTATGTCCTTGTCAATATTTATCTATCAATCAACATTAAAGGTAATTTATTCTGTTGTTGTTTGCCTGACCTTTACACAAAATGGCTGCCAACTTTCTCATATTGACAGCAGTAAATGTACGTCAACAGTACTTCATTGGCTGGAAAGTACTTTGTGACAACACGATGTCATGAATTTGCAAGGTCTGTACTACATTTTTGTTCCTTTTTTTGTTGTATTTGGATGATTTATCCAAAACTATTATTGTAGGAAGAAGGACAAATATGGAAAAGGGGCAAGCAGGAGGGAAAATCACACCTTGGTCAGTTCTAAAGCCAGGGGCATGAGGGGATATCTGCAGCCATTATATGATGACCTGGTACTGAGTTGGTATCAGAAAGGACAGAGTTTAACCTCAGTCTCAAACAAACAACAGATTAGTTAAAATTAGCAGTGAGTACAGTTTTTTTAAAGCTTTATCTTTGAAGCAAATCAATCAGATCCATTGTATTCACCATGATAACCAATTTAAAAACTTCATTACCAAAGCGGGCCTAGCTTCAGAGCAAAGTCCTGATTTGTAGTTACTGAAATAACGTTATGATAAGATAAGCTTGATATATAACATGAGTTTTAAGGTCACAACAATAACTCAGAGGTAACAAGGTGTAGAGCTGAATGAACACAGCAGGCCAAGCAGCATCAGAGGAGCAGGAAAGCTGACGTTTCGGGCCTAGTCCGTCCTTCAGAAAATTCAGAGGTTTTGCTTGCTTTAAATGGGTTGAGATCATAGAAACCCTACAGTGTGGAAGAAGGCCATTTGGCCCATTGAATCCACACTGACTGTCTGAAGAGCATCCCACCAGAAGCCTCCTGCTACCCTATCCCTGTAACCCTACACTTCCCATAGCTGACCCACATAGCCTGCATATCCCTGGATGTTATGGGCACTTTAGCATGGCCACTCCACCTAACCTGCACATCTTTGAACTGTGGAAGGAAACCGGAGCATCTGGAGGAAACCCACACAGACACTGGGAGAATGTCCAAGCTCCATGTAGACAGTTGCCTGAGGCTGGAATTGAACCTGAGTCCCTGGTGCTGTGACGCAGCTTGTTAACCAGTAAACAATCAAGCCACCCCCAAACCTTATGTTAAACGTTAACATATAATGTTCACTGCTTCACTCTAAACAGCAGCAAGTTTCACTTTAACACAGTGCACAGCAAGTGATAAGTTTATGAATTAAACTGAAATTTAATTCCCTTCACTGAGTGAAGCACCAGACAAGCACTGCTTCAGCTTTGAGGTGAGATTTAGCCCTCAGAAGAAGCTCCAAAATCGCCCATTCACAAGAAAAACATTATACAACAAGGCACATCCAAGGTCCCAACTGGTGTTTCTCCCTTTCACTTCCTCTTCAGCCTGTGTTTCTCTCTCTTTCCCAGTCTCTGTCTCTCTCTCTCTGTCTCCCAGTTTGTGTGTCTCTGTCTCCAGTCTCTGTGGTTCTCTCTGTCAGTTTGTGTGTGTCTTTCTCTCTGTGTTTGTGTGTATCTCCCTCAGTCTGTGTGTGTGTCCCTTTCCCCCAGTGTGTGTCCCTCTCTCCCCCAGTGTGTGTCCCCCTCTCTCCCAGTCTGTGTGTGTCTCTCACCTCTTCCCACCCCCCATGTTGGTTTTGTAAGCTCCAGCCAAGGGATGATGGAGATTCTTGATAAAGGACGGACTGGAGAATCGATGGAAGTGTTTGGTGAAATCTGGAGGAAATAGTGGAGCTTGATCCTGGGATAATTTAAGAAACAATCAGATTGTGTCTTGGATGCTCATGCTTAAATCTTCTTCTGTAGTTCGGCAGTGAAGGAAGGGAAGAAGCAGTTCCATCTGCTCTTTCCTTCCTACCTATTACAGCTGCAGTGGAAGATAAGCAGTAGGGGAGCTGTTCCTTCACTGAGTACATCTAGCTGTGATGTCCAACTCAGCATATCAGTCCAATTCTGAAATCAATACCACCAATGGCTGCACTAATGGTTCCTGACCTTAGCCATTTCCTCTCTCACATGTGGACCACAGCATTGTACACCAGATTGAGGGCTTAGGTCTGAATGACTCAATTTAACTTATGTTTACAGTTATCTTTCTAATCTGTAAATGGTTTTCACTAATGCTCTGCTAATTTTAGCTCTTTGCTTTCTGCTACCAGTCTAGTGCTTTTTGCTTGTCATTTTAGGCATTTTGAAATTCTGCTTTCCTACAGCAGAACTGGACTTAATAAATCAAGGGCCCTTGATCGCAGATGAAGGGGATTTTCACACATTAATAGACAGTGAGTCTAGACAGCTACTTATTAGTATACGGGCAGCATTCAATTTTCTTTTTGAAACAGAATAGTTTTGATAATCATTAAGCACCAGGAGGAAAATCTGATGAAGCAATCACTCACTGATAACAGAAGCTGAAATGCTTTCCTATCCAGTGTTTCCTTCGAGTGAGATTATGGCCCAGTAATTCAACCAAAACAGAAGCCATTTGTTGGGCCTGAATTGACGTTCCAAGCCTCCAGTATGGTCGACGGGAAGTACATGCCATTGCTGGAAGTCCAGGGAATACAGTTTTCAGTGTAGACCCCTCCGAAATAGGTATTTAACCCCTTGTCTAAATGAACAGAGGTCCCGATGCCTGATTCAGACCCCACTTCAAATTTAGTTCACTCCGAGGCTGCTTTTGAGACAGCCCAGCAGGGATTGCAAACTATACTTACTGAGTGTAAGCATGAATGGAGTGCTCTCTACAGCTCCAGATTAAATCTAAAGGTTGCTGCTGGCCACCTCTCCTAATCACCACCCCATGACCTCCAGCATTTACCCTGGGTCAGAGACCAGAGTGCTTTTATCATTTACTCATGGAATGTGGGCATCACAGACTGGGCCAGCATTTATTGCCTGTCCCCATTTACCCTTGAGAAGGGGGTAGTGAGCTGCTTTCTTCAACTGCTGCAGTCCATGTGTTGTGGGTTGAGCCACAATACCCTTAGGGAGGGAATTCTAGGATTATAACCCAGTGGCAGTGAAGGAACAGCAATATATTTCCAAATCAGGACGGTGAGTGGCTTGGAGGGGAACTTGCAGGGGGTGGTGTTCCCATATATCTGCTGCCCTTGTCCTTTAGATGGAAGTGATTGTAGGTTTGGAAGAGGATCAGAGGATCTTTGGTGAGTTTCTGCAGTGCATCTTGTAGACAGTACTCACTGCTGTGACTGAGTGTCGGTGGTAGGGGGAGTAGGTGCTTGTGGGTGTAGTGCCAATCAAGCGGGGGCTGCCTTGTCCTGGATGGTGTCAAGCTTCTCGAGTGTTGTTGGAGCTGCACTCATCCAGGCAAGTGGGGAGTATTCCATCACACTCCTGACTTGTGCCTTGTAGATGGTGGGCAGGTTTTAGGGAGTTGGAAGGTGAGTTACGATCTGCAGTATTGCTAACCTCTGGGCTGCTGTCAGATCCAGCCAGCCATTCCTGATCCAGCCTGCTGCAAGCAGATCATGACTATAGCTCACCAACCGGGTTCTAGTGAAGCAAGTGAGATTCATCATGCATAGCCTTTTCAGGAGCCATTTGGGGTGTGATACTAATATCCACGTCAATGCACTGGTAGTTAATTAAATCATCAGGTAAGTGTAGGTATAGGCATCTAACCTAAAATTTGCTCCCTGTGCATTTTGGATGGCAAGACAAGCAATGGGTGGCACGGTGGCTCAGTGGTTAGCACTGCTGCTTCACAGTGCCAGGGACCCAGGTTTGATTCCACCCTCGGGTGACTGTGTGGAGTTTGCACATTCTCACCGTGTCCGCGTGGGTTTCCTCTGAGTGCTCCGGTTTCCTCCCACAGTCCGAAGATATGTAGGCCAGGTGGATTGGCCATGCTAAATTGCCCATAGTATTCAGGGATGGGTAGATTAGGTGGTTATAGGGGAATGGGTCTGGGTGATTTGCTCTGAGGGTCAGTGTGGACTTGTTGGGCTGAAGGGCCTATTTCCACACTGTAGGGATTCTGTGATGATGACAATATTGCCAGTGGTAGGTAATGGAGCGATCAAACTGCTGGAACATATTCAGGTGGCCTTTGGCGAGGTATGGAATACTTGGCAACCATCAATACCTCATGCAGCCTGATAACATTTTGAGCCTTGTGATCCCAATGTATTGAGGCCTCACCATCTGATGTATGGGCAGAAGGGTGTGAGGAAACTGAACAGGAAACCACTCCACCATCTCCTCAGTCTGCATCGCCTTTTCTTCCAAACGTTCTGGCTCAATATGACACTGGATAGCTCTGTGCCTTTGGCCTGTGCAGGCTCGAGGCTTTCACCCAGTGTTGTGCTAGGCCTCAATTAAAACTCGTTAGCAGTAGGCAATGAGCATCCAGCTGCTGCCGGCAGCGTTTTGGCTGGATGGGAAATCATTGGATCTTCCTGGAGATCGTGGATCACCAGCAGATCAGTCCTGGGATTGTGGAGCAGTGGACCATGTCAGCAATAACAGCAGAGAGTTTCCTGTGTGTCATGGAGAAGGCTTTCATCTGAGCTCCTCGAACGAACCCCTCCCCCCAGAACAGGGACGACTTCTCCTCCTTGTTATTGAGCCTAGACATGTATTCATCTTAAAGGTTATATCTCGTCTATTGAAAGCTTTTCTAAATTCAGAATGCTTTACTATATTTACATGATTTTATGTTGACGTACCATATGTTTACTTTTAAATTTTATCTCAAAAGCTGCAGGGAACACTTGCAAAATGCAACAAGATTAACATCTCTGATACACTTCTGAAGCAGCCAGCTTTAGTGTTCAAGTTGAATGAGCTGGCTGCAGTCTTCCCCTCCTTTCCCCTCACTGATCACCATCCATGTAGACAGGGTCAGACTAGAGTTGTGAAGAATTCAAGCATCTCCCACCAGCAGAGAGTCCGTGCGAGTGCACAGCAATTACGTTGGGAGAGTGGAAAGGGTCTTCCTAAAAAGGGGTCTGCTGCTTAACCCCTGTTGGCCTTTGAAATGTGCTTCCTGCTAATACTTCCTTGTTATGTCGCTGAGCTGTTGAGAGGGAAATGAGTCTCCCCCCCCCCCTCCAGATGATCTATGTGGGGCAGTCCTCTAGAAGCATTGTGCTAACGTTTTGATGAAAACATTACCGTAATTGGTTCTGATTCTCTTTGTGACAGACCATTGAACTCCAGTCTTGTATAGCTTGCATTGAAAGTTTACATCAACCAACAGTAATTAGCCTCAGAGAAAGCTTGCACTGAGTTTGGACAACAGATAAGATTTCTCAACCATCTGGTTGGCAAATGGAATGAACTGTTCCATTGCTTTGGCAATGTAAGATTTAATTTACTGCATAACATGTTTCAGTTTATGAAGGAGAGGATGTTTTCACTCAGGAATTGAAGATTCTGCCTCTTCATTCTAACTAGGATACCCATTATTTTGTATGGTATGGTACAGTTGGTATTCGCTGTAACTAATGGTATCACTTGCCCCTCCAAAGCAAATGATTATATGTTCCAGACCACCTTAAGTACATTAACTTAGACTGAACATAAGTACTGTAGAACTCTTGGAGTTGCTACCTTTTGGGTGAAATGTTAACTGAAGCTCTGTCTGCAAATCATGGAATCCTTACAGTATGAAAGCAGGCCATTCGGCCCATCAAGTCCACAGCAACCCTCCCACCCAGACCCATCCCCACATTCTTGTGACTCTGCATCTCCATGGCCAAACCACCAAGGCTGCACATTGCTAGACACTAGGGGCAATTTAGCATGGCCAATCCACCAAACCTGCATATCTTTGGACTGTTGGAGGAAACCGGAGCACTCAGAAGAAACCCTCACAGACAAGGGGAAACTCCACACAGACAGTCACCAGAGGCTGGATTTGACCCCAGGTCAGTGAGGCAGCAGTGCTAACTGAGCCAGCACACCACCCATACTGGCCATATAAATTCCCATTTCACTTTTTTAAAGAAGAGAGAGGAGATAATAGTTTGTCTAAGGAGGCGTTGGATTGATCAGCATTATATCCTGCACCTGATATTTAATTCCATTGGCTGCTGCCTAGCCCCCACCATGTAAAATGGGTGGTTTGTCCAGTACAGTCAAGGGGCTCTTTTGATGCAGAGATGGTGTCCCTATCTTTAAGCCAGAAAGCTTGGGTTCAAGACCCATGTGCTTCAGAGGTGTTTTATAACATATCTGGACAGGTTGATTAAAAATATCTCCAATACAGTCTATTTTGCCTAAGATGAATTTATCCGTTGAGGGAACAAATGCTCATTGGTCAATAGTCAATAATGGAGGCTGTATTGCCCATAATCCTTTGCACTTCAGAATGTGCTCCATCCATTGATTGGTTTTAATTGTTCAAGAGGGCAAATGCCAAGGCCTTGTTGCCTGCAGGAGGTTGTGTTGTGACACTGCTGCTTCTCATGAGTCCAGCTGTAAGAAGGCAGGAAGGAATGTCTCGGAGACTGATTTAATTTCTGGGTGAATGTACAGTAATATAGTAACGAAGCGAAAGATTTCCCTGCCTGAAACTGCTGGAAGTTAATTTACTGGAATCTTCCTGTGCATTTCAGCTAAGTAATGAGTCTGAAATGCTTCAGTCAAAGTTGATGTTTTTAGCAAACTCTGTGAACCAACCTTGCTTTGACATGTTGTGTAGGTGTTTGTCTTTGGTTTTTGTGATACCCTCTTGTCATATTTCCATTGTTTTAAGGGCAGGCACATTGTCCCAGATCCTTCAGCTTTTAGAAAGTCAGAGATTGGACATATCCGACAAGATACACATTGAGACCTCTTGGAAGTCCTATGCGATAGTTACCCAAGAGGTTTAAACTCGAAAAGAGCCATTACCTTGAATCTAAAAACCCTGCACAAAAAGGCTGGAATTCGGAGTTAGAATCAGAGATGTAGGAGGGTTCTTATCGATCTATCTAAATTGATCCACAGGAAAAGTTGGAGTTAACATCAGTCTACCTAGCCAACTGGCCACACCTGCCCTTGTTCAGTCACACTGACAGCTTCCACTTCCCCATGGACAGCCAACCCAAACTTAGACACACATCTCTGGCCACCCAACCCTGACACAGAGCCCACAACCACCCTGGGGTATACTCAGTACCCCTCCGTCACTTGACCCACTCTCACCCAATTCTTTGTGACCTGTAGCCCCCTTTCACACCCTACCCCTCACCCAGCCACCACCCTACTTCCTCACATCACTTTATTCCATCACCCACTTACCTGGTACTCTAATCCCTTATCTATCTGGCACCGTACCCTTTACGGACCTGACATCCTACCCCCTTACCCACTTGGTGCAGTACACCCCTCACCCATGTACCCAGCCTCAGCCTGCAGCCATCTGCCATCCCACATCCTCATTCACCTGCCTCCAACCCCCTAACTCATCTGGCACCCTACACTGTGGGCCGCCTCACACTCTATACCATTATAATCCTCCCATTCTAAATCCAGATCCACTCACCTGCCACTCTGATCCACTCCCAATGACCTTCACACACTTAATATCTTTCTCAGTAGCTGTCAAAGTGCCTTTGGGACCTTGTATTGACTGGAATTGAAAGCCAGTTCCAAAAAAAGGGACGTATTTTGGCATCCAACATTAATCCTGTGCTAAGTGGATTCTGAGGTGGTTTCCTACACTGGAGATATCCAGAACAGGCCAAGCTCAGAAACCTGGTTGGACAAATCACTGACAGGTAAGAGGACAGTCTCCAACAAGATTACGGTTGGACTTGTACCTCTGACCTAAATCCTAAATTCCAGCTCCAGAACAATACCAGCCAAAAATAACCGGCGGCTGGATTTCTCATCTAACCATGTACTGCGATTTTCCATATCTGATGTGTACACTCATTCGTGAGATTACTGCATATTTAATAGCTTTAGTTGGCAGAATATTCAACTTAATGGAGGATACAACCAAATCAAATAAGTGGGTTTTGCAATTAAGTGGCATTAACTGCAACAAAAATCATGAGCCAGAAGAAAAACAATTCAGAAAAACCCTGCAGTAAATCCGACAAAGTAGCTGGAGTGAATTTCAGATGCATCTCAGTAACGGCATCTTTCGAATGCACTGGATGGAATCACAAGGGTCTGTACAGTGTCTGTGTACAGTGTTAGTACAGTGTGTGTGTATAATGTTTGTATACTGAGTGTATAATGTGTGAGTATATATGGTATGTATACAATGGGTGTATGTACATTGTGTATACAAAGTGTATGTATACAGTGTGCTTGTACAGTGTGTGTATATGTAAAGTGCATGTATAGAGTGTGTGTAT
>JAHRHZ010000044.1:97567-155721 GCA_024137785.1 Ginglymostoma cirratum
CAGTGTGTGTATATGTAAAGTGCATGTATAGAGTGTGTGTATGTATACAGTGTTTGTACAGTGTGTGTATATGGCCCTCAATCAGTAAGGCGTTAATTCTGTAGTTTCACTCTCAGTGACATAGCCTGAGACAGTCAACAGGAAAAATCCAGTTCAATTCCTTTGGTAACTCCTCAGACACTGAAGCAGTCTGTGTCTGCATACAACAAGACCTAGACAACATTAGGGTGGCAAAGTGGCTCAGTGGTTAACACTGCTGCCTCCCAGTACCAGGGACATAGGTTCAATTCCACCCACTGGCAACTGTCTGTGTGGGTTTCTTCTGGGTGCTTCAGTTTCCTCCCACAGTCCAAAAGTGTGTGGGATAGGTGGATTGGTCATAGTGTTCAGGGATCTGTAGATTAGGGGGATGTGTCTGGATGGGATGCTCAGGAAGTTGGTGTGGACTTGTGGGGCTGAAGGGCCTGTTTCCACACTGTAGGGATTCTATTCTACAAAAACATTCCACTTTAGGCTGAACATTCATGATACACGAGAGTCAGGCAACCAGCAACACAAGAAGGAGAGTCTAAGCACCTTTGATATTCAGTGGCATGACTGTAGTATTTTCCCAAATGACCACCACTGGTACCTTCTAGTATTTTCCATCTCCCTCAGTAGGTGGCACTGGGTAAGGTGTTTGAGGTAGTTTGCTGTCACCAATCCTCCTTTATTTTTGTGTGGTCTTGAGTCTGTCTAGTAATACGCACTGTAGAGAATCTAAACACCAGGCACTGTTCTTAGATAATTTTTTTTTTGTATGATAGCTATGAGTACAACTACACATTTGGTCAGGATAGTGACTAAGACCTGAGCGAGGTGGTCAAAGCTGGAGTTGAACTCCTTGTCTCTACCCTTAGACTGCGTGAACCTCAGTGGAAATGAGCAGAGCCAATGTAACAATACACTTTATGTGACAATTGCCATCACAGAATCATCAATCATCAATGTCCTCAGCATTGTAGAATGGCATGGAGTGTGGAAAGAGGCCATTCGGCCCACTCCAACCCTCCAAGATTCACTCGTACCCTCACCCTATCCCCTCATGTACCAATATCAATAATCAGAAATATAACCAGACCAACCATATAAATTCTGTGGGTTCTCTTGTGTCTGAGTGGTAGTGCTTCTACCTCTAAGACAGGAGGCCAAGATTCAAGTCCTACTTGCTCCAGAGGTGTATCATAACATCTCTGAACAGATTATTAATAGGTTGACTAACTGCAATTTGAAGACTGGGAAATCTGAGGCAAGCAATCGTCCTTCTGATTCCCTGAAGTCTCTACAATCTACCAGACAGGAAATAGGAGTATGATAGAATACTTTCCACTTGCCTGGTTGGTAACACTTGAGTAGCTCGGTACCAATCATGGTGAAATAACCCATTTGATCAGCATCACATCAACACCTTTGACATCCCCCTTGGTACCTTTTAACAGAGTTCTGAGGAACAGTCACTGGACCCAAAACATTAATTCTGTTTTCTTTCCACAAATGATGCCAGACCTGTTGAGTTTTTCCAGCAATTTCCAATTTTGTTTTATTTACAGCATCCATAGTTCTTTATTTTTGTCGGGTTTTTTTTAATCTTTAAACATCCTTGCAGATACATGGAGGTGCATAAGGGTCCATGAATTAAGAATAGGCCCATCAATTCTGTTCACCATTCAATAAACTAGTGGTTAGCACAGTTGCCTCACAGCACTGGAGACTTGGGTTCAATTCGGGCGACTGTCTGTGTGGAGTTTGCACATTCTCCCCGTGTCTGCTTGGGTTTCCTCTGGGTGCTCCACTTTCCTCCCACAGTCCAAACACATGCAGGTTGGATGGATTGGCCATGCTAAATTGCCCCATAGTGTCCAGGGATGTGCAGTCTAGGTGGACTAGCCATGGGGAATGCAGGGTTATAGGGATAGGGTAGGGGGGCTTGGTCTGGGTGGGATAGTCTTTGGAGGGTTAGTATTGGCTTGATGGTCCTAATGGCATGCTTCCACACTGTTGGGATTCCATTCTATTTTAAATTCCACATTCCCGTCTGCTCCCAATAGCCTTTGATTCCCCTGGATAACAAGAATCTATCTACCATTACCTTAAAAAAAACACAGTGCTACTATACTTTTTGATGCAAAGAATTCCAAACTCACACCATCCTCTGACTGGTAAAATTACTACAATCTTATTAGAGAGACATGACTGGTGGCCAGCACCCTTCCAGATGAGGTGAAAGAGAATCCTTTGCGGTAACCTCAGCTGGTGTAGGAATTGAACCCACACAATTAGTGTTCTAAGTCTACATTACAAACTAGTTGGCCAGCCAACTGAGCTAAACCAACCCCCTATTCCTCTATGAGTAAAATATCGAGGAAAACATTCCAGGCCAGGTTTTGTGCTGAAGAGGACCTGAAGCCACAGCCCCTGTTCTTAGAGCTAAGAATGCTGTCACTGGCAAGTTACAAATCTTAAAATCCTGATCTCAGGCTCGGTTCCAGTCCATCACACACAACAGAAACTTACAGGATTGTTCTGCTCATCTATCCTCCCACGTATGGGAGACTCCAACTGCAAGTCAAGGTTTCTGATAATTTATAGAATCCCTACAGTGTGGAAGCAGGCCAATTGGCCCATTGAGTTCGCACTGACCCTCCATGCAGCATCCCACCCACATACCCTATCCCTGTAACCCTACATTTCCCATGGCTAATCGACATTCCTTGCACATCCCTCGACACTGTGGACAATTTAGCATGGCTAATCCACCTAACCTGAATATCTTCAGACTGTATGAGGAAATCCATACTGACATGGCAAGAACATGTAATTTCCACACATACAGTCACCCAAGGGTGGGATTGAGCCTGGGTCCCTGGTGCTGTGAGGCAGCAGAGTTATCCACTGAGGCACTGTGCTGTCCATTATCAGATATTATCTATTATCAGATATTTGTTTATGATCTGATACCATGATAACAGCTCCACTGTTAATGGTGTAGCTTACAGCACCAGACATTTCCAACATGCCCTGCTCTCCACTCCCAAAGGTGATTAATTTCTGTCTATTATTATTTCCAGGTTAAACCTTACAGTCATATTTATATATAATTACACAGAAATCACAAGACAAATGTTAAGTTTGTTTGGCATTTTTAATTTAGAAAAGCACCCCAATGTATTTTGCAGAGACCAATAGATCAAAGAGGCTGAGTAACAGTGCCATAGCATGAGAGATTGGAGAGGCCACTGAAAGCTTGGTGAACAAAGATCAGTTTTTAAGAGTTTTAAGACATAAATGGAAAGGTGAACAGCTGGAATTATTTGGAATTGAGATGAAGAGAATTGACCTGAGGTTCCACGGTGGCTCAGTAGTTAGTATTGTTGTCTCATAGCATCCTGGGCCCAGGTTCAGATCAACTCTGTGTGTGGAGTTTACACATTGTCCCCATGTATGTGTGGGTCTTCTTAAAGTGCTTTGGTTTTCTTTTACAAAGATGTGCAGGTTAGGTGGATTGGCCACAGTAAATTGCCTAGAACATCCAGGGATGTGCAGGCTAGTGGCTTAGCTTTGGGAGATATAGGGTAAGGGTGTGGGTCTGAGGTGGGGTTGAAGCCCAGCATCAGCCATGATCATATCAAATGGAGGAACAAGCTCAATGGGCCAAATGGTCTACTTTTGCCTCTATTTTTGTGTTCTTGTGAATGCATTTTGGTTGAGATTGGCAGAGGTCAAGCTGCAACAACAGAAAGCATCCATCAATGGTGTGGTGAAGGGTGGTTAGCACTGCTGCCTCGTAGCACCAGGGTTCGATTCCAGCCTCGGGTGGCTGTCTGTGTGACATTTGCATATTCTCCCTGTGTCTGCCTGGGTTTCCTCTGGTTTCCACCCACAGTCCGAAGCTGTGCAGGTTAGGTGGTTTGGCCATATTAAATTGGGGTTGAAAACAGTACTCTCTGACACCTGGTATTCAGCTGCGTGAAAATATCAATGGTACAGGCTATCACAGTTTATAAATATCTAGCCTCTGGAGTGCACTTCCTGTGGGCTGCAGGTTTACATCATGTCGGGCTTTGTTCAATACATTTCAGGAATCACATTTTAGAATCATCTCTAATTCAACATGGGCATCACCCAGAGGAGATATACTCACCCTCAGAAAATAATAAAAGTTAATTCAGTGCACAATGGGCTAAAAAAATCATCAGAACATATTTTATCATGGTCCAAAAATTTCGGAGAGAAAAGAAGTCTTTCATAGAATTCACAACGTGATGATTGTGCATAACAGAGGCGACTTTCAGAACGTCGGATCATTCTTCGAACTCATCAGAAGACCAGTTAGAGCTGAGGAGTTAAACTGCAATGTACATACGTCAGACCTTTGAATAAAGAGCTGTTCATCAATTAAATGCAAGACACAATGGTGAATCCTTTTGGAAGGATCAGTTAACAAGATTTGTTCAGTTTGTAGATGATCACATGTCTACTAATACTTTGACCATGAAAATCTGATTAGTCTGGCTTTTACATCCTTGGGCGACCAGTAGATACAAGACCTCAGGGCTCCATCTCCAGCTTGTAGCTATAAACAAGAAACCACTTCGCTTTAATGCTGTACCCGGTATAACCACTGCCGCACCACAAAGAATAAGAATTCCGAAATGTTCCCTGCAAACTGCAGGATGGGAGCTATGCCTCCATTGCAAGTTAGCTTAAATTTATTAAACTAGAAAGAGAGCAGAAAAGATTTACTTTGATGCTAACTGGACTGGAAAGTTTGAAGTTATAAGGAAAGGCTGGATAGGCTGGAACTTCTTTTCCTTGGAGTGTGGGAGATTGAGGTTAGAGATCTATAAAATCATGAGAGGCATAGATAAGGTGGATAGCCAACAGCTATTCCCCATGGTAGGGGAATCTAAAACCAGACAGCATCATTTTAGGGTGAGAGGGGAAAGATACAAAAGGGTCCGAAGGGGCAATTTTTTTCACACAAGGTGATGAGTGTCTAGGGGAAGAGCAAAACTTCTTCACAGTAAGCATTCTTCAAAGAGATGTAGCAGTCGATTAACAAAATGTAACAGCAAATTATTGCAGACGATGGAATCTGTACTGAAAACAAAACGCATCTGGAACAGGCTGCCAGAGGTAGTGGCAGAGGCGAATACAATTTTGTCATTTAAGAAACATTTGGACAGGTACGTGGATGGGATAGGTATGGAGGGGATATGGACTAAATGCAGGCAAATGGTACAAGATTAATTGTGAAAACTGGGCAGCATGGACAAGCTGGGCTGAAGGGCCCTTTTCCGTGCTGTAACATTCTGTGACTCTAGCGCCTCCTCCTATTTGAACTGCTAACATGACTACAGGGGCTAGCTGAATCTCTCCATTTGAAGAAATAATTTGCCCATTCAAACTGATTCTCAATCTATTTCTCCTCAGTAATCTCTAACCAGTGAACATTTGCGGCTGAAGTTCGAGGCAGAATGCCAAGAATATTCAGAGGGGTAGGGCACGGAGCATTCATCCTGCAGAGGCTTGAAGATAAAGTTTCAGTTGGCACTCTCTCAATCCAAACTGGCATGGGTACTTGGAGGTAAAATAATCTCTCCGGTCTGCGGGATGGACAATGAAGTCGGTGTTGTTATTAGTTCATGAGAAGATGAAAGGAAAATCAGGTACATTAGTGTAAACACATAGCACTTGACAAATTCTTTCAATTCTGTTGCCGGCACAGTTTTGAAGCCCCACAGTTCAGTTTCTCAAAAACTGAATGTATTATTTTAACAGAGTGAGTGATAGCTCAAAGATGGAGCTTCACATGAATGTACCATCCAGATTAATACTGGGGGAGAAGGAAGGATTACGGGGGATTTGAACTTTTTCTGTCCTTGCCTCCTCTCCATAACCATTCTTGCGCAAGCCAGAAGACGGAAACCAAAAAAATGCCTGGCATTAATTCAGTAAATCATCAATGCATTCTGTGTGTATCTCAGTGCCTGCACTCCAACTGAAGTGCCTGAGACTGCATAATGGGGTGATTTCAATCTAACCCATCCAGTGGTGTGTTCCAACTGCCTACTGTTTTATATAAGGTCCTCTTGGGTGTCAATGAGAAAGAAAATTCAGTGTGTTAAAACAGGCAGTCAGTTTAATCAAACAAAACCAGAAATTGCTGGCAAAACGCAGGCAGTCTGGCCACACATGTAGAGAGAACACAGAGTTAACATTCCCAAGTCCAGTGACCCTTCTTCAGAATGTGGTTCTGAGGAAGGGTCAGAGATAACAAGATGTAGAGCTGGATGAACACAGCAGGCCAAGCAACATCAGAGGAGCAGGAAAGCTGACATTTTGGTTCACCTATCCCCTTCTCCCACCTCAAGCCCCACCCCCATCTCCTACCTACTAGCCTCATCCAGCCCCCTTGACTTGTCCATCCACCCTGGACTGACCTATCTCCTCCCTACCTCCCCACCTACACTCACCTTTACTGGCTCCACCCCCGCCTCTCTGACCTGTCTTTCTCCTCTCGACCTATCTTCTCCTCTATCCATCTTCTATCCGCCTCCCCCTCTCTCCCTATTTATTTCAGAACCCCCTTCCCCTCCCCCATTTCTGAAGAAGGGTCTAGGCCCAAAACGTCAGCCTTCCTGCTCCTCTGATGCTGCTTGGCCTACTGTGTTCATCCAGCTCTACACCTTGTTAATTCAGATTCTCCAGCATCTGCAGTTCCTACTATCTCTGAGGAAGGGTCACTGACTTGAAATGTCAACTCTGTTTTCTCGTCACAGATGCTGCCAGACATGCTGAGCTTTGCCAGCAATTTCTGTTTTTGTTTATTTAGATCTCGAGCAACCGCAGTTATAAAGTCATAGAGTCATACAGCATGGGTACAGGCCCTTCATTCCAAACAGCCCATGCCAACCATAACCCCAAACTAAACTAGCCCCACCTGCCTGTGCTTTGTCCTATCCCTCCAAGCATTTCATATTCATGCACTTGTCTAAATGCCTTTTAAATGTTGTAACCGTACCCGCATCCATCACTTCCTCTGGAAGCTATTCCACATACTAACCACGCTCTGCATAAAAACATTGCTCCCCATGTCTGTTTTAAATCTTTTTCCTCGCACCTTAAAAATATGCCTCCAGTCTTGAGATCCCCCACACTTGGGAAAAGCCATCTGCAATTCACCTTTTCTATACGCCTCATCATTTTATAAACCTCTATAAGACCACCCCTCAACCTCCTACACCCCAGTGAAAAAAGGCCCCAGCCTATTCCAGCCTCTCCTTTATAACTCAAATTTCCCTTCGTGACATATCCTGGTAAATCTCTTCTGAATCCTCTCCAGCTTAATAGTATCATTCCTATAACAGGGAGACCAGAACTGGACACAGTTCTCCAGAATAGGCCTCACCAACATCTTGTACAACCTCAACATGACTTTCCAACTCGTATACTCAAAGGACTGAGCAATGAAGTTCATGGTTTTATTGTAGTCGATCTAATCAATGGATGAGTTGAGTCAAGTAGACTGCATTTGAAGGGTCATTCTGAAATCTATCTGTGTCATGACATCCAACACAGTGAAACACGCCACAGTAGAGAAACAAAGAATTTGTATTTCTGGAGTACATTTTGTCCAAAGCACCTCAAGTTCAGTTAAGTACATTTTGTGGATTGTGGTCACTGTTGTAATATTGGAGTAAGTTACCACAACTGGCACTCTGATAAATCAGCAGTTCAACTCCTTTAGACGATGGTATTGATATAAATGAGCTCCCTTGCTCCTCTGTGAACAAGTGCCCTGGGACTTTTTAAGCCCCTCCGTGCAAGAGCTTTGTGTAACACCTCATGGAACGCCGCACATTTCCTGAAACTATATCCTTCTGACACAGAAGCAGGAACACCATCACTGAGCCACAGCTGCCCCATGAGGAATTGTGTGCCCCCATTGGCCGAAGGGTGTAACTACAGTGACAAGTTTACATGTACAATTTCCATTTGTAATGGGAAGATGTGTAGACGACTAACAATATATTTCTTATGATAGATAGAAGCTTCTAAAATTAAGAGAGGCAAAGATAGGGTTGACAGTTAGAATCTGTTTCTCAGAACTGAAATGTCTAATACTAGGGGACAGGCAGTTAAGGTGAGAGGGGCAAAGTTCAAAGAAACTGTGAGGGGCAGGTTTTTTATACAGAGAATGGTAGGAGTCTGGAACATGCTGCCAGGAGTGGTGGTGGAGGCAGATATGATGGGGCTTTTAAGAGGCTTTTAGATAAGCAAGGACCGAGGAGTAGAGGGAGTTGGGCCATGGGAAGGCAAAAGGGAGTATTTAATTTGGCATCATATTTTGCACAACATCAAAGGTCCTGCTCCTGCATTGCACTGTTCTATGCTCAATTATTATAAAACATAAATTATATTATAAACCATAAAACATCTCATTTATATCCTCACAATATCAAAAAAAAAACATTTCAAGATTTATTCCTGCTCTAAAAGGTCTTTTGGTTTCTTCTTCAATTCTTTAAATCAATTTTGTTCAGCCCAGAATCTAGTTTAATCACCAGCTTAACACAGTGTTAAGCAGCTAGTCTTTTCCAGCTTGTGATCCAAGTCGATTAAATGAATTTCCAGCACAATGTTCTGCACTGATAGCTTAACATTGGAATGACTACAGTGTTTCGAAGCTGAAAGAGAGTACACTGTCGGAGGGTAGAATATTCCTTTCTTTTAGCTTTCCACTCATTATTCCCAGACTCTAGCCTGTGCGACTTGAAAGGGCTCTGCTTTCATCGACAATACAATGGAAAAATAAAGACTTGAACTTCACAACCTCAAGATATCTCAAAAAGTATTTTACAATCAATTAAGTTCTTTTCTAATGTATGCACGATAAGATCCCAAAAACAGCAGTGTGATAATGATGGGATAACCTGTTTTCATGATGTTAGTTAAGAGACAAATAATGGCCAGGACATCAGACTTAAGTCTATGGCTTCCCTTCAAAGTAATCCCATGCAATTACCCATCATAGAGCAGACAGAGCCTCCACGTAACACTCCCAGCTGTGCCCCCTCCTTCGATTTGTGAATCAGTCACTTCAGTGGAACCTGATACTGAACCAGACAATAGAACATTCACAGAACCAAATACAACTAAATGAAGGTTTAGGCCCGAAACGTCAAGTTTTCCTGCTCCTATGATGCTGCTTGACCTGCTGTGTTCATCCAGCCCCATGCTTGTTATCTTAAATTCACAACTTGTGTTGAAAGACATAACTTGAACTAACTTTACAACCTCATCTGACTCTCTTAATTCATTTCCTCACTATTAAAATACTCGTACATTTTCCACAAAAATGATACAATAAGACCATATGAAGTAGGAGCAGAGTAGGCCATTCAGTCCATCAAGTTTCTTCCACCACTTCATTTCTGAAGAAGGGTCTAGCTCCGAAACGTCAGCTTTCCTGCTCCTCTGATGCTGCTTGGCCTGCTGTGTTCATCCAGCTCTACACCTTGTTATCTCAGATTCTCCAGCATCTGCAGTACCTACTATTTCTACATACACATACTGACTTCAGTCACCGTAATGTGAAGGTGATGAATGGAATACTAATTAAACAGACTGTTTTATACAGGGTGGCGCTGTGTTGTTGGAGCTGCTGTGATCCAAGGAACTGGAGGGTTTCCCACTCCAGACATGTAGTAGGTGAAGAAGTCCTGGGAAGGCAGAAAATGAGTTACTTCTGGCAGAAATTACAATCTCTGATTTCCTGTTGACGCCACAATATTTATCTAACTGGTCTAATTCAGTTTCAGCTCACTGCATATAGCTGTGTACTCCGATCTGTTGGCAGAATGTGGGAGACAGCATATAGAGTTGAATCAAGTGAGGTCTTGGACTGATTTAAAAGTGAGGACAGAAGAGCTTAAATTGTTTTGTGGGGATGGGATAAGGGGCCAGTACAGGTCAGCGCAAGAATGACTGATCAGTCTATTTTCCACAGAATTGGTATTTGGTTGCCAGGTTTTGAGTCAAGAAAACTTTTCAACAGGACTCTAATTTATCAGTATCCATGAATTTCCTGACATCTGGCCTGCACAGAGAGCCAGAAATTTCACTGCCAGGACTCCACCAGGAACAGAGTTTGTAGTTGAACTGAGCAGTGAAGTTCCAAAGTGTCAACATTGTATAAACACAGGCTGCCAGTTTAGCAAGCAGATTACCAGTTGGACTGGATACTACATTGAAAGATTCTCTAACCTTGATGACGAAACAGTGAATCAATCAGCTTTTAATGAGGAAAGCCAGCCAAAGGCTCAAAGTTCAAATCCCACTCTGGCTGAATTTAGCTGAAGACATGATGAGGTGGATCAAACCACTGAGGCTCAGTAACACCAGGTTTGTCTTTTAAAAGCTCCCAGGAAGAAAAAAGCTGAGGAAAGTGAGGAGTTCAGCTGTTTTTTTCACAATATTGTTGCACTGACTGTAGTAAATGAAGACCAATTTAGCTAACACAGACCTTGCCCACTGACAGTGACTTCACGCGGTTAGCAAATTGGGAAAATAATGTGAAGGAATACAAGAGAAATAACTTACTCTGAAATCAACGGAGTACAGTGTAGTCACTGTTCTAATATCGGAAATTGTAGCAGTCAATTTACACACAGCAAGATTCCACAAAAAGTTAACCAAACCAATACTCAGATAACCTATTGTCCAAGTAACATCAACAACATGGCTGGCACCATTTTAAAAAGGGGTGGCCAAAGCACTTGCCTGCTTCAGGCACCTGTTTCTATCAAATAGGACTCAGGTTGCCATTTTAGGCAGAGGTTTTATAATGCTCGCTCTGACTGGCTCCACAGGCAAAGACCCAACAAAGGGAAGAAATCAACTATTGTTGTAGGCCCCAAAGGAACAGGGGAACAACTCAGACACCACAAAAATAATTTCACCAAAATCAACCTTAATGACTAATAACATATCTGTGCCATCTAAATGTAATACTATTGAGATATGTGTGTTCCGCTTAAGATTTCTTGTTTGCTGATTAAGTACAAGATACGGTTGAGAGTAATGTCCCCAGATGTGTGCCTCATGTGCAGAGTGCTATGTGATCTTGTGACAACATCCTGATACTTGACTCACATGCGTGATCATTTCTTAAAAGGGCATCAGTTCCAAAGATGATGGTACACAGTGACAGGAAGCAGAGAAAAGGATACACATGGCATTTTCAACCTGTGCTAGTGACGTGTCACAACGATCAGCGCTATAGAGTCTGAGCTATTTACAATCTATATTCCTGACCTTGACAAAGAGACAACGAGTAAATTTCTGAAGAAGGGTCTAGGCCTGAAACATCAGCCTTCCTGCTCCTCTGATGCTGCTTGGCCTGTTGTGTTCATCCAGCTCTACACCTTGTTACCTCAGTGAGTAAAGAATCCAAGTTTGCTGATGATAAAGAACGAGATAGGGATGTAAGCTGTGAGGCAGACACAAAGAGGCTACAAAGCGATGCAGAATGGTTATGTGAGTGGCATCAAGGTGACAGTAGGAGTATTACTTGGCAAAGTATGAGCTTATTCACTTTGGTTGGCCTCATAAAAGGACCACAATAGATTAGAGCAATGTCTCAGCAAACAATTAGAAAAGTATGTTATCTGTTGCTCTTTATTTTGAGGGGTTCCAATTACAAGAGCAAGAAAGCGTTGCTCATAATGTTCTGCACTTTGGTGAGAACACGCCAGGAATTTTAGTCTGCATGGTTAAGGAAGGATACAGGGTGGGAGAGTGGGGCAGCATGGTGGTTCGGTGGGTAGTAGTGCTGCCTCACAGCACCAGGGACCCAGGTTCAATTCCACCCTCAGGTGACTGTGTGGAGTTTGTGCATTCTCTCCGCATCTGCATGGATTTACTCTGGGTGCTCTGGTTCCCTCTCTCAGTCCAAACATGTGCAGGTTGGGTGGATTGGCCATAGGAAATTGATCATAGTATCCAGGGATGTGCAGACCAAGTAGATTGGCCATAGAAAATGCAAGGTTACAGGGGTGGGGTGGGTCTGGGTAGGATTCCCTTCAGAGGTCATTGTGGACTTGATGGGTCAAATGGCCTGCTTCTGCACTGGAGGGATTTTATGCTATCTTATTTACCTGAAGAGGGTACTGCAAAGGTTCTCTAGGTTGATCCATAAGTTGGCCTATGATGAGCGGTTGGGAAAATTGTGTCTATCATCTTGAGAGTTTAGAAGAATGCGAGGTGGGCTTATTGAGACACAAATGATTCTGACAGAGTAGATATTGTGAGCTATTTTCCATCTAGCTGGGGAATCGAAAATACAGAGGCACGATCTCAAGATGAGGTGTGGATCATTTAGGGCTGAGATGGGGGAAAATATCTTCACTCAAAAGGTTATGGATCTTTGGAATTGTCTACCCCAGAGTTATGGATGCTGCATGGTTGAATAGCATCAAGGCAATCTCAGGCAATTTGGTCTCTTAGGGAATTGAGAGATACGGGGGAGCTAAGGGGCAAGCTGACTTTAAACAGAAGATCAGTCATTATTGTACTGAATGGCAGAGCAGGCTCGATGGGTGAATACTCTGTTCCTGCTCCTGGAGCTTTAAGGTGGAAAAGTCCCCAGGACCTGATGGTATCTATCCCAGGTTATTGAGAGAGGCAAGAGAGGAGATTGCAAGGGGCCCTGACCAAGATCTTTGTACCTTTGCTAGCCACTGCAGAGGTCCTGGAGGATTGGCGAGTAGCTAATGTTGTTCCAGAGATAGTAGGAACTGCAGATGCTGGAGAATCTGAGATATACAAGGTGTAGAACTGAATGAACACAGCACCAGGGACCCAGGTTCGATTCCACCCTCAGGTGACTGTGTGGAGTTTGTGCATTCTCTCCATATCTGCATGGATTTACTCTTCTTTAGAAGGGTCTAGGCCCGAAAAGTCAGCCTTCCTGCTCCTCTGATGCTGCTTGGCCTGCTGTGTTCATCCAGCTCTACAACTTGTATTTCTCAGCTGATGTTGTTCATCTGTTCAAGAAGGGAAATAGGGATAAATCCAGGAAACTATAGACCAGTGAGGCTCACGTCGGTGGTTGGGAAGCTATTGGGGAGAATTCTTAGGGATAGGACTTATGCGCATTTGGAAAAGCATGGCCTAATTAGAGACAGTCAGCATGGCTTTGTCCCGGGCAGGTCATGTGTCATTAACTTGACTGAATTTTTTGAGGAGGCAATGAAGATGATCGATGAGGATAAAGCAGTGGATTTTGTTTACATGGATTATAATAGGCCTTTCAACAAGGTCCCTCATGGTAGTCTCATCCAGAAGATTAAGATGCATGGGATCTACAGTGACTTGGCCATCTAGATTCAAAATTGGCTTGTCCATAGAAGACAGAGGGTAATGGTGGAAGGCTGTTTTTCAGGCTGGAGGCCTATGACTAGTGGTGTTCCACAGGGATTCGTACTGGGACCTCTGCTGTTTACGATATATATAAATGACTTGGACGAAAATGTAGCTGGGCAGGTTAGTATGTTTGCATAGGATACCAAGATCGGTGGAGTTGTGGATAGTGTAGGAGGTTATCAGTGGATTCAGTGGGATATAGATCAGTTGCAGATTTGGGTGGAGAAATGGCAGATGGAGTTTAATCCGGGTAAGTGTGAGATGCTGCATTTTGGGAGATCAAATGTTAATGAAAAGTATGCAGTTAATGGCAAAACCCCGAGCAGCATTGATGTACAGAGATATCTTGGGGTTCAAATCCTTAGCTCCCTGAAATTGGCCGTGCAAGTAGATAAGGTGGTAAAGAAGGTGGATGGCATGTTTGCCTTTATTGGTTAGGGAATTAAGTACAAGAGTCATGATGTCATGTTGCCGGTTTATAAGACTTTGGCTAGGCCACATTTAGAGAATTGCGTTCAATTCTGGTTGCCACATTACAGGAAGGACATGAAGGCTTTGGAGGTGGTGCAGAACAGGTTTACCAAGATGCTGCCTCGATTAGAGGGTATGAGCTATAAGAAGAGGCTAGAAAAAACTCGGGCTGTTTTCTCTGGAGCAGCGGAGGCTGAGGGGAGACTTGACAGAAGTCTATAACATTATGAGATGCATAGATAGGATTGATGGTCAAAATCGTTTTCCCAGAATTGAAATGTCTAAAACGAGGGGCATGCATTTAAGGTGAGAGGGCTAAAGTTCAAAGGAGACATGAGGGGCAAGTTTTTTTACTCAGCGAGTGGCAGGAGTCTAGAACATCCTGGTATTGGTGGAGGCAGATATGACAGGAGCATTGAAGGGACTTTTAGATAAACACATGAATATGCGGGGACTGGAGGGATATGGACTAAGGGCAGGCAGAAGTTTCATTTGATGTCATGTTCAGCCCAACATCATGGACCAAAGGGCCATTCCTGTGCTGTACATTTCTGCGTTCTAGTCCATTTGTTGTTAATTCTTGATGACATCTGGAGATTATAGAGGCATAGAGATGTACAACACAGAAACAGACCCTTCAGTCCATCTCGTCCATGCAGACCAGATATCCTATATTAATCAAGTCCCATTTACCAGCATTTGGCACATATTGCGCTAAACCCTTCCTATTCGTATACCCATCCAGATGCCTTTTAAATATTATAACTGTACCAGCTTCCACCACTTCCTCTGGCAAGTCATTCCACTCACTCATCACCCTCTGTATGAAAAAGTTGCCCCTTAGGTTGCTTTCAAATCTTTCCCCTCTCACCTTAAACCTATTCCCTGTAGCTTAGGACTCCCCTACCCTGGGAAAAAGACGTTGGCTACTCACCCTACCTCATGATTTTACAAACCTCTATAAGGTCACCCCTCAGCCTCTGACATTCCAGGGAAAATAGCCCCAGTCTTTTAGCCTCTCCCTATAGCTCAAACCTTTCAACCCTGGCAACACTTTTCTGAACTCTTCATGGTGGGGAAAAGGACAATTAAAGCATTGAACCACCAACAGCACTCCCTTGGGCCGTTATGAACACCCCTGGGTCTACACCAAAGCAATATGAAAGGATGCCTAAAATCTGTGACCCCTACTCTTACACTTGGGTGCAGTGCAGAGGGGGACATGGGGAAGGAAATTACCTCACCAATAAGAACTGATGACGTTATGGCACAACAGAGTGTGGACTTTTCATGCCCAACACAGACTTCAATTCCAGAATGGTTTCATTTCCTGAGGACCCCTGCTCAGTTCATACACAGAGATCACTCAAAAGGAAAGGCAGCCCAGCTGCAAATTGGAGTTGTCATAAAAATAACAGACAAAACAATATTGAAGGAAGAGGAAGCCGCTGCAGAGTTTAGTGCTATGCTGGAAGCTTTAGCAGACACACAGTTGGCCACAGTGATGGGATTAGAGTTTGCAGAATAATGTTGCCATAGTTACTGCTTTTGGCTTTCAAATCTGTTTTCTCCACATTTTGAGTCCCGAACTTTGGAGTCAGATCAGAATTAATGAAGCTGATTGTGTGTGTCTGTGTGTGTGTGTGTGTGTGTGTGTGTGTGTGTGTGTGTGTGTGTGTTTACTGTCAATCCACAATTATTTGGCAGTCTGGAAAGAGATTGGGAATCCTGTCTCATTCCCTGCATTGACTGAAGAAGTGTTGTTTGTGAATGGATGTGCCAAAACAAATTTTCCTTATCCATTCCCAGTGCTTCCTAATTCATGGGATAGTTTAATTTCATCAATTCTATTTCTAGATTTTGCTCTGGGGTGCTGTATACGTGCTGAAGCTGTGAGATATTTCAATGCACATTTTGTTCCCAAGCCTCCTGCTCCAGAGATCTCAGCACGTAAGCCAAAGCGCCACTCCCAGCTCAGCAGCCAGACATTGCTAACACTGTCGGAGTCTTTTTTCTAAATGAAACCTTAACCTGTCCTATCAGATGGGAGAAAAAAAAAGGGTCTATACCACTACTGCAGAGCAGAGGAGTTCTAGTGAGCCAGTTAGTATCCATCCCTCAGTCAGTACTGCTAACAAAAAATTGTTTGATTGTTCCATATCGCTGATTGCCAGAGCTTGCTGTGTGCAAATTGGCTGCTGTGTTTCTGGCAAGAATGCCTACATTTTGAAATACTTTGTTAATTGTAAAGAGTTTTGAGGCATCACAAGGTGCTGTACAAATATGAGATTTTCTGACCTCCATCTAGTTCCTTTAAGATTAATTTGCCCCTGTGCAAGTTCTTGTTGCAGGACTTTACATAAAAATAAACCAGCACTGATTTCTGTCAGAAATGATACAAGTATAGGTGTTCGTATTTGGCTGGGAATCTCCTATTCCCTGGCTGAAGAGTGCCAAGAATCCTGGCTGTGTCCATTGTTGGCCGACAACCAAAAGGCCATTAGACATCAGAACAGAAGAAGATCATTCAGCCCATTGAGTCTACTCCACCATTCAATGAGATCGTGGCTGATCTGATTATCCTCAACTCCACTTTCCTGTCTTTTCCCCATAACCCTTGATTCCCCTTATCATTTAAAATCTATCAGTCTCAAGACATTCATCATGATCCAATTTCTACAGCCCTCTATGGTAAAGTATTCCACATTTTCATGACCCTCTGAGAGAGGAAATTCCTCCTCATCTCTGTCTTCAATGTATAACCCCTTATTCTGAGGTTATTCCCTGTGGTTCTAGACTCTCCTACAAGGGGAAATAACCTCTCCACATCTACTCTGTCAAGTCCTCTAAGAATTTTGTATATTTCAATAAGATTGCCTGTCATTCTTCGATATTTCAAAGAGTCCAGGACCAACCCACTCAACCTCTTCTCATAAGGCAATCCCTCCATACCCAGGATAAGCTGAGTGAACCTTCTCTGGACTGCTGCCAATGTTAGCACACCTTTCCCTAGTTAAGAGGTCCAAAACTGTTCACAGTTCCAACTACGGGCTGATAAGTGTGTTGTATAGTTTTAGCAAAACATTTGCCTTCCCTATTATCCACCGAACTTTGATACTAGCTTTTCATGCTTCATGGATGAGGACTCATCTGTTCTGTAGCATTTCGTTGCCTTTCTCCATTTCTCCACTCACTCCAATAAATTTGTGGAGGCAGGAACTCAGGTTCAACGTACTGTGAGTAGGAATGATAAAGCAGTTTGGTACCTGTTTAAGCTGAGTGGGTTGACTCATTAGCTTCATATCAGCTCGCAGGCTGTCTCACCAGTGCATTTAGCATTCGTATGCGAACATTGAGTTCATTTCTAGGTCACAGGCTTTTTCGGTGAATTTTTATGCTGATCAAGTCCATAAACGTTAGCACAGCTTTCAGAAAAGGAAGGCTTTCTCATTGTAGTTTCCCCATGCCGTCACTCCCAGAGTGAGATGGTTCGCCAGCTACTAATTTGGCTCCCTCCAATACTCAGCTGAACTTAGCCAATGTGATATTCTCACCTACATCGTAACAGTGACTGCACACTTTAAGAAGTACCTCATTGACCAGAAAGATTTTTGGGGCATCCTGCGATCTGCAGTACTGCTTTGGGGTGGAGATTGGCATAGCAGAAATATCAGTGGGCTAGTAATTCAGGGGCTCAGGCTAACGCACTGGGGATACTGGTTCAAATCCCATCAGGGCAAGGATGGACTTTGATAAATAAGTCTGTGAAAGCTCATCTCTGTGTTGGTAACTATCTCTTTGTTTTTTTAAAAAAGCCAGGTTCACTAATGTCCTTCAGGGAAAGAAATTAGCCATCTTTACCTGATCTAGCCTACACGTGACTTCAGACTCACGGCACTGTGAGCTTTTACAGCACTGAAAAAGACTCTTCGGCCCATCATATCTGTGCCAGTTTTTAACATATACCTGCTTTCATCTCATCTTCCAGCACTTGGCCCATAGCCTTGTTTGCTATGGCATTTTAACTGCTCATCTAAATACTTCTTAAATATCTCGGTGGATTCTGCCTGTGCCATCCTTTCAGGTACTGAGTTCCTGGTACTTTCTCACTTCTGGGTGAAAAAGATTTCCTCAGATCCCCTCTAAACCTCCTGCTCCTCACCTTAAAACTGGTTGATCATAGTTGCCCTCTGAAATGGTAAAAGGGGAATTAGAGATGGGCAGTAAATGCTGCCCTGCTAGTAATGTCCACATCCCACAAAAGAATGAAAAACAAGAAACTAATTTACCATCTACCACATGACAATTTAATTAATTCTAAATCGATGAGGCCTCATTCCCAATCCTGGAGGTAAGTACTGTTGTGAGAATAGGCACCTCCACACTTCACTGTACATCACACTGCTGGGTCTACCTTACTGAGTTCCTGCAGCTCCTTCTGAGTCCATTTGCATCACTTTCTGCCTGCGTTTCCTCCCTTGCTTCCTTTAAATGAGACATGAAGTCAATCAGAACTACGTGAAGGTTACAGAAAACAGGTCCTGCCCCTGACGTACTGGAATTAAGCTGCTACAGTGTGTGCAAAAGCTCCCCAGCCCAAACCAATATCTGTTGGCAGGAAAGTGGGAGAGAGATACGCCTTCTCAGCCTGATTGATGGCGTTCATCAGGCAGTGTCCTTAAACAGGCCGAAAATACTCTGATTCTGCCACCTCCAGCCTGGTTCCATCCAACAGAGCAACACTGTGCCTGTCAGTGCCACTCCATGGGCAACACTACCCTTCACTTCATACCTCCTCACTATACCCCACTTCAGTCTATTCCCCTCAACACAGCACCCCTTCACTCTATAACCCTTCACTTTAAAACCCTTCACTTTAAACCCTGTCACTATATACTCCCCTCACTTTATACCCTCCTCACTATTATATACCCCTCTCATTTTATTCCTCACTTATTTTATACCCGTCACGCTTTACATCCTCTCTCAGAATGCCCCCCTCACTTTATAGGTCCCCTTTCTCACAGCCCCTCTCACTGCAGGAATCCTATACTCCCCTCTCCCTATACTCCCCTGGACCATGCCCCATCACAATTACCCAGTCACCTCCCATCCTGCCTCACTGTGCTCCAATCCCTCCATGATCCTGCCTCTCATCTCCTGCAGCTCTTTGCTTTCTTTTCTGACCAGCTGGATTCAGTGAGGGATCAGAGGTGAGACAGCAGGCTATGTCTGAGCAACCCTTT
Source organism: Ginglymostoma cirratum (assembly GCA_024137785.1). NCBI lineage: Eukaryota > Metazoa > Chordata > Chondrichthyes > Orectolobiformes > Ginglymostomatidae > Ginglymostoma > Ginglymostoma cirratum. The sequence continues at coordinate 116,752 of JAHRHZ010000044.1, forward strand.
CTGGCGATATGAACAATCTGTCCTGTAAATGTGCGTTTGTTTCCAGGGCTGTGTGAAATGAATTTGCCAAAGACAATGCAGTGGCTGCAGAGTGAGATTGTCCTTCATCAGCTTTCAGGTTAAAGTCTCAGAAAGTATGTGTGACTAAGACACTGGGAAGGCAATAGCCTAGTGGTATTATTGCTGGATTGTTAATCCAGAGACCCAGATAAAGTTCTGGGGACCTGGGTTCTAATCCTGCCACAGCAGGTAGTGGAATTTGAATTCAGTAGAATACCTGGAATTAAGAATCTAATGATAACTGTGAACTAATTGTTGGGGAAAAACCCTCTGGGTTCACTAATTTCCTTTATGGAAGGAAACTGCCATTCTCACTTGGTCTGGCCTACATGTGAATCCAGACCCACAGCAAAGTGGTTGACTCTCAACTGCCCTCAGGACATTTAGGGATGGGCAATAAATGCTGCCTGGTCAGTGACACTCTCATCCCATGAATGAATAAGGAAAAAAACACTAAACCAATCCTGGTACAGAGCAGGAATTGCCACACAAAGTGATTGGATCACTTTGTGGCCCTCCAGATCCTTGTCTGCCTGCATTGCTGGCTGATATAGCAGTAACTCCACTCTTTACTTAACTCTGCAAGCAAACGCGGTAGTTACACATTAAACAGGAAGGCCTGGAGAAGCTCAGCAGCTCTGGCACTGTCAAACAGACATCAACAAAACTGTTCTTCAGACCATCAGAGATAAGGGTAAGGAAACTTCAGCGCAGCCAATTGGAAATGAATGAGAGGCCTGAATTAAAGGGGCACAGATAACTCGGAGTTGGAGGATGACACGGATATACAGAGGTAGTAGAACTTCAGGGCAGTGTTGTGGCTCAGTGGTTAGCAACTACTATCATGTAGCACCAGGGACCTGGGTTCGATCCCACCCTTAGGTGACTGTCAGTGTGTGCAGTATGCGCATTGTCCCTGTCTCTGCCTGAGTTTCTTCCCACAGTTCAAAGATGTGCAGTTTAGGTGTCTTGGCCATGCTAAATTACCCATAGCGTGCAGGGGTGTGCAGGCTAGTAGATTAGCCATGGGAAATACAGGGATAGGGTGAGATGGTGGGTCTATGATGCTTTTGAAACGTATTCACGATAAAAATAATTGGCACAGTGGTAAATTGTGAGCAGGATAGTCTTAGATTACAGGATGATATAGATAACTGTTGCAATATGGCCATTATCACCCATTAAGGCCCTAGAAACAGCAAAGAGACAAATTACCAGCTCATCTTGATTGAGCGATAAACTTTAGCCTGGTGTGATGTGAGTTTGCTCCAGCAGGATGTAGCAATGTTTATGTTATCTTCCATAATGTGTGAAACAGAGACTAGATACAGTGACAATGAAGAAAACAAGAGTAATTTATTACAGCTCACTATTAGACATAAACATTACATTCCTAGGAATCCTGCAGTAAACAACTCACATCCTAATTCCCAAAGTCTGTCCATCATCTACAAGGTACAAGTCAGGAGGTGTGATTGAATATTTCCCACTTGCCTGGATGGGTGCAGCTCCAACAACACTTGACAATCTTAATGCCACCCAGGACAAAACAGCCTGCTTGATTCACAACATATCCACAAGCATCTTTGCAGCTGTACAGGACATTGCTTAGGCCTTGTTTGGAGTACTGTGTTCAATTCTAGTCACCTTGCTATAGGAAAGATGTTGTTAAACTTGAAAGGGTTCAGAAAAGATTTACAAGGATGTTGCCAGGGTTGGAGGGTTTGAGCTACAGGGAGAGGCTGAATAGGCTAGGGCTATTTTCCCTGGAGCGTTGGAGGCTGAGGGGTGACCTTATAGAGGTTTATAAAATCATGAGCTGCATGGATATAGTGAATGGTCCAGCCCTTTTCCCAGGGTAGGGGAGTCAAATACTAGAGGGCATAGGTTTAAAGTGAGAGGGGAAATATTTAAAAGGGACCAAAGGAACAAATTTTTCACGCAGAGGGTAGTGTGTGTATGGAATGAGCCGCCAGAAGAAGTGGTGGAGGCTGGTACAATTACAACATTTAAAAGGCATCTTGATGGGTACGTAAATAGGATAGATTTAGAGGGATTTAGGCCATGCTGGCAAATGGGACTAGTTTAATTTAGGATATGAACAAGTTAGACTGAAGGGTCTGTTTCCGTGCTGTCCAATTCTGTGAGTCTATCATTCCCTCCATCAATGCCACTCAGTAGCAGCAGTGTGTACTATCTACAAGACACACTGCAGAAATTCACCAAAGATACTCCGACAGTACATTCCAAATCCATGACCACTTTCATCTAGAAAGGCGAGGGCAGCAGAAATATGGGAACACCACCACCGTCAAATGCCACTTCAAGCCACTCACCATCCTGACTTGAAAATGTATCGCCGTTCCTTCACTGTCACTGGGTCAAAATCCTGGAATTCCTTCTCTAAGGACATTGTAGGTCAACCCATAGCAGGTGGACTGCAGTAGTTCAAAATGGCAGTCCACTGCCGCCTTCTCAAGGGCGATTAGGGATGGGGCAAGAAATGCTGGCCCAGCCAGCAACACCCACGTCCCATGAATGAATAATAAAATTGTTAGACACCAAAACATCTGGGCCAACATCAAGCTAATAGGTTACGATAGAGCAGCACAGTTTCAATTGTAAAGATTCAAATGTTCAGGGGTAAGACGAAACTTGTAGTTACGTGTTATTTATATGGTGATGATGTACTGTCTTTCTGATCATTGGACATAAAAGAGAACTGCATGATTTTTCAAATAATTGGATCTTGTATATTCACTTGAACTAACAGATTGGACTTGGAACTAACATCTTACCAAAAGATGGCACTTTGCACAATGCAAGATGCAGTACTCCTATGATACAAGAATATCTTGTCAGAATACAGTATGGGCTCAAGTGTCTGAAGTGAGACTTAAACTCATGCTCTCCCATGGCTATAGGACATTATTCTGGGTCAAGATGAATACCAGAGATTGTGGTCTGTGTTGGTATCAACAACTTAGGGAGGAAGGAGGATATAGCCCTGTAGTCAGAATTTAGGGATCTCAAACATAGTAATCTCTGTATTACTCTCACAGCTTCATGCGAGTGAATACAGATACAGAGGATAAGGCAGATGAATCAGCGGCTGGAAGGGTAGTGTAGGAAGGAGGCCTTTAGATTCCTGTGACACTGGGAGGAGCTCTGGGGAAGATGATACCTTGTAAAACCAGATGGGTTGCACCTGAGCAAAGCTGGAACTGAGTTCCTAACAGAGTGTTTTGTTAGCGCTGTTCAGAGGTCATTGAATTAACTTGGCAGGGGTGTGGGAACCAAGAGAGGACGGTAGAGGATAATAGCAGGGTTCACAAAATACTTAGAGATACAGCTGTCGTGGGCATAGAGAGAGCAGCAAGTTAATCGGTAAAGTCAGATTAAGGGAGAAAGAAATGAAGCCTAAATCAGAGTTCATGTGAATGTATGTTAATGTGGGGTGTATAGTAAATAAGCTTGAGGAGTCTCAGGCAGAGATTGCTTTGTGGTAAAATGTTGTTGTGGCAAAAGCAGAAACCTGTCCCAAGGATTGGCAGCACTGGATGTTAAATATTCCTGGGTGAAATGTGTTCAGAATAGCTACAACAGGAAGATAAAAGGAGGGGTGGCAGTTCTAGTTAAGGAGGGCCATTGCAATTCTGAAGAAAGAGGACGTCCAAGTGGTTTCAAGGACAGGATCTATTTGGCAAAGAAACAAAAAGAGTGCAACCACAATGCTGGGTGAAGTCTATATAGCACCAACTAGTGGGAAGATCTTAGAGGAAGAAATCCACAGGAAAATTGCAGAGACATGCCAACATTAAAGAGGGAAGACTTCAATTATGCAGAGAAAGACTGAGGTAGTTGTAGAGTAATGGGCGGTGAGGAGCATCTGTTTCTAGATTGTGTTCTGGAGCATTACCTACAGCAGTGTGTCCTGTCCAACAAGAAAGGATGCCTGTTAGATTTGGTTCTTGGAAATGAAGTGGGCCCAAGTGGATCAAGTGTCAGTGGGGGATCATTTAGGAAACAGTGATCATTGTATCAGATGGTTCAGGATGATAATGGAGAATGATAATGGTGAATCCAGCGCAAGAAACACAGCAGGTGGAGGTCTGGCTTCAGTGGGGTAAGGACAGAACTGAGTAAGATTAACTGGAATGGGAAGTTGGTGGGAAAAATGGTAAATGAACAACGGGCTACCTTCAAAGAGGAGAGAGTACAGTTGGGGTAAATTGCCTCAAATGGGAAAGATAAAACAAACAAATCCAGACCTCCATGGATGATGAAGGTGACAGAGGTTAAGATAAAGAAGCAAAAGTCCTTTTTGTGATAGTCATCAGAAAATACAATGAAGAAAGGCATTTGGATAAATATATGCATAGGAAAGGTTTGGAGGGATATGGGCCAGGAGCAGGCAGGTGGGACTAGTTTAGTTTGGGATTATGTTTGGCATGGACTGCTTGGACCAAGGGGTCTGTTTCCGTGCTGTGTGACTCTATAACCAAAGGACTGCAAAGGTTAAGGGGGGAGATGAAAAAGTAAATAAGAGAAGCAAAGAGGAATTATGAGAAAAGACTAGCAGTCACCATAAGGGGGTGTACCAAAGTCTTCTGTAGGCTTATAAATGGTAAAAGAGTAGTAAACGGAGGAGTAAAGAAAGCAGATTTACAAACGGATTCATGGCTGATGTATTAAATAAATGCTTACATTTATCTTTACCAAAGAGAGAGATTCTACCAAGGCCAAGGTGACTGAAGAAAAAGCTGTCACTAGAAGAGTCCAAAATTGATCAGGAAAGAACATTAGACATACTGTTGGTATTTCAACTTGACAAGGCATTGGGACCAGATGTAATACATCCAAGAATTTTGAAAGAAGTGAGAGGGGAAATTGCAGGGGCGCTGACCACAATCTTTCAGTCTTCCTTGGACTCAGTGGAGGTGCCAGGAGACTGGAGAATTGCAAACACTACGCTCTTGTTCATGAAGGGTTGTAAGGATAATCCCAGGAGTTACAGACTAGTCAGTTTACCCTCAGTAATGGGGAAAAGTCTAGAGACAATTAATCGTGGTAAACTTAATAGGAAAAAAGGTTGATTTGTAAGAGTCAGCATGCATTTCTAAAGGAGAAATCATGTTTAATTAACTTGCCGGAGATTTTTGAAGAAGTAACAGAAAGGCTCAATGTGGGTAATGCTGTAGATGTGGTGTACATGGATTCCCAGAAGGCATTGATACAATGCCACACAACAGACTTTTTAGGAAGGTTCAAGATTGCGGTACAAAGGGAACATTAGCAACATGGATACAAAATTGTCTGAGTGATAGAAAACAGTGGGAAACGGATAATGATTATTTTTGGGGCTGGAGGAAAGTTCGTCGTGGAGTTTCCCAGGGGTCAGTATTGGGATCCTTGCTTTTCTTCATTCATAAATTATCTGAATGGTGGGCTAACACCAAAAAAAATACAAAAACTGTTACATTGTCAAAAAGTCCAACCGCACAGTGATGTCCCTGGAAGAAGGAAACCTGCTTTTCTTATCTGGCCTGAGCCTATCTGTGACTCCAGTTAGAATTACACAACTTTTCCATAGGAATCTGTGAATTGGTAGTAAATGATGCTTTACAAGTCTTTTATCATGTGGTTTGATGACGCACTGTCAGTTTGGGTTTGTTACAGACTCTTGAGAGGGTAAAGTTTAGGACTATATTCAGGCTTATACTTCAAAATAACACTATTTATTTTATATTGACCCCAAATATTGTTGGACTTGATAACCATAGCTACCCCAGTTCTGTCTTATAATTACATGGATGAAGGACTAAGCTATCACCTTCATACATTCATGTCCACGTCCTTTTAAGCCTCTTTCTCTCATTCTGCAGTATATTGTTGCAGTGTCCCAGAGTGAATTACTCTGCCCATGCTGTGCTATTTATGCTCAGTGATGTGCAGTTCTGTGACATAATTTCAAGATTGCTCCAGGGTCCTGTTGCCATTGCACAACAAGCCAGTCCCACCCATATCCTGGGAATAACTTTACAAAACTGCGGAAGGTATGTTTCCAGTATAATGGCCCTGAATGACAGCTATTCTCGTGGTCACATGGTAGTAGATAGTGACATTTTAAACGGGGCAAGTAATGAATGGACTCAACAATAGGTTTTCATTGAGTTAACGCGAAGCTAGCATCTTTTTTGCCACTTATTGATTTACACAGTAATGTCACCATCTTTACTGTTTAATCATCTTGTGGATGAGACATCCCTGAAGATGTGCCTGAGCCTTCAGATTGACGGTGGAGATCATGGAGTCTTTGTCCGAGAGCGGCGGGTAATTTGGCCAAAGTCCTGAACAACAATCCTCCCTCAACCAACATCAATTAAATAAAAACAAACGGGCAAATCAATTTATCCATCTTAATGCTGTTTGTGTGATACTGTTGAGTAAGAATCCGTTGCCATTTTCCTCAATGTTACATGATTCACAGCAGTTCGAGACAATCATTCACCACTGTTGACTGTCAAGGACATTAAATGCTGGCCGAGCCGATGTGTCCTCATCCTATAAATGAGCAAAGGAAAAGGAGCCTGCATTTCAAAGCAGTTTATTGTCAGTACTTCGGAAAATCCTCTGGAGAGTTCATAAATTAAATTCTTTTTCTTTGTGAAACATTGAGCAATAGTTTTGTCAGGAATGTTCTTTTTAAGAAGAACTCGTGATAGGTTTGGCTGCAACAACAGCTCAAATCAGCTTTTCCAGTGTTAGGAGCCTATTTAATATCAACTGATGTTGTTTTTCGATATAAAAAAGATTCCCGAGTGTGGCTGATAAATGGAGCAAAACTGTTTCAGCCAGAAATATCCTTGAGGTTGTTCACAGGATTGTTTTTCTGAGTTAGCACATGACTTTGGTAGCTTGCTAATCAGCTGGCTAGCACTTGTAAGAATTGGGACCTGCACTGGAGGGGGTGCAGAGGAGGTTCACTAGATTGATTCCGGAATTGAGATCGTTGGCTTATAGAGTCATACAGCATGGAAACTGACCAGTCCATGCCAACCATAATCCCAAACTAAACTAGTCCCACTTGCCTGCTTCTGGCCCATATCCCTCCAAACTTTCCTATCCATGTACTTCACCAAATATCTTTTAAATGTTGTAATTGTACTCATATCTACCATTTCCTCAGAAAGTTTATTCCACACGCGAACAACCCTCCATGTAAAAAAATTTGCCTCTCGTGTCTTTTTTAAATCTTTCTCTTCTCACCTTAAAAATGTGCCACCTAGTCTGGAAATCCCCCATCCTAGGGAAAAAAAACAACTACCATTAGCTCTATCTATACTCCTCGTTATTTTATAAACTTCTATGAGGTTGCCTCTCAACCTCCTATATTCCAGTGAAAAAAATCCCAGCCTATCCAGCCTTACTTTATTACTCAAATCCTCAATTACTAGCAACATCCTGGTAAATCTCCTCTGAACCCTTTCCAGCTTAATAATTTCCTTCCTATAACTGGTTGACCAGAACTGGACACAATTACCCAGAAGAGGCCTCACAAATGTCCCATATAACCTCAACATGATGCCCCAACTCATATACTCAGAGGACTGAGCAATGAAGGCAAGCATGCTAATTACCGTTTTGACCACCCTGTCTATACGTGACACAAACTTCAAAGAATTATGTACTGGCACCCCTAGGTCTCTCTGTTCCTCAAAACTACCCAAGGCCCTAGAACTAATGACTGGGACTATACTCATTGGAATTTAGGAGAATGAGGGGGATCTTATAGAAACGTACAAAATTTTGAAGGAAATAGATAAGATAGAATCAAGGACATTGCTTCCACTGGTGGCTGAAACTAGAAGTAGGGGGCATAGCCTCAAAATAAAGGGCAGCAGATTTAGGACTGAGTTGAGGAGGAGCTTTTTAAGACAGATAGATAGATTTTTGAACAATAAAGAAATTAAGGGTTATGGTGAGCGGGTGAGTAAGTGGAGCTGAGTCCATGAAAAGATCGGCCATGATCTTATTGAATGGTAGTGCAGGCTTGATGCGCCAGATGGCGCACTCCTGCTCTTATTTCTTATGTTCTTCTGTCAGAGCAGGAATAGGCCATTCATCCCCTCAAACCTGCTCTACGATTGAATACAATCATGGCCAATTTCATCTCAGCTTCAACTCCACTTTGCTGCCCACTGTCCAAAATCCCATTAGGGGAGGCGATGGCCTAGTGGTATTATCATTCCAGAGAACCAAATCATATTCTGGTTACCCGGGTGTGAATTCTACCACGTCAGATGGTGGAATTTGAGTTCAATAAATATCTGGAATTAAGAATCTAATGATGACCATGAATCCATTGCCGATTGTCAGAGGAAAAACCCATCTGGTTCACTAATGTCTTTTAGGGAAGGAAACTGCCATCCTTACCTGGTCTGGCCCACATGTGTCTCCAGACCCACAGTAATCTAGTTGACTCTTAATTGCCCTCTGTCCAATTAGGGATAGGCAATAAATGCTGCCCGGCCAGCGATGCCCTCATCCTGTAAATGAATAAAGAAAAAAAAGTAAAAATGTGTCTATCTCTTCCTTAAATTTATTCAGTGTCCCAGCATCCACTGCCATTCCAGGGTCATGAATTCCACAGATTCTGAACCCTTTGAGATGAGTCATTCTCCCTTATCACTGTTTTAAATCCGTCTAAAATTATCCTAAAAATATGACCTCTCATTCGAGATTGCCCCACAAGGGGAATGTGTAATTTGTAATGTGTAATCTGCTCAATGTGTAATTTGTTAATTGCCTCTAGCGTCTTATATGCCTCGAATAAATCTTCTCCTATCCTTCTACACACCTGAGAGAATAAGGATAAACTGCTCAAAGTCTCTTCATGAGACAAACCATTCAGCCCTCCAATTAATCTAGTGAACCTCATCTGAATGAAAGGACGGAGAGTGAGACAGGACAGGTTTAATGTAATTGGCAAAAGCAGCAAAAGTGATACACAAAATCTTTTTCATACAGTGACTGCTTAAGATCTGGAACACCCTGCCTGAGACTGTGGCAGGTTCAATGGATGCATTGAAAATTAAATTTGACTATTATTTGAAAAGGAACAATGAGCGGGGTTAAGGAGAGAAAGCTGGAAAATGGCATGAAGTGAAATACGCATTGGGAGAGTTAGTATAGGCATGATGGGTCAAATGGCCCGCTAGTGCACAGTACAATTTCTGTGATTATGATTTTCAGTACTGCCTCCCCCCTAATTTGGTGGCTTCTAGAAACTTAAAAATTGCAATGCAAGTTTCCAGTGTCTATATTGATATAAATTGTGAACAGCAGCGACCCCAGCGTTGATCCTTGTGGAACACCATAATCTAAATAACTCACCTTTACCCTTATTCTCTGCAATAGGGGTCATCCATTCATTTGGCTACTTGTCTCCTGAGTGTGCATTATCTAATTCATAGCCTATTTTTTGGTACCTTATCAAAGGCCTTTTGTAAAGCCAGATAAATGACATCTACTGTGCTGCCCCTTTCTACTCTTTCTGTGGCCACTTCAAAAATTCTTGAGGATGGGGAGGAAGAATTTTCCTTTGGAAATCCATGCTGCCTATTCATTGGAATAGCTCTGTCCTCCAGATATTCTCTCATTTAGTCAGTGTTACATTATTTTTCCTACTATTAAAATTGAACTGACAAGTCTATAATTTTATGGAAATATTCTGCCCTCCCTCCCCTTTATAAATATAGAAATTACACTGGCTATTTTTCAGGCCTCTGGCACTAAACTTTTCTAAAATAAATTACTAAAAATGAACAATAATAACTCTGTTATCTCCTCCATGGATTGTTTTGAAACAGACATATGGTTTACTATTTTGTCTTCTCTTCCTTGACAATTTAATTTTGTATTTTCTCTGCTTTTCTAATTGTTATTTTTGATTTATCTTTTAAATTTTTTGTGTTCTCCATGATGATCACAGTTGTCTATGCATCTAATGTATATCTCTGTCCTTATTCACAATTGTACCTTTATGTCTTTGTTCATGTTTGGTGACTCATTAATGATTAGCTTGTGCTTCTTTGTAACAGCGTATATTTTTACTGCACATTGTTGGTGTTTTACGTTGTTGTTTGCCAATCTTTTCGCCCATTCTATTTTTTCAGAGAAAAATTTGCCCCTCAGATAAAAACCCTCTAAAAAAGCTTTTCTCCAATATACTAGTTTGGGTTTCATCATATTTCTCCCTCCTTATTGTCAACCCTATTTGTAATTTTTTTATTCATTCATGGGATCAGGGCATTGCTGGCCAGGCCAGCATTTATTGCCCATCCCTAATTGCCCACAGGGCAGTTAACAGTCAACCACATTGCTGTGGGTCTGGAATCACATGTAGGCCAGACCAGGTGAAGGAGGCATATTCCTTCCCTAAAGGACATTAGTGTCATAGAGATATACAGCAATTCATCCATGCTGACCAGGTATCCTATATAAATCTAGTCCCACTTGCCAGCATTTGGCCCCTATCCCTCTAAACCCTTCCTATTCATGTACCCATCCAGATGCCTTTTAAATGTTATAATTGTATCAGCCTCCACCACTTCCTCTGGCAGCTCATTCCATACACACACCACCCTCTGCGTGACAAAGTTGCCCCTTAGGTCCCTTTTAAATCTTTCCCTTCTCACTTTAAACCTATGCCTTCTATTTCTGGACTCCCTCACCCCAGGGAAAAGACCTTGTCTATTTCCACTATTCATGCCCCACTGACCTTACAGAGGTTTGTAAAATCATGAGAGGCATTGATAAGGTGGACAGTGAACAGCTTTTCCCCATGATAGGGGAGTTTTAAAGTAGAGGGCATAGGTTTAAGGTGAAAGGGGAAAGATACAAAAGGGTCCAGAGGGGCAATTGTTTTCACGTAGAGGTTGGTGAGTGTTTGAAACAGGCTGCCAGAGGTGGAGGCAGAGGTGAGTACAATTTTGTCACGTAAAAACATTTGGGCAGGTACATAGAAGGAATAGGAATGGAGGGATATGGATCAAACGCAGGCAAATGGTACAAGATTAATTGTAAAAACTGGGCAGCACGGGGAAGTTGGGCCAAAGGGCCTGTTTTCATGCTGTAGACCTCTATGACTCTTTCAGCCCCTACCTCAAGAATTGTAGAAACACTATTCCCTTATCCCTTTCACCTACATCTTCTGGTCAATTTATATCAAAATAATTAAAATCCCTGATGGGTATTGTTTTAAGTTGTTTTACTCACTTCCCCCATTTATGTTCCTTTTTCCTCCACCTCCCGACCAATCAATCTTGTACATCCTTTGAGGGGAAGATAATCTTTATCATTATATGGGATGTTCGGTAAGGTTCTGGTGGTGACTGATCTGAGCTCATGGATTCTGCCACAGGTGGATAGGACAAACAGTTGGTTTTAGAGAGTTGCTACCTCTCCTTGAGCCTTCTCTCTAGCTCTGATATGAGCTTACTTTCAAAGGAGACCAGTCCATTTTATATTGGCTTGCTCCAGAGACAGCAATCCTGGGTGAGCTTCTTTCAGGACATAGGGTCGCTACCAATGCTCCCTGAACGAAGTTTGGAATGGTCTTTGTAGCAGTTCCAATGCACTCAAAACTTAAATTCTCCAGTGTGAATTCACTTTCGTAAGTTAGTGTCAGACATCCAACCAGGCCAAGTCGGCCCTGAATGTCTCAACATAGAGTGGAAGTTTGGCATGCCAGCTGAAGTTAGCACTTGGTGTTTTGTCCTGCCATCTGATCTTTAGAAGCTTTTGAAAGCAGTGCAGGCTGGAGCAATTGATGATTGAATCATTTCACTGAAGTGTCACAGAGTCAACAGTGCAGAAGAGGCCCTTCAGCCCATCACTGACTTATCAACATTAATGCCAACTTCCAGCATTTGGTCCATGCACTTGAATGTTACAACATTTCAACCCTGTTAAAGGTTGCAAGATTTCCTATCTCAAATATCCTCCCAGGTAGAGTGTTCCAGATCCCCGCCACCCTCTGGGTGAAAAACGTTTTGCTCTAATTCCCTTGAAACTTCCTACCCTTCACCTCAAATTATGCTCCCTTGTTACTGACCCTTCAACGAAGGGGAACAGCTGCTTTCTATCCACTCTGACAGTGCCCCTCATTATCTTATACTACCTAATCAGGTCCTTCCTCAGCCTTCCCTGCTCCAAAGAAAACTACTCGAGCTTATCCAGCTTCTCTTCGTAGCTAAAGTGCTCCATCCCAGGCAACATGTTGGTAAATGTCCTTTGCACCCCTTCCAATGCAATCACATCCTTCCTTTAGTGTGGTGACCAGAACTGCACACAGTACTCCAGCTGTGGCCTAACCAAATTCCTGTGCAGCTCCAACATGATCTCCCTACTCTTGTGACTGATAAAGGCACATGTCCCTTCTGTCTTCTTAACTCCTCTATTAACCTGTCCTGCTATCATCAGGGATCTATGGACAAGCACCCCAAGATCTCTCCATTCCTTTGAGCTTCCTAGTGTCCTGACATTCATTGAGTACTCTCTTGCTCTGTTACTTCTTCCAAAGTGCATCGCCTCACATTTACCATGGTTAAATTCCATCGGCCACTGCTCTGCTCATCTGAACAACTTGCCTATATCTTTCTATAACCAAAGACCTTCTTCCTCACTATTAGCCACCTGGCCAATCTTCATATCATCCACAAACTTACTTATCCTGACCCCACATTCTCATATACATCATTTATACACATCACGAACAATAAGGGACTCAGCACTGACACCTGTGGTATGGCACTTCACGCTGGGCTCCAGTCACACAGACCACTCTAAGCTTTCTATCACAAACCTAATTTTGGATCCATCTTGCCAAGTTATCCTGGACCCCGTGTGCTTTTGCCTTCTTTATCCATGGGGACCTTGTCAAAGGTTTTGCTGAAATCCATATAAACTACATCAGCTACACTACCCTCACATAACCTCATCTCATCCCAACTTTTAATTCTTCTCTGTATATAGGGGAGTTGCCAGAAGACTGGAGGACAGCTGATGTGGTTCCATTTTACAAGAAGGGTGGTAGAGATAGACAAGGGAACTATAGACCAGTGAGTCTAAAATCAGTGTTGGGAAATTGATAGAGAAAACAGCAAAGGACTAAATTAATGTCCATTTGTAGAGGCAATGTTTGGTCAGGCATAGTCAGCATGGCTTTACCAGAGGGAGGTCATGCCAAACAAATTCTATTTAATTTTTTGTGGAGGTGACCGTGTGTGCAGATAAAGGTAACAACTTCACAGTCATCCTCCCTAAATTCCGTAACCGCCCCCTCCTCCCGAGCGAAGACAAAAGTGAAACACTAATTTAACACCATCCGATTCCACCCCAGATTGCCCTTTGGTCCCTACTCTTTCCCTGGTTAATGTCTTGACCTTCATATAGTTTTGGAATATCTCAGGATTCTCCCTGGTTTTATCTTCTAGTGTTTTATCATGCCCCCTCGTTGCTCTCCTAATTGTTTTGCCAATCATGTCCTATGCTAACAACCAATTAAAGGCACAGCTGAACCCAGACTATGGGTGAGGACCTATTCAAGATGAGCCACTTCAAATATTAGATAGGTAGAAATTTATTGTTACTAGTAATGAAAGGATAGTAAAATGGGTAAGAGTCACCATAAAAACAGTACCATTTAATTACATATGTTATACATATATATATATATAATATATAAAAGATGCAAAGTTAAGACAAACATCATTATTGTTCATTTCACGGCCTGCTAACTTCACAAACCGACTGCTGCCAAAGACCAGCAATTTCTACCTATTTCTACATAACACACAGATTGGGTTCTTGTTGAGACAGATGTCTAGATGTTTATTTTCATCATTCACTATTATACTGCGATGAAATCCCACACTGACACATGGACTGAGTTCTGAGCTTAGTGACTCTATGAAGAAAAGAAAGGGTAGCTGCGAGCAAGATATTCCTGTTGCCCACATACTGCTACCGATGTTGGAAGTGAAGTGAGGTCATTTCTCTTTAAATATCATGCATCATGATATCAATCCAACTGTCTTAAAGGTACACTGCCTTGTGCTAACAGGGAGTCTGTCGACTACACTAATTGTTCTGATTATCCCTTTATTTTTCTCTTTATTGAATTGGATTTGATGTCTATTTTGCTGATAAACACCTCACTTTTTATGACAGCCCATACTGTGCACCTGAATAAACGCAGCTCCTGGACTTCTCTTTTATTCCTCTCTATCTTTTGAAATATGTTACATTCTGCTTTGTTTAAATGTTAAATGTTTAAATCCAAGCCCTGATTTTCTTCTGTAGACATGTCTTAGTAATCCCTATTGAGTCTAGTTCCTCACAAAATATAATGGCTGAAATATCCCTCAATCATTATGGACGCTGCATGTTGCTCTACAACGAGTTTAAATCTACAAATAGCAGTTCTTGTTATTTTAGTTAAAACCATCTTTTTTACATTCAAGTTCAATAAGTCTATGGATCTCTGTTCCTCTTAACCCCTCACTTAGGCTTATTCTTTCTTTAGAAACATTGGACCTCCACAGTACAGAAAGAGGCCAATTGGCTCATTGAGCCTGCACCAACCCTCTGAAAAGCATCCACCCAGACTCATTCAGAGATAGTAAGAACTGCCGATGCTGGAGTCAGAGATAACACAGTGTGGTGCTGGAGGAGCACAGCAGGCCAGGCAGCATCAGAGGAGCCGGAAAGTTGATGTTTCGGGTGGGACCCGTTTTCAGATTCATATTGCTCCCCACCCACCGACCCACCCCATAACCCTGCATTTCTCATGGCTAACCCACCTTGCCTGCACATCTCTGGATGCAATGGGTAATTGAGCATGGTCAATCCCCCCTAACCTGTACAATCTTTGGAGTGGGGGAGGAAAGTGGAGCCAGTTGTGGAGCAAGTGCGGGTTCAGCATTGGATATGGCTCCGGTGAGGTGGACCCAGCGGCAAAGAGTGGTCATGCCTATGTCGATAAGTCTGGTACAGGCAGCAACAAGGTGATGGAGGACTCACTTTCAGTTATATCTTTGTAATCTTTTTATTATTAAACTATTCAAATGGTGCCGGAATGTGGCGATAGTGAAGCTTTTCACTGTATTTTAGTGTATCATTCACTGTAAGATACAAGTGACAATATAAAATCATTCATAATTCACAAACTGGAGCACTTGGTAGAAACCCACGCAGACGTGAGGAGAACATGCTTTACCTTCACGCTCCCTGCTTCATTGATGTCTAGATTCATTTCATTTTCTCCACATAAACTGCCCCACCCTCATCACACACGCCCTGTCCTCCCTGTCACTGTGTTACTAATTGTAAAACCTCAGACTCCAACCTATTTACTCTTCTCGATAATGATGCAACAGACCTCCTGACTCACCTCTTACCTGTCCCAATACAAGTGCCAGAGCCCCTTAAACAGAGAGAGCCCCTCTCTTTCCTCTGCCAGACCTTCACCATGTAGTAACTTTCCCGAACCGTCTTCTCTCTGCCAAATTGCATGTGGCATGGGCAATAATTATATCATCATTAATGTCCTTGCTTTCAGATCTAGCTCCTGTCATCCACAAACTTATTAATCATTCTAACATGGAGCCCTGCACTGGATTATCCACTTCCCTTTCCAATTTTCTCTTCCAGTCACTACAAGATATTTCCCTACCCTGGCACCTGACAGGCAACACACCCATAGGGACTCTCCCCTAAGTCTGCAGATTGCAGAAACAATGTGCTGCATTTACAAGCCCCCAGCAGTGCCTTGGCATGCCCTAAGGTTGTGCAAAGGGTGCTATACAAATGTAGGCACTTTCTGTTTGTCTCGCTCTTGCATTAATCTGACAGATTCTGGAAGGGAAGCCTGACAAAGG
Organism: Ginglymostoma cirratum; assembly: GCA_024137785.1. Lineage (NCBI taxonomy): Eukaryota > Metazoa > Chordata > Chondrichthyes > Orectolobiformes > Ginglymostomatidae > Ginglymostoma > Ginglymostoma cirratum. The sequence goes on from JAHRHZ010000044.1 coordinate 132,756, forward strand.
TACTTCCTGCAGAGTGTAATCTCGGTGGAACTCACTAATGCTGTCAGTCTCACCCATCTAGAATAGTGAGGGGAGGGATGTGGGGTTCTTGGATGATCTCTTGTTACTGAGAGGCCACAGATCCCATGACAGAGATTTCTGTCATTAGGAAGAAACGTTGTTGACTCCCATGCTGGGCTTCAGCTCTGAGACCTCTGAATAAGCCACTCACTGTCTGACCACAGAGTCTCCCACACAGGCTGGGATGGAAGGAATGATGGGATATCTGATTGATCAGACATTAAACCCGATCAAGGTGAACTCGGTTTTCGGAAAGAGTGACATTTCTTCAGAGACTGAACCATTTCAGTGGGGAATTTAACTGGACCCGTTTTTTTACAAATCTGATATCAGACAGCCTTGACCAATATGCATAATATATGAGAGTTATTATTCTATTAAAGGCTAATGATGAACCACTGCATTAGAGGAAGATCTGAAACGCAAGGTTATGTTAGTATGCTGCTACAGACTGTGACTGCTTGCATTGTGTGTAATTTTATTCCTTCTGTCATCACTGCCACATTCATATCCCTTTCACTTGGTGTCTTTCAAACCTCTTTAATGGATTATCCCAGATAATCAAAGTAGCTTGTCAGAATGTTTATATAACCAGCTCACCAGCTCCCAAACACACAGACCAGTAAACTATTACCAAACAAAATAACTAGCTCCCAATCACACAGTCCATTAGAACACCAACGAGAGCACACGGCACGGAAATAGACCCTTCAGTCTAACTTGACTACTCTGACCAGGTTTCCCAAACTAACCTAGTCCCATTTGCCTGCATTTGGCCTGTATCCCTCTAAACCTTTCCTATCCATGTACCTGCCCAAATATTTCTAAAATATTATAACTGTACCTGCATCCACCACTTCCTCTGGCATATACGCACCAGCCTATGTATGAAAAAATTACCTCTTAGGTCCCTTTTGAAACTTTCCCCTCTCACCTTAAACCTGTGCCCTCTAGTTTTGGACTCCCTACATTGGCAAAAAGACCTTGGCTATTCACCCTATCCACCCCCCTCATGATTTTATAAACCTCTATAAGGTCACCTCTCAGCTTCCGACACTCCGGGAAAAAAGCTCCAGTCTATTCAGTCTCTCTCTACAACTCAAACCCTTCAGTTCCGGCAACATGCATGTACATCTTTTCAGCAACCCCTCCAATTTAATAATATCCTTCCTATAGCAGGGCGACCAGAACTATATGCAGTATGCCAGAAGTGGCCTCACCAATGTGCTGTACAATCGCAACAGATGAAGTCATTTGATGCATAACCAACCGTGAGAATCTATCATCTCATTGAGAGGCTCCGGTACTGTCCTCCAACAAACTCATTTCTTCTATCAGCCTTGAATCATACACACCAACCAAGCTGGCTGATGAAGGTGTTGGGTTTGGAATGGTGAGAGAAACTTCTGTACCAAATTGTAGCAATTGTAACAATGTCAGCTAGCTGGGCCTCATAGAATATGGGTTCCCTGATTGGGGTGCTAACTTGGTCCGATCAGGGAGCACTGGCTGACAGATATAAACAGGAGTGTCAGAGGTTTTGGTCAATCTGAGAGCTGGCTCTGAGGAAGCCGGACCAGTGTCATGTACCATGCATGTATTAATAAAGGGTGACTTGGTGATGGGATACCGGCGTCTGTGCAGATATTTCACAAATAAGCACCAGAACTGAATAAAGAGAACCAAGAGGAACATAAGGGTATTTCCAAGGGAAGAGAGCATTTACTGATCATGGGTTTTGGTCTTTATGTTCCCCCTTATACACTCCACCTAAACTCACGGTGTCCTTAGGAAGTCCGGGAGCCAAAATGGATGGCGGGCTTACCGCTGCGAACACTTCCTCAATAGGTGCAGAATAATAACAGTATAGCCTTAGAGACAGGGAGAGGATGGTCATGGTATAGGGAGGTCTCTGTCAAGAAAGCATGGTGGAATGTGCTGTCAAAGACCACATGGCAGTGCCTTGTACACACTTTCTTTAAAATTCCCTCTTTAATACAAAAGAGAAAAACAGCTATCTATATGATAAACAGTCCACCAACAAAATTGTCCTGAGAAATGATCTAGATCAATGTTAGGTGGTATTGTTAATTGTGGAAGGGAAGCAATCTTCTGATGTTTTCTGCTGAAAGGAATCTGCCCCTTTGGGGCAGAAGGGTGATTGGAGAATCTGTCAAAAGCCTCCATCACTGGGAGGATGAGGCGATGCCAATGCTATCCATCCATAACCACAAGCCACTGCCAAAGTTTGGCAAGTGGTAGTCATGGTAACTGTACAGTATGACTGATGGAGAATTCTGAATGATTCAGTGAGCCACTAACAGCCGAGATATCGCCAAAAGCCACACGGACAACAGAAAGCCCAGGATCATTCGCATGTTTATGTTGTTTTGCTGGATCCCATTCCTGCAGTGCATCCCAGCACATCCTACGCCTGGGAGGTGGGATGGAGATCAGCCAGGAATTCCACACCTGATTGTAAAACAAACCTCTCGATATACTTGGGGATGACACGCTGAGAAGAGAAATGAAGGGGCATTAATCAGGAAGGCGGATGAGCATTTGGGGCAGTAGGAAATGGAAGGGGATGTTGATAGCAATGAGGTGAAGAGTGGTTCTGCTAGGTCAGTGAGTAACATCTTCACCTTGGAGCCTGAAGCTCCAGGTTCAAACCCACTCCAGGACTGATATCCGCAGAAGGTGCTTTCATAATGTTGCCAACCACGTCAGTGATCAAATTTAATCCCTTCTGTTAATGCGTGCCAGGCAATAAGAATGTGCAAATCTCCTGGTCAGTTCTGTTTGGCATCTCTCAAGTTGTGGTCTCTGATGAGCTGTTCCAAAAATAGTTGCCCAAGGAAGCACATCCATTGTCTGCCTCATGGACCATTAAACATGGGAAGAGACGTGTGGAGTGAGAGAGAGGAAGCCTGTCTAGAGTCAAACACAGCGCTGTCCAACTGGACTTCTGTCTTGTGTTTGTAAATCCATCAAACTGTGTTTGTATGAAGGGTGAAAGTCCCAGAGAATCTCTCTGTCCAATTGGCAACTGTATAAAAACCAAAAGAACTGTGGATGCTGTAAATAATGGGAAAAAACAGAAGTTGCTGGAAAATCTCAGCAGGTCTGGCAGCATCCATGAAAAAAACTTCAGAGTTAACCTTTTGAGTCTGGTGACCCTTCCTCGGAACTGTTAACTCTGATCTTTTCTTCACAGATGCTGCCAGATCTGCTGAGCTTTTACAGCAACTTCTGTTTTTGTTGCAATTGACTCTGACCCCCAGGTGCAGTTTAATCCTCATGGCCCAGTCAGACAAGTTGGAAAGGGCTCACTGGTGAATTTATAAGCTGCGATCTCAACCTCAAACCCTTCAATCTCCTCCAATGGTCGGAGCCCTACCTTCAATAGCTTCACTGGGTCCTTTGTGAACCTTAACACATCAGGGAGTTCACAAATCAATATTGTTATTGACTGCAAACAAGGAGGACCTTAGAGGAGGATAAGTGACCAGAGAATCCAGATTGAAGAGAATTTGCAAAATAATCAATTGAATGTTTTTGCACAGTGAGTTTCTATTATCTGGAATACACTGTTGGAAATCAGGAAGACAGTGGAGGCAGAGTGAATGCAAACTTTCAAAAGGGAATTGAACAAATATTTTGGAAGACAAATTTGCGCCAGTATATGAGGAAAAAGCAGGCAACTAACTGCGTAGCTTTCATAAAGAGCAAGCATGGGCCAGAGGGCTGAAGGGTCTCCTCTGTGCCGTGTGATTCCAAGTATCTACAATTATTTGTTTGGCTGGTAGCTGAAGTGGTGTGGTGATTTCTGTGGCGTTTGTTTGATGTGGCAGTCACGTAGATCAGGAGAGGCTGTTTCTATTTGAGACTGTGCTTCTACTCTGAGTGTTATGGTAATGCGAGACACTGGCTGAATTAAATCGTCAAGTATTGGTGGTCACTTAGACTGCATTTTACAGCTGGATCCTCTGCAGGCGGGCATCATGAGGCTGGACCAGAACAGGTTTAAATCTGTTTTTTTAAAGATTACTGAGGAATTATTTCAAAATCTCTCTCTTTCTTGCAGCCAAGCGTTTTTTTCCTTCGGTGCCTCATCAAGTAATTGTTTTCTTCTTTGTTTTCTCAGGATGTCCGAGACACTGTTTCAACAGGAGAGGCTCCAGGCTATCGCAGTGAGTCTATATAGAAGTTCTCTGATCCTTGCCCGGGCGCTGCTAAAGAGATGTTGTCCAGGGAAAGTCATTTCCTGGGGTCAAGCCCTGACCCTGATCCCCAGTGAGATTAAAATGGCAAATGTGTGAAATTATCATGTTTTTAACAAAATGATGGTACCACCCAGCAGCTCATTGGCGACCTCAGGACCAGTGAGGTCCAGCTTCACCTCCTCATTGCTTATTAACCTTGGCTGCATCCTACAGGCCTTATCACTCAGGTGTCTGAGGGAGAATTGGAAAATGATTAATTTTTAGAGCAGGGCTCTTTTTGTTTAAAGGCCTTTCTTGCTTAGAAGGGTCCTGACTGAAAACAGTTGTTTCTATTTTATTCCTGCAAATATTGATTGAGATTCTATATATTCCAGCATTCCAGTCACTTTCTGTAAGGATTGTGAATGTGTGGACACTACCTCTGTGTCGGTCTCTATTTAAAAACAACTTTCTTATACTCGTCGTTGTTGAATTAATTTCTCCATTCATTTTTCAAAATTAAAAGCATTGTAAATATTAAGTGAAAGGGAAGGTACAGTAAGCAAAAGATTATTTATTCCTTTGACTCTGCAGCAATCATATTTTTAGAGGGGAAGAAAAACAAGGCGGTTTTATTTATAATAATTTATTGCTGATGGTGGAATCTGTTTCATCGATGAGACTGAGGATATTAAAATGTCCAAAGTGGCTATGGCAAAAATAATATACCTACAGCTGGGAATGGGACTCAGTATTGACACAGCAACAACATAGGGAGTGGTGTGGTGGAATTGTCACTGGACTAGAATTCCAGAACCACAGGTCAATGTTTTGGGGACATGGGTTTGAATCCTACCAGACAGATGGTGAAATTTGAATTCAGTTTAAAATTTGGAATAGAGGCCGCATAGGCTGGGACTATTTTTGCTGGAGCGTAGGAGGTTGAGGGGTGATTTTACAGAGGCTTATAAAATCATGAGGGAAATCGATAAGGTGAATAGCAAAGGTCTTTTCCCTAGGATAGAGGGAATTCAGAATTAGAGGCTATTTAAGGTGAGGGGAAAAGATTTGAAAGAAACCTAAAGGGCAACGTTTTAAAACAAAGGATGATTTGTCTGTGGGAATGAACTGGTAGATGCAGGTACAATTACAACATTTAAAAGACATTTGACCAGGTACATGAATAGGAAAGGTTTAGAGGGATATGGGCCAAATGCAGATAAATGAGATTAGTTTAGTTTGGGAAATCTGGTTGGCATGGACAAGTTGGACCGAAGAGTCTGTTTCTGTGCTGTATGACTGACAATTGTCAATTGTCATAAAAGCCAATCTGGTTCATTAATGTCCTTAAGGAATGGAAATCTGTGAGTTTTATCTAGTCAGGACTCTGGACTTCTGAAGAAGAGTCTTGTCAGACTTGAAACTTTAATTCTCGCTCCTTAGAGATTACATAACCTGTTGAGTTTCTCCAGCATTTTCTGTTTTTCTTAGATTTCCAGCATCTGCAATACCTTGCTTTTATTTGCGTGGTTACATAGTCTCCATTCGTCTAATTTTAAGTCCATGTTTTTATTGAATCCAAATTTCAGCACATGCTATGGTGGAAGTTAAACCCATGTCCCCAGAGAATTAATATGGGTTTCCAGATTTCTAGCCCAGTGACATTACCACTGGACCACATCTCCCCTGAGTGAGGTTCCAGTGCTATTATTGATAATGGATCCATTGTCAAGCTCTCATTCATCATTAATCCCTCATTGGGGATTGATTAACAGTGTGCGTTTGTTCATTTAAAACATTAAAACACATTATAAGTGATGAAGCAGAACAGCAATGCAACTGATTTCTGTGAGGCACCTTGCAAATCCAGAACAGACGAACTGCCAAACGGCATTGCAATATTGTACACATATGGCACATGGAGTCCTTAAAGGTGAACTCTCTTAAAGGCAAGGTATGCATGCAATAGTGTCTATTTTGTCTGGAATTTGAAAGAATTAGAAGCAAACTCATTGAAACAAAGGCCTGAAGAGACTTAATAGGGTAGACGTTGAGAAAATGTTTCAGTTCTTGGGATGTCAAGAGAACAGGGGCACAGTTTTAGGATTAGGAACCAATCGTTTAGAACTGAGATGAAGAGAAGCCAAAAAGTTGTGAATCTGCGGTATTCTGTCCCCCAGAGGGGTATGTTTGCTGCCTTGTTGAATACATTTGGATTGATTGTTTGATTTATTGTTGACACATGTACTGAGGTCCCTTGAAAAGTGTTGTTTTGTGTGCTATACAGGCAGATCATACCATACAAAGTACATCAGGGTAGCAGAACAGAGTGCAGAATGCAGAGTTATGGAGAGAGAAAGATAACAACGTTAACATTGAAAAGTCTGTTCAAAAGTCTCATATCAGTGGAGAAAAAGCTGTTCTTGAATTTGTTAGTACGTGTATTCAAACTTTTGTACCTTCTGCCCAACAGAAAAGAGTGGAAGAGAATACAACAAGAGTGGGAGAGGTCTTTGATTATGTTGGTTTCTTTCCCAAGGCAGCAAGGAGTATAGATAGAGGCAATGGGTGAAAGGCTGTTTTGTGTGATGGATAGGATTTTGGTCTCTCAGGGAATGAAGGAATCTGTGGAACAATCAGGGAGGTGGAGTTAAATCCTGAAATCAACCAGGGTCGTCAAAGTTGGCAGAGGAGGCTTGCTGGAGGAGGTATATAGTTGACTCCTGCTCCTCATTTGTGTTCTTGTGAGAGGAGCAGGGCTGAAACAGCTCTCAGTAGGGGGGTTCCATTATGACTCAGAGAGGTGGTTTCCACAGCACCCATTTGTCTACTGCTTCAGTGCACTTCACAGGGTCCAATTTCTGCCACCAACAATAATCAACTTTTTGCAGTGAAACACCCCCTCACTCTCATTTGTAATTTCAGCCCAACATTTGTAAATTAAGTGCTGAAGGAATATAATCTTTTATTGTCTATCTGTATCCCTAGTTCATCTGAAAAAGGGTCCAGGCTGGAAACATTAGCTTTCCTGTTCCTCTGATGCTGCCTGGCCTGCTGTGTTCCTCCAGCTCCACACTGTGTTATATCTGATGAACTATCTGTCCAATAAAACCCTGGAAATGGGAGAACTCTCCTATTTAGACCCTTCACATTGTTTGTTGGCCTTGTTTACATCCAGATGCAGGTTGGGAGCTGGCGGGCTAATTAAATTCGGAAGGTGTTAACAGGAACGTAATTAATGCCTCCCCATATCTTCTCTACACAGCAATGGTGTAGGATGTCACAGCACTTGTACCATCTGCCACTCAGCTTTAGATACCAGCTGCAGCTTACTTGGCAACACAGGCACCTTCTAGTCCTAAGATTTCAGGTTCAAGTCCCACATCTTGTGCTCACACACAAAGATCAAGGCTGATACCCCTGTGCAGTGCTGAGAGAGCAGCTCACCTTCCAGATGAGATGTTGGGCTAAAGCCTGATTGAGGTTTCTGGAATTATGTGGAGCTTAGATAAGGTAAATAGCAAAGGTCTTTTCCTGAGGGCGGGGAAGTTCAAAGCTAAGGCTCACATTTCTAAGGTGAGAGACAAAGATTTAAAATGGACATGAGGGACAACTTTTTTACACAGAGAGTGGTTTGTGTGTGGAATGAACTTCCAGAGGAAGTGGTGGATACAGGTTCAGTTACAACGTTTAAAAGACATTTGGACAGGTACATGAATAGGGAAGGTTTGGAGGGATATGCGTCAAATGCAGGCAAGTGGGACTAGTTTAGTTTGGGAACATGATCAACACAGACATGTTGGACCGAAGGGTCTGTTTCCATGCCATATGACTCTATGACTCGTGCCTGCTTCTGTGATTTCCTCTGCTCTATTCTGAAGAAGGGCAGGGGAATTCTTCCTGGTACCCTGCTCAATATTTGTATCTCAATCAGCACCACTAAAAACATAAATCGTGGGCATTCACACATTGCTCTGTGGGAGCTTGCTGAATGTACATTGGTTACTGTGGTCCCAGTACATTCAAGTGGTAATCACAAGTGGGAAAAGGTACCGCATTGGCTTTAACGTACTGCGAGAATAGTGGTGCTTGTGATAGTTGCCATATATGCCTTTGTTTTTCAGAAAGGAGGGGTGGTCTCTGCTTGGGAGCATGGTGACTCAGTGGTTAGCACTGTTGCTTCACAGTACCAAGGACCTGGGTTCAGTTCCACCCGCGGGTGCCTGCGTGTGTAGAGTTTGCACATTCTCCCCGTGTCTGTGCAGGTCTGCTCTGGTTTCTTGCCACAGTCACAAAAATATGCAGGTTAAATAGCATGCCCATACTGTCTGTGGAAAAGCAGACCAGGTGGCTTAGCCATGGGAAATGTCTGGGTGAGATGCTTTTTGGAGGGTCGGTGAAGACTTGATGGGCTGAGTGGCCTCTATCTGCACTGGAGGGATTCTACAATTACCATTCTGGGCATTTCTTCCCCGTCAGACTATATCTTGTGGTGAATCTTTTCTGTCCTCTTTGAAACTGTTAGTTTTTGCAACCACAACTCCAAAGTTTGATTGGGATCTGGGCATAATGGGCTGTGCCAACATATACTGCCCAAGTGCTTGTTAGGGCACTTCTTGGGTGGTTAGGAGTCAATCGCGTTGCTGTGGGTCACGTGTAGGTCAGACCAGGATGACAGATTTTCTTTTCAAAACTGATCATGGTGGGTTTTTTTGTGACAGCCAACAGTGTCTGACATTCTTTTAGTTCAGATTTCTATGAATTAAAATTTCACCATCTGCCATGGTGAAATTTGAAGCTATATCCGCAGAATATTAACCTGGGGTTACTGAATTACTATTATCCGCATGAATTCACCACCACACCACTGCTTCCCCCATTTTTAAATGTTGTTTGAAATAGTTTCACGCTTCTGCAATCCCATTCGAGTCAATATAAAGACCTGGGCATAACAGTGGTGGTTCAGTGGTTGGTTTCTTATCTACGATGTGTGAGGCCTGGTTTCAATTCCCGGCCAATGCATGGCACTCCTTTCCTTCCCTACTAGGGCCCTCTTGTGGCACAGTGTCCCTATCCGTTGACTGGGAGTTCTGGGTTCAAGTCCTACCTGCTCCAGAGGTGCACAATAGCAACTCTGAGCAGGTCGATGAAAAAGACTTTTTATTTTAGATTCTTACTGCGCTGACATGGAAAACGCAAGTCTGGCGGAAAGGGTGAGACAAAATTAGTCATTTTTCTTGTGTAGGAGCCTGCAAATTAAGCTCAGCTTGTGAAATTAGGGATAGCTGTCCCCTGGAGCACTGGGGAATGTGCCAATCTGGGGCTGGTAGGGGAAAGCACAAAGCTGGGAAGACTGGACAGCTAGCCTCGAGGATTAACACACATCTTCATCCCATTTCAAGGGTTAACATGTCTGACAGCTTTATAAAGAAAGAAGGTTTGTATCCAAAAGATATCTTTCTAGATGTTCCCATAATTGCTGCAGAATTGCAGAATTTTATTTAAGGGGTGCAGAATTGATGCGTGGAATTGCTCACAAAGCTTCTTACAGTCATAAAATGGCAAGAAATCGAACAATAGACATTTAATTTGCCACTCAAGCAGGATAAATGTCATCCTCTTTCCTGGTCTGTGTTTAGAACGACAAGATGTCCACAGATTCTAATAGAGGAACATACACACAGCCCTCACATCCCATTTAAGGTTGGGGCTCAGGAATTGTCAGAAAACTGAGGCCATGATTGAGGCTGGGATGGTGTGTCAGCTCAGTGGTTAGCATTTCTAGCACCAGGGACTTGGATTCGATTCCAGCCTCAAGCAACTGTCTGTGTGGAGTTTGCATGTTCTCCGTGTTCCTGCATAGGTTTCCTCCCGCAGGCCAAAGATGTGTAGGCTAGATGGATTGGCATGGGAAATGCAGGGATACAGGGAAAGGGTGGGTCTGGGTGGCATGGTCTTTGGAGGATTAGTATGGACTCGATGGGCCAAATAGCCTGTTTCCACACTGTAGGGATTCAATGATTTTTAAAACCCTGCCCGCCGTCAGAGAATGGGTAGCAGATACCATGCCACCAATACCAGCTGTCCCACAGCCATTAAACATGAGGAGCATTCATTGTCCAGAGATGGGACTTCAGCCCCTCCCTTGGAGAGACAAGTCCTACATCAGAGAGCTACCAGCCCATCTGATTGGCCAGTAGTGGTCTAATCTCAGCCAATCAGAAGCTGCAGTGGGCACGACAAGCAGTTGGAGTCTCTGGGGGTCGAGGAGCATGACGGGTGTTGGGGGGATCAGGGCAATGAGGGAGATTGAGGGGATGACTATAGTGGCTGAACAAAGGGGCGATGGGCCCATTGGTGGAAAGGCTGGAAGGGGGAGGAAAAATGAAGGGACACCTGTAAGGAGTGGACGATATGTCCGGAGACACTCAATTTTGAAAGGAGGTCATTGATTGACCCTTCTCCACCCATCACCACCCACTTCCTCCCTGGGGAAAGCGAATCAGCTGACACTCACTGAGATGAGGAGAAATCAAAAGGTTGTGAATCCTCTCCCCTACAGAGTTATGGCTGCTCTGTCGTTAAATATGCTTATTGTTGGGATCGACAGATTTTTGTCCTCCCGGGGAGTGAAGGGATATGTGCAGAGGTCAAGGAGGTGGAGTCGAACCTTGGCATTGTTCAAATCGGCACAGCAGGCTCACTGAGCTCTCAAACACCAGCGAGTGAAGTTAGGATCCATTGGAAAATTACCTGGGCACAAGGGATGAACGTTTAATGACCAGGGCCTGGGGCTCTAGAGACTGTGCTCGGTCTGGGGTGCAGTCACAGTGCTCAGGCTGTGAAAGAGATTGTACAAAATCACTCCCTGAATTGCTTATCAACACAATGCCATCAAATAACCTGCTGGTTGAACGACCAATATTGTTTTTGAAACCAGGGAGATGCCTCTTGAGACAGCAAACAGTGACTCCATTCCTAATCTCGGTCAACAAAACAGCACTTCATATACTGCAGCATCCCTTCAACACTGCTCCAGTGATTTAACCTAGATAAGTTGCCTCGAGTGGGGGGGGTCTTAAACCCACGATCTCTGAGGTTGGTGGGATGACCAAGGGAGCTAGGAGAATACAGTGACAACTAACAGGGACTTGTTGCAGGTCTGAGAATGCTGCCTGGAGACCACTGTGCTCCAGGTGGCTTTTTTGGGAATTTGCACTGGCGTTTCCTCAGAATTTGCTGCAGTCAGCAAGTCTCTGTAACAGCAACGACATCTGTCGATGCACAAACTGTGCAAAAAAAAATGCTGATTCCTTATATATGGCACCCAGTGTAGGATCATTACTCATTTGTCCTGTATGTTAAGGAACATTGCTGGTTCTAACCTTGAATGGAATCTGATACCGAGCAGCAGATTTTTACAGAGTCAGGAAGATTGTGGAGATCTTTTAAAGATGGTGGACATTGCTCAGCTGAGGAGGTTACACCTCCATTTCCATCAGATTAATAGACAATGTCTATTAATGACTTAGGGGAAGGAAGTGAGCGTACTGTAGCCAAATTTGGAGATAACATTAAAATAGGTGCAAAGGCAGGTTGCGAGAGGAATACAAACAGTTTACAGAGAGATATTGATAGGTTAAGAGAGTGGGAAAAAGCTGGCAATTTGAGTATAATGTGGGAAAATGTGAAGTTGTTCATTTTGGAATTCGTGAAAAGTCATAAAAAGTCATTAGCAAACAGGATTAAGGAGAGTACCAATTTATATATATATATATATATATATACACACACACATATACATATGATATATATAAAGCAAGAGGGTAGCCAGGCAAAGGGCTGGCCCACTCAAGGACAAAGGAGGGAATCTATGTGTGAAGCGAGAAGAGAAGTCCTAAATGAATACTTCGTGTCAGTATTCATCAAAGGGATGCAATTGGTGGAGGATGATCTCAGGGAAGGGAATGTTGAGTTTCTAAGCCAAATTGCTGATAAAAAGGAAGCAGTGTTGTGAGTCATAAAAAGTTTTAAGGTAGATAAGTCCCCAGGTCCTGATGGGATCTATCGCAGAACATTGAGGGAGGCAAGAGAACAAATTGCTAGAGCATCTTTTTTATCCTGTTTGGCCACAAGTGAGGCCCCAGGTGAGAGGACCGGAGAATGGTTAATGTTGTCCCATTGTTTAAGAAGGTTAACAGGGATAATTCAGGAAATTACAGGCCTGTGAGTCTCATGTCAGTGGTAGGGAAATTGTTAGAAAAGTTTCTCAGGGATAAGATCTATCTGCATTTAGAAGCCAACATACTGATTACCGATAGGCAGCATGGTTTTGTGCGAGGGAGGTCCTGCTTCACTTACTTGATCGAGTTTTTTGAAGAAGTAACGAAGATGATTGATGAGAGAAAAGCAGTTGATGTTGCCTACATGGACTTCAGTAAAGCCTTTGACAAGGTCCCTCATGGCAGACTGGTACAAAAGGTGAAGTCACATGGTATCAAGGGTGAGCTGGCAAGATGGGTATGGAACTGGCTTAGTCATAGGAGACAGAAGGTAGCAGTGGAAGGATGCCTTTCGGAATGGAGGGCTGTGACTAGTGGTGTTCCACAGGGATCAGTGCTGGGACCCCTGCTGTTCATGATCTATACAAATGATTTGGAGGAAAATGTAGCTGGTCCAATTAGTAAGTTTGTGGACGATGCAAAGATTGGTGAAGTTGCAGATAATGAGGAGGATTGTCAGAGGGTACAGCAGGATATAGATCAGTTGGAGGCATGGGCAGAAAAATGGGAGTTGGAGCTTAATCCAGACAATGTGAGGTGATGCATTTTGGAAGGTCAAGTACAGGTGGAAATTGTACAGTGCATGGCAGCACCTTTAGGAATATTGATATGCAGAGGGATCTGGGTGTGCAGGTCCATAGATCACTGAAGCTGGCAGCACAGGTAGAAGTTTATAAGATTGTGAATGGCAATGGGTAGAGTGGAAAGTATAAAGATTTTTCCCATGGTGGAGGGGTCAATTACGAGGGGACACAGGTTCAAGGTGCAAGGAGAGAAGTTTAAAAGAGATGTGCGAGGCATGTTTTTCACTCAAAGGGTGTCGAGTGCCTGGAATGTGCTGCCAGAGGAGGTAGAGGAAGCAGACACATTAGCAGCATTCAAGAAGCTCCTGACGAATACATGAGTAGGAAGGGAATAGAGGGATAAGGATCCTCTAAGTGAAGACAGTTTTAATATGGGAGGGCAAAATGTATCAGTGCAGGCTTGGAGGCTTGAAGGCATTCCTATGCTATATTGTTCTTTGTTCTTTAGAAGGGAGAATGAAAGAACACTATTATTTAAATGGAGAAAAGGCTGCAGAAAGCTACAACACAGATGGATTTAGGGAGACTTGTGCACAAAACACAGAAAGCTAGCACACAGATGCAGCAGGTAATCAAGAAGGCTAATGGAATATTGGCCCTTATTTCAAGGGGTCTGGAGTATAAGTATAGGAAGGTCATACTGTAACTGTACCACGTGCTGGTGAGACCACATCTGGTTTACTGTGATCAGTTTTGGTTCCCTTATTTTAAAAATATATGTTATTTCATTTGAGCCAGTTCAGAGAAGGTTCACTAGGATGATCCTTGGTATGGAGGGAATGTCTTATGAGCAAAGGTTCAACAGGTTTGAGACTGTACTGCCTAGAGTTTGGAAGGATGAGAGGTGATCTCATTAATTCCCATAAGCATCGTACATGTTTCAAAAGGGTAAATATTGAAAGGATGTTCCTCCTCATGGGAGAGTCTAGGACCAGAGGGCATAGTCTCAGAATAAAGGGGTATCAGTTTAAGACTGAGATGAAGAGGAATTTCTTCTCTGAGGGGGTGGTGAGTCTTTGGAACTCCTTATAACAGAGAGCTGCAGGGGCAGAGTCCTTGTGTATATGTAAGGCTGAGATGGATCGATTCTTGATCAGTCAGAGGATCAAGGGTTATGGGGTAAAGGCAGGAAAGTGATCATAAGGAGTGTCAGATCAGGCATGATCCCTATTGAATGACAGAGCAGGGGCCAAATGACCTGCTGTTGTTTCTATTCCCTATGGCTTACAGATTCAACCTTTGCCAGTAGGGGAAAAGAGGACCAGTGTGATTCCACGCAGGAGGAAAACCCAAACTTTCAGGGTCATTTGATCTCCATTTTGTCTGGTTCAACAGCTTTAACCCACAATATGGGAATTAGAAATTGAGGAAGTAGATGTAACCACCCTTGAAAGGCAGATAAGGTCTGTGTAACTGTCATAAATAATAGCTTTTTTTTAATGCCCCATTCTTTAAACCTTCTTTTTTAAAATTGCTGCTATCAGCAGGAGTTAAAGTAAAATTTTCTGCAGTGCTACTTTTTTTGAAGGCACAGGTAAAGAACACTCCACAGTTTCAGTAGAAGTTTTTCTTGATGTTTTCCAAAGACTGTCATTATGAATGCTTGGCTGAATTTCAAAAGTTAATATTATCTCAGCCAGAGTCCTGAATTCATAGTTTGTTTAACAGGTTAAAAAAATTATTAATGGATAAGGGCTGTCTTTGATTTGGAGTCTAAATAAAAGATTCTTTTTACCAGAAATGAACCATTTGCAGTGACCTAAGAATTTTGAATGGATTTTATGAATGGGGCGTTTTATCACTACCAAATATAGAAGACTAAGAGCTGTTTCAGACAGCCTATTATTTTTAGCTCCACAAGAGTTCTGTCTCTGTTGGATCCTCGGTGATTGGCATGGTGGGTAGAAGGGTGATGGTAGAGGAGCATGAGTTGCCATGGATATTGAGGGGCCATAGAGGTGTGGGTGAGAGGATGAAGGTGTGTGAGGAATATGAGTGCTAGAGGGACTAACAGTTTCTAAAACTACTGGAGTTAAGTGCCAGAAAACGAAGATGTGCTTTTTAAACTGGGCTGTACGTACAGTGTCAATACAGTGTGGAGCTGGAGGAACACAGCAGGTCAGGTAGCATCAGAGGAGCAGGAAAGTCAATGTTTCAGGTTGGGACCCTTCATCAGCCCAGTCTTGAAGAAGGGTCCTGACCTGAAATGCCAACTTTCCTGCTCCTCTGATGCTGCCTGACCTGCCATGTTCCTCCAGCTCCACACTGCATTGACTCCGATTCCAGCATCAGCAGTTCTTGATATCTCCGTGTATCTACAGTGTAGCTGCTTACTCTCTGCTTCCAGAGTTGGCAAACCCAACTATCACAGATCTAGAACATGTTTCGTGGTACTTTCTACTGAGGCCGTTCCAATGACTTGGGGAATTTCTTAACGTAAACTAGGTGCCTCTGTAGTCAAAATCCAGCCCGAGGATTTCCAAACACTATCGATTGCCATCAATCTAAACAGGACACAGACTGGGGGCTGCAATTCAGAACACATGTGCTGGGGAGGGCAGTGGTATCATCTAAAGCAATTCTTCAGCATGTTATCTCTGCTCCTGACAGTGTAAGAAGGGCCCATCATTTTACGCAGCAATGTCCAAATTGTGACCTTCTGCACAGTGTCTATTTTCACTTCTTTCTCTAATAGCAGAGTTTACAGTTTGCAGCTAACTTACATCTGAGATGCCTGTGAGTCAAGAGGTTATACCTTCTCAATGACCCCATCAATCCTGAGCTCTACATAGTGTCACTGCCTATTCACAGTTAAACTACACTCAGGTGCTTGGACTCTGGCAGTGCATTGCAATGGGAAAAGTAAACAATGAAAGAAATTAATTCTGAATTGAACATCTTCCATCCCAGTAAACTACCTGATTCGTTTTGAGGTTGCAGAATGCAAGTAGCCCCCATCAAAACTAACAAGCCCATTGGTCTGAAGGCCATGCCAGTTTGGGGATCCTGCTGCATTTTGGGTCAGGCACTTTGGGTAGTAGCCAGTCTGGGTAGGGTGGGGCTAAGGTTTTCCAGTGACCCAGGAGTAAGGGGTGTGTGTAAATGACAAAACAGACCAGTCTACCGCCAATTCAGGGTGTCAAGCCAAATTGTCCTGGTAGGTTAATTCTAATTGTGTAAAATTGGTAAAATGATATGTGGTTCATTCTAAAACCAATCAATTTTCACACAAATGCTTTTGAGAGAGTGCATCTGTATGTGCAAATGCAGGTGAATCATACTACAGCTGCGATGCCCAGGAGTTGCAAACTTCACACCCAGGGGTAAGAGTTTCTCAAATTACTCTGGAGTGCAACTTTGGCAAGGAATTTGACATGTGCAGCAGAGAAAATCTTCGTTATCCCTGAATAACATGAAGCATCTCTGGACTCAATTATCAAACATCAGGGGCACCTTTCCACGCAGTCACAGGATATATAACACTTGCCCTTTGACCTCCTCCCTCTTCACTGTTCAAGGTCCCAAACATATTGTCCAGGTGAAATAGCATTTCACTTCTCATTGCTTTCATCTAAGCTGTCATATTTGCTGTCCACAATGTGTTCTGCTGTGCATTGGCGAGAGAAACTGCAGACTGGGGGGCCACTTTGCTGGAATGCCTCCACTCTGTCTGTAAGAATGTGCCTGACCTTCCAGTTGCTTGACATTTCAGTAAATCACCTTTGCTCCCGTGCTAACATTTCCTGTCCTGGGTATGCTGTCCCAGTGAAGTGTAATGCAAGCTGGGGACCAACGCCTCATTTTTCGCTGTCACATTACAGCCTTCGCAACTCAACATTGAATGCAACAACTTCTGACTGTAAACACTGTCCTGCATTTTGATTACACCGTCTCCCCTCACCTCTTGTTTGGATGGGTGTGCTCTCGGTGTAGCAGTCCAATTAACACCTACTATGAACATCTTTTTTCATCCAAATCTCTTCTCTACTGCTATTAGTAAGCTCTTTCCTGTTGCGATGGGAACTATTTGTCCCACTTGCCGCTCCTCCCTCTTTTTGACAGCAAAAGAAGTCAAGATTTTCTGGCCCCTTTCAGATCCCCAAAAAAGTGTCCAAAATGTTAAAGCTGTTTCTCTCCCCTGCTCCATTTCTCCAACACTTTTTCAGTTTTTAGTTCACAGTACTCTGCTTTTATTTCACAAGAGAAAGGCACTGTTTCCAAGTGATGAATCCACACCCCAGGGGGTGTGTGTCCCTGGGGCAGCTCATTGATGATCAGAGTGTGGGTCACATCAATGACGATGGGCATGCTGTTAAAACTGGAGGGTCGACCAAACGCCTTGCAGCTTGGAAGTTGAGGGGGCTTCAAAATGAAGATAGCCCTCAGCAATATTTTTAAATCCTTAATGAGACTCAGCAGCCAGGGTACCCCCGTAATGGCAATAGCTGCTCCTACACACTGACAGACAGATAGAAAGGTGTAGAGCTGGAGCTCTGCCTTTGGCCTCCTGCTCGCCTCCAGGCCCTGAAACAGATTTTGTCCTGTCCGAACACTGAGGATGATTGAATAATCAGTCACCCCCCCCCCCTTTCAATTTTCTCTCAGTGACAGTGGCTGCAAGAGAAGGTCAGAGGCTAGGAATCCTGCAACGTGTAACTCAGCTCCTGACTCCCCAAAGCCTGTCCACCGTCTACAAGGCACAAGTCAGAAGTGTGATGGAATATTCCCCACTTGCCTGGATGATTGCAGCCCCAGCAGCACTCAAGAAGCTTGACACCATCCAGGACAAAGCAGCCCGCTTGATTGGCACTAAGTCCACAAACACCCACCCCCTCCACCACTGATGCGCGGTAACAGCAATGTGTACTACCTACAAGATGCACTGCAGAAATTCACCTAAAATCCTTAGACAGCACCTTCCAAACACACAACTTCTCCCATCTAGAAGGACAAGGGCAGCAGATACATGGAAACACCAGCCTCTGCAAGTTCCCCTCCAAGCCACTCATCATCCTGAGTTGGAAATATATCACCGTTCCTTCACTGTCGCTGGATCAAAATCTTGGAATTCCTTCCTTAATAACATTGTGGGTCTACCAACAGTGCATGGGCTGCAGTGGTTCAAGAAGGCAGCTCACCACCACCACCCTCTCAAGGGCAGTTTGGGAGGGGCAATAAATGCTGGCCTGGCCAGCAGCGCCCATGTCCCACATATGAATCAAAAACAAACATTGATCAGTCTGTTGGCTGCCCAGTTTTGTGGGCCAGTTCCCCTGTCAGCACAGTTCGCCCCCTTTGTCCCACGTCCATTAAAGTGGTTTAATGGCATGATGGAACCAGGGAATCAGCATGCCAACTTCTGGAGTTATTTATGAGTTTAGTGTCTCATCTGAAAGATGGCAACTCCAGCACTCAGAACTGCCCCTGTTCTGCACAGGAACGTCAATATCCATCTTCTGGGACTGGGACCTGCTTCACACTGGTAAAGCAGATCTTCAGTAGTCAGCCAGAAGGACAAAGCTGACTTGTGCCATGACCTAATCAGGCCTGAGGACACTGATCTACCATTTACAAAACCATATATTGTAGAACAGGAACCACACACTCTCCTTACCACCTTAAGCAGATGTTTGCTTTCCTTTCAATTAAAAAAACTTGCTCTGGTTAAGGAGGAGCAGGACTCCGCCCTCCAACATCACAGTATCCTGCCAAGCCACCACCATTTCCCACCCCTCCTGTACTTAACATGTCACCACTCCCCACTGCAGCTACTGGGCAAGTTGCCTCTGGAATTGTGACAGGCAGGCACATAATGAGAATCGGCTCAGCTACCGGAGTTTCAGACCAGCCTTGCTTCTCGTTGGCACTGTAGGCCTGAAAACAAGGCTGGGGCACAATTCCAATTGAGTGAAAGTGGCAACACCAGTCAATAAGGTGGTAAAGAAGGCGTATGGCATTCTTACCTTCATCAGTCAGGACATTGAGTATAAAAATTGGCAAGTCATGTTGCAACTGTATAAGGCTTCAGTCAGGAGTATTGTGTGCAGTTCTGGTCACCGCACTCGAGGAAGGAGGTAGAGGCATTGGAGAGGATGCAAAAGAGGTTTACCAGGATGTTCTGAGGAAGGGTCACCGCATGTTAACCCTGATTTCTCTCCATTGATGCTGCCAGACATGCTGAGTTTTTCCAGCAATTCCTGTTCTTGTTTACCAGGATGTTGCCTGGATAGGAGTGTATTAGCTATAAGCAGAAGTTGGACAAACTTGGATTGTTTTTGCTAGAGTGTCAGACGTTGAGGGCCAACCTGATAGAAGCATGTAAAATTATAGGAGGCATGGAAAGGATGAAGTCAGTCTCTTTCCCAGGGTAGAAATGTTGAACGCTAGGGGGCACAGGTTTAAGGTGAGAGGGGGAAAGTTTAAAGGAGATGTGTGAGGAAAGTTTTTTTTACCTGAAACACACCACTAGGGGAGGTGGTAGAAACAGATACAATAGCAATATTTTAGAGGCATTTAGACAGATCCATGAGCAGTCAAGATATAAACAGATACGGACAATGTGCAGGCAAATGGGATGTTTAGAATGGCATCATGGTTGGCACAGACATGGTGGACCGAAGGGCCTGTTCCTGTGCTGTACTGATCTACATCCTCTGAGGGTCTAAAGCAAACAAAGGCATTCCTTGGAAATAAGAGACAACACAGTGTGGAGCTGGAGGAACACAGCAGGCCAAGCAGCATCAGCGGAGCAGGCAAGTTGACGTTTCGAGTCGGGACCCCTCTTCAGAAATATTTATTTAATGAGATAGACATAGAATGTCGCTGGAAATCATGAGGGGTCCATCTTGCAGGTGCAATTGAGGGAATTGATGGTCAGATAAACAAAACTCTGTTTCAATTTAATGGAAATAATTGCAGTTGTGGAATGTTGCAGGCAGCAGGTGGTCCTTCTATTTGTTGAGTTAAATGAAAGGATTGCGGAGGAAATCCTTTACCCCTTTCACTGTGTGTGATTCATGAGAGTTTGTAAGAGTGTTCTGGCCACATAGATAGCTTTCACAGGTTTGAAGCAGAAAGCCAGCAGGCATTATGGATAATTATCCCACACCCAGGCCTGGATTTTCACCACAATGGAGAGAGGCCTCATCAGAATGGATGAGGCCCCGAACTTGCAATTCCCATTCCCAAATGCAGCATTTCCCAATTTAGCGGGAGCAAGAATGCGGTCGGGTTCGGATTTGACATGTCCCTCTCACAGGGGTAGCAGGTCATTTAAATTATACCTGTGGCCACTGAAATGGGAATGTGGTAGCCTTGGAGTGTGAAGCCTAAAGGATATTGAGTTGACCCTTTAAATAGGTGAGGTACCTCTCTGGTCTGATCCGAGGACATACTTGGGAAGGGTTTGGTGTCTTTTGGTGGAGATCAGATGCCCTTTAAGGGAGGTAAGGACCTTTCTGAATTTGTTAAATGGAGGCCTTAAATATGTGTATAAAGTTCAGGGTTTGAGTGAAGATTTGTAGCTCGAGTACCGATATACTGACCATTACAGCGTACAACCGGAAGCAGCAAAACTTGGACCAGATAAATTCGAACCGGAACAAGACAACAGCACTTCACGGGAAGCTCCACAGCACTGAGGATGAAACATCTGCTACCGAACTTCCTAGCTCAGCGAACACACCGACATCTACATGTGTATAAAATACATAAATTCATCAATGACCCTTGCTCAATGGAGTCATGAACAGACCTGTTGAAACTTTCGAAAGCACCCACGAAAGGGACCTATCAAGTATGCCAAGAGGTTTTCACATAAGCACCTACCAAAGAGAGTTGTCAAGCTCTTAAAGCATTAAAAGCCCTGCTCTTTAAATTTTAGCTTCTTGGAAATAGAACTAGCTTTATTCTCACATTTACCCATGAATACAGTGAAAAGTTTACAAGTCTCTACTTATGGTGCCATCTTAAGTACCGAGAAACCAAGGTACAGATTCTTAGGGGGAACAAACATAGAAAAATAAAGAAATAAATTTGCAATAAATTTGCAAAATAGAGACATAAGAGTTCAGGAAATTATAGAGGACATGAGACGCAGTATGGTCACCATCTATCAGACTGTCACAAACCTTCACTAACAAGAATCAACTTCCATGTAGCCCCCTTTAAACATCTTTTAAAGGTACTTTGTCACCCAAGATATATTCCTCAAGTAAAAGCAAAATACCGCGGGTGCTGAAAATCCAAAATAAAAACAGAATGCTGAAGAAAATCAGCAGCCTCCATGGAGAGAAAAATAGAGTGAGCTCTTTGGGCTCTACAGAACTGAAGGGCCCTGGGAAATGATGGGGAGGAGGAGTAAGTGGAACACATGATGAGGGTCCTCAGAGCAAAAGATAAAGTCAGTGCTAATGGTGGGATAGGACAGACAGTAATAATTGCTGTGGATAGTCAAAAATAGATCGGTTTTGCTGAGAACAAATCCACAGCAGCAAGACACTGGAGGCAGGGAGAGGGCTGTAATCAAAATAGAGGACAGAGTTCATGCTCTGAAGTTGTTGAGCTCAGCATTCAGCTCTGAAGGCAGTAAACTGACAACGTGGAAGGTGAGATGTTGTAACTCCAACTTGCATTGAGCTTGACTGGAACATTGTAGCAGGCCCAGGACAGAATGAGAACAAGATGTTGCATTGAAATGGCAAGCAACTGGAAAGTGAGGGTCACTCTCACAGACAAAGCAGAGGTATGAAGCAGAGCAGTTGCCCAATCTGCATTTTGTCTGCCTATTATCATGGAGCCTGCCTTGTGAGCAGTGAAGACAGAAGACTAGATTGAGAAAGAAACAAGTGAAATGCAACTTAGAATCCATCCAGTGTGGGAGCAGGCCATTCGGCCCATTCAAGTCCACACCAACCTTCTAAAGAGCATCCCACCTAGATCCGTCCACCTACCCTATCCCTGCATTTCCCATGGCTAACCCACCTAACCTGCACATCTTTGGACTGTTGGAGGAAACTGGAGCATCCAGAGGAAACCCACACAGATACAGGGAGAATGTGCAAACTCCACACACATAGTCACCCGAGGGTGGGATTGAACCCAGGTCCCTGCTGCTGTGAGGCAGCAGTGCTAACCACTGGATGGGAGGGAAAGACGGAGGAGGGAAAAGGGCAAGTGTCACACTTTCTGTGACTCCGTAGGGAAGTGTGATGGGGGAGTGAGGACGTGATAGGAGGGGCAATCCAGGGTGACAAAGAAGGAACAGTCGCTGCAGAATGCTTATGGTGGAAGGGATAGTGAGATGTGTTTGGTGGTGACATCATGCTGGAGGGTGATGAAGATGGAGATAATGATGATTGCGAAGTCTGCTGGGGTACACAGTGAAGACAAGGGGAACCCTGTCATTCTGAGGGGAAGAGGAAGAAGTAAGGACAGAAGTACAGGATGGGTCAGGCACAGCTGACGACCTGTTAACCATGGTGGGGTGGTGGAGACTCCTTATGAGAAAAAGGAGGTCTTTCAGAGGCATCCTGGTGGAAGGTTGTACCTCAGGATTCAGATGTGATAAAGGTGGAAAAGCTGGATGAATGAATGGAGTCCTGAGAGGAAGCAGGGTATGAGGAAGTGTAATCAAGTATAGTTGGCACTGAGACTTCCAAGGATGCAGCGCTCCCTCAGCACTGACCCTCCGACAGTGCGGCGCTCCCTCAGCACTGACCCTCCGACAGTGCGGCGCTCCCTCAGCACTGACCCTCCGACAGTGCGGCGCTCCCTCAGCACTGACCCTGCGACAGTGCGGCGCTCCCTCAGCACTGACCCTGCGACAGTGCGGCGC
>JAHRHZ010000044.1:163642-193375 GCA_024137785.1 Ginglymostoma cirratum
TGGGGGTGGGAGAGTGGGAGTGTGGGGGTGGGAGAGTGGGAGTGTGGTGAGGTGGTTGAAACAGCAGTTTTAGTTGGAACTATTAAAAGCTGCCATTGTTACTCAGGATTTACAGGAACCTTTTTCAAAAAACACTGATATTTCACTCTAATGATATTTGGCTGAAACCAATCCGTGACATTGAAAGACTACATTAAATCCAGTCGTCATCTTCTCTGTGAAAATCCACAATTAACCATTCACTGTCTTTAACACAACGTAATGCATTGTGAATCTAGCCATTCCAACATTCAGGCAACCTCATGTGGGATGTTCTATTTGGGAAAAATGAGAGAGACAACAGACTAAGTGAAAGGAGATTTATTTAGCCAGTCCTTTGAACTGATTCCTTCTTACTCTCTCTCATTCTCAGGAGAAGAGGAAGCGGCAGACAGAAATAGAAAACAAGAAACGACAACTGGAGGATGAGAGACGACAACTCCAGCACCTGAAGGTACGCCCAACTCTTGCAGATCAATGCCAAACAGTTTTTTTAACTAAGTTTAGGTTCAGGCAAACACAGGTAGTGCTTTGAATAAACCTAAATGGTAATAATCCCATGGGAATTCTTATATTCCACTCTATTTACTGTGCTTGCTTGGCTGGGCTACCTGAGTATGAAACTACGCATTGTTGCAAAAGCCTAACCTAGTGGGGGTCATTCATGTCAGAGAAAGAAAGACTCCACAAGAAAGATGGCTGAGTAAATAAATTAAGGGTGTCATCAAATCAAAAAATGAGACTGTGATGATCAGTGGGTAGGCCAGAATATTGGGAACATTTCAGAAAATGAGCAAGGATGACAAGAACTGAGACAGGGAGAAATTAGAATATTAGAGTAAACTAGCAAGCAATGTAAAGATAGACAGTAGGAGCTTCTATACTGTTATGAAAAGGGAGAGAGTAGCTAAAGTCAACACTGTCCCTTAAACAGTGAGACTTGGTTATTATTAATGATAAATTAAGCAATAATAAAGATTTCAGACAAGTATTTTGTATCTATCGTCATGGCATAAGATGCTAAAATCATCCCAAGAATAGTACCATCTCAAAGAGAAAGATAAAACAATTGCATTAACTAAAGAAAAAAATAATGGGATGGAAGGCTAACAAGTGTCTGCACATAATGGTCTGCATCCGAGGGTCTTGAAAGAAGTGACAGCAAATGTAATGGATGCATTGGTTGTAATCTTCCATAAATCCATAGGTTATGGAAGGTTCTCAATAGATTAGAAAATGGCAAATGTAACACCACTGTTTAAGGAAGGATGGAGACAGAGAAAAGGGAACAAGAGGGCAGATAGTCTAACATCTATCATCGGGAAAGTGCTGCAATATAAAATTAACAGCAGGACATTTAGAAAATCATAATTTGTTCAAGTAGTGCCAAGTAGTTTTCTGAAAGGAGAACCGTGGCTGACAAATTTATTTGAGCCCTTTGATACAAAGGGGAATTTAAAAAGTAATAAATTTGGGTTTCTGAAACGCAAACAATAAAACACCACATGAAACGTCAGTGCACAAGTTAAGAACTTATAGTGTTGGGGCTGAACTATTTACAGTCTATATTGATGGGGTGAGGGAGCATATTGTAGCCACAACAGCTGGTGATACAACAATAGGCAGGGAAGCAACTTGTATGGAGGATACAAACTTATTCCTTATAACTATAGGGATTACATATACTGATTCCAACTATATAAGGAGCATAGTTAGGTGAAGTGAGTGGGAGAACGTTACATCAAGTGTAATGTGAAAAATATGTGAAGTTGTCCACTTTGGTAGCAGGATGAGAAAAGCACAATATTTCAATGGAGGAAGACTGAATGCTGTGGTAAAGAGGGATTTGAGAGGAATCACAAAGGTCAGCCTGCAGGCACAGCAAATAATTAGGAAGACAAATGGAAATGTGGTAATCTGGAAGAGCCATTATCTGGTCATCTACTGGAACTACTTCAGCAGATAAAGTTGCTAGATGGCCTCATTATGAATGCTCGGCTGATCTCCAGGAACAGATACTGTCCTCAGCTCAGTCGGCAATATTCACACATCATGCAGAGGACTTTATGCCCTGTTTGACTGACATATGCATTATCTTATAATGTTATTCTTTTGTTGATGTTATTTTTAAATGCTTTGTGTTTCTTTACACAAGATTAAGGGATGTAGGCTTGATGAAAGCTTTTGATATTGAAACTTTGAATTGCCGTGGCTGTTTGGTACTTTTAAGAGCTGAATAGTTTCTTTCTCCCCAAGGGAGATTTTCAAATGCACGTGATGTCTGTTACGAGGATTTGCCATATCTGAGAGGCTGATTGGAATTATGCAATTGGAAGAGTGGATCTGGAGTATGGATGGGAAGGCACAGAAGGGGTACGGAAGCGATATTGGGGATAGAGAACTCCAGATGTGGTATGGGCATATGAGGGAATACGTTGACAACATGTGAGACCTGAGGAGGCATTGGCAGCAACTTTAAAAGTGACCTGTAAAAGGTTCCTGACTCTTCAGCAGACCTCTGCCATGGTGCATGAACTCACTTAACAGAAGCTTCAGGATCTAACTCAGCTACAGGGAAATGCCAAAGGCAGAGAAAGTTGATTTTCCTTCAGGTTTCTAAATCCCCCTCATTTTAAGCGAGTGTGGGTCCTGACTCTGCCATGACTTGATGGAAATGACAGGAATCTTTGAGGAGATTCAAAACTGTGTTTCTGAACCCCTCCACTTTGGCCCCTCGCAATTCTCATGTACAACACCTCAATGGCCCTCTCAATCTAGTCACTCTACCCTGGCCTGACAGCAGTCAAACTGGGTCTGGTCTAATTAACCACATTGAAACCTATCCATTAAAAGGCAGTTTCAGAACAGCACAGCGACTCACAATTGTCATCAAGAATCAATTTGCGACCCAGCGGGTTTTTTTTGATTCTGTGATTGTATTAGCAAAGGGTTGGGGTCTCTGATCTCCAATCTCTGATGGCTTAGTGCAGGAATATCCCGTGGTGCACACTGTAGACTAAGGGGAGCCACATTTCATTGTTTCACTGTGTTAAATTAGTTGGTACTAAATAGGACGGAGAAACACTGGCATTGCGGAACCCTTCTGGATCAAGTGTGAGTCTCCAGAAATTGACAAATAGTCTCCTGAACCCAGCAAATCCAGAGAATAATCATCGAGTCGTCAATAATTCATAATTGTGTTTTTTCTCCCAGGTTTTACTGGATTCTTTCCTATATGAGTTATAAAAGTATCCGGGATGCACATAGGCCCGGATGCACCTAACCAGCCAGGGTAGATAAAGGCTGGGAGTCATTTGGTGAAACTGCTCCCCTGCTCTGTTATTCATTTAGAGTTCACAACACAACGTGAGATGCTCAAGTCCAAGAGAAGCTAAAAATCACTGGAGGATTCTCACTCCACAGCCCGATCCTCTGACTCCTCCTTCAACAGTAGGAGGCATGACTAAAGGCAGCCGTCCCATGCTTGAGGCAACCATTATAGTCAAGTACATCTTGTGGGTTGCACTGTCTAAGCTCAACTCATCACATTTGGTCAGAAGAGTGTGGTAACAGTTATTGGTTTCCGGGAATCGAGATCCCAGCTTTCAAAGTATTTTTCAGATTCTTACGTGGGACGTGGGTGCAGCTGGCAAGGGCAGCACTCATTGCCCATCCCTAATTGCCCCAGAATTGAGAAGCTTGCTTAGCCATTTTGAAAGGCAATTAAAAATTGAAGCAGCGTAGTGTTTAGGGTATGGAGTCAGGATGGCACACTTCCAACTCAAAAGGACATTAGAGTACAATGTGGACTTGTGCAAATTAATGATAGTTATCATTGCGACCATTAATAAGACAGGCTTTATGTTGAGGTGTACTAACCAGCTGGTGGGAAGGATTTGAATCCATGTCCCTAAGACCTAAGTCTGGGCCACAGCCTCACTCATGACAATTTCACTACGCTGTCATCACCCTAAACCCACATCAACAAGGATTGGGAAAAGGTCAGGAATGACATGATGGCTCAGTGGTTAGCACTGCTGCCTCACAGCACCAGGGATATGAGTTCAACTCCACCCTCGGGTGACTGTCTGTGTGGAGTTTGTATATTTTCCCTGTGTCTGCGTGAGTTTACTCTGGGTGCTCCACGTTCCTCCCACAGTCCAAAGATGTGCAGGTTAGGTAGAGTGGCCATGCTAAATTGCCCATAGTGTCCAGGGATATGCAGGCTAGGTGGACTAGCCATGGGAAATGCAGGGTTATGGGGATGGGATGGAGTTGGTCTGGATGGGATGCTCTTCGGAGGGTGGGTATGGACCCAATGGGTCAAATGGTCTGCTTCCACACCGTTCAGATTCTATGAGATAAACCATCAGACCTGTTTCGCAACTACAATCATTAAATACCACTCTACCTCCTGGGAGAGACAATTAATAGAAAGTAAAAATCTGGAGAAATCCTTTGGGATGTTATTGGTAATGGAAACCACTCTGGGTCACTGCTGTGGTCAACAAGGGAATGTCAAACATCGGTGCATCATGCAGAGAAAGGATAGGAGGGAGGGACAAGTAAGCCGAAAGCAATATCTCACTTCAAGTACTGAGGAGCTTTTCATCATGTATCCATCATTCCTAGGAATCGCCGCAGCAGAGATTTCTAACATTTGGCAAAATTTACGGTTGCAGATTTACAAATCATGGAAGAGTTTTTGGTCAGAGTGAGAAACTGAGTGAGCAAGCAGCTCACGTGCTCATCTCTGAAAAGCTATTATATCCCCCTCTTCAGCTTCACTTTGACATTAAGGCCCTTACTCTGGTTCAAATAAAACATTAACAGGAAAACGAGGTAGAACTGGGAAGTGAAAGGCCTGGTCCAAATCGCCAGAGTTCCATTTTCAAGGTATAGAAAACTTGTGTCATTCCCCAAGTTTTAATATTTCTTTCTTTGAGGCTGGAATTCGTGCCCATCTGGGACTGAGACAGACACTTTCCATCAGGTAAACAGCTCAAGGGAAGAAGAGAGGAGCTTGACAAGTGAACCACCGGGCAGCCTTGAGGCCAATGAACTTGAATAAAATGGTGAAATGTCCAGCTTTCTCTTGAGATGAGAGAGCTCAAACAGTTCATCCACTTCACCAACACCTTCCACCCCAACCTGAAGTTCACCTGGACCATCTCCAACACTTCTCCTTCCTGGACCTCTCTGTCTCCATCTCGGGTAACCACCTAGAAACCGATGTCCATTTCAAGCCCACTGACTCCCACAGCTACCTGGAATACACCTCCTCCCACCCACCTTCCTGCAAAAATGTCATCCCCTATTCCCAATTCCTTCGCCTCTGCCGCATCTGCTCCCAGGATGAGGCATTCTACTCCCGCACATCTCAAATGTCCTCATTCTTCAAGGACCGCAACTTCCGCTTCCCCCCCCCCCTCAGTAGTCGAGAACGCCCTCGACCGTGTCTCCCGCATTTCCCGCAACTCATCCCTCACACCCTGTCCCCACAATAATAACCAAAAAAGAATCCCCTTCATCCTCACGTACCACCCCACCAACCTCCAGATCCAACGCATCATCCTCCGACACTTCCGCCATCTGCAATCTGACACCACCACCAAAGACATTTTTCCCTCCCCACCCTTGTCTGCTTTCCAGAGGGACCACTCCCTCCGTGAATCCCTTGTCCACTGCACACTCCCCTCCAGCCCCACCACACCCGGCACTTTTCCCTGCAACCGCAGGAAGTGCTACACCTGCCCCCACACCTCGTTCCTCACGCCAATCCCAGGCCCCAAGAAGACTTTCCACATCAAGCAGATGTTCACCTGCACATCTGCCAATGTGGTATACTGCATCCACTGTACCCGTTGTGGCCTCCTCTACATCGGGAAAACCAAGTGGAGGCTTGGGGACCGCTTTGCAGAACACCTGCGCTCGGTTCGCAACAAACAATTTCACCTCGCAGTCGCAAACCATTTCAACTCCCCCTCCCATTCCTCAGACGACGTGTCCATCCTGGGCCTCCTGCAATGCCACAGTGATGCCACCCGAAGGCTGCAGGAACAGCAAATCATATTCAGCCTGGGAACCCTGCAGCCCAATGGTATCAATGTGGATTTCACAAGCTTCAAAATCTCCCCTCCCCCAACCTCATCCCAAAACCAGCCCAGCTCGTCCCTGCCTCCCTAACCTGTTCTTCCACTCACCTATCCTCTCCTCCCACCTCAAGCCGCACCCCCATTTCCTACCTACTAACCTCATCCCGCCCCCTTGACCTGAAAGCATTTCTGATGAAGGGTCTAGGCCCGAAACGTCAAGTTTTCCTGCTGCTATGATGCTGCTTGGCCTGCTGTGTTCATTCAGCTCCACACCTTGTTATCTAGCTTTCTCTTGAGATGCTCACTTGCAGCCTGACCCAGCAGCAAACCCCACCTGGCTTTAATCTGCCCAGGCCCAGGTTGAACAAACAGGTCCAGTTCCAATGAAGCCGTCAACTCCCAGGCCAGATTATTAAAAGGACTACTTTCGTCTTAGTCTTGCTGCTTACTGTTTGAAGTCACAGTGGGTTAGAGCGAGACAAGAAAGAACTCAGTTACTTTCCTCCACTTCATTTTCAGTTGCCCTGGTGTAGGGGAGCAGGTGGTGGGGGTCAGTGAGTTAGAACTGTGGCCCATATCCAGATCCAAAAAAGATGCAGGCCTTAAAGGACTAACATCATCAGATGATTTCAAATGGCCCATTTTACAGTAAAGTTTGCTCTTTGCAAACTGGAAGGCCAAAGGGTCTGTTCCTGTACTGTATTGAATTGTATTGAACTGTTCAGTTTTTCTGGTGTTGCCAACATCTTCTTTTCTGGTTGCCATAGGAAACATCATGGCTGCCAGAAGACATTGACTGAGCGCCATGACCCAGTGCAGCTGGTCCCTGCTGATTTTACTGGCTTCTTTCAAAACAGTTTGAGCAGCTTTAAATGTGTGGTTTTGTGCAGGCCTGGCTTTTGTGGTTGCTAGTTTTCCCAACTATTTTTACTGGTGTTTCATTAGTAAAGATAAATGTCTATATTGAAGAAAGAGTAACTCTCTACCACAGAAAATAGTTGAAGCCAGAGCATTGAATGTTTTCAAGAAGGGGTTAGATATAGTTCTTAGGGCTAAGGGATCAAAGAGCACAAGGAGAAAGTGGGAACAGGGAACTGAGTTGGAAGATCAACCATGATCATATTGAATGTTGGAGCAGGTGCAAAGGGCTGATGGTCTACTCTTGCTCCTATTTCCTGAGTTTCAGTGTTTCATACAATGTGAAACCCAAGACTATCAGACCTCAATTTTTTTGACTGATGGTCAACGTAAATCAAACATGGCGCAAGTCAATGACCTGAAACAATTGGTGTCTGAATGGCCTCTTGGGGAATGTGGGTAATGAGATGGAGGCAGCAAAGTGGTATTTCACACCTTCAGGAGTAAGACAAAGCGGGATTGATGGGATGGGATCCACCACCAGAATTCCATCAATCCCAGCTCTCTGTTCTCGAATGTAATGACCATATGTTAATCTGTGGACTAGTCACCAACTCCAAGTGGACATGCTCCTGGGATTTCATCACATGACTTCCTGCCTCCAACTGCTCCACCCTACCATTGTTGCTAAGCAAAACACCATGGGCCCTAATTTTTTACACCAATCAGAAATCAAATACTTGTTACCAGAATGACTGACAATCCTCCAAGCCTCAAAGTTCGAATATTTTATTTAACAAATGCACTCAAAGCAAAAAAAATTGGGAAGTAAACATTTCAATACTCTAATGAAAATTCTTCTTCACACATACTTTTCTACGTACTTTGGTGTCACCTGCAAATTTAGCTCCAACCTTTCATTTGGCATCTTATCAAATGCCTTTTGGAAATCCAAGTACAATACATCTACAGGCTTCTCTTATCAAAAATGTGTGTTGTTCCTTCAAAGAATGCCAATAAACTACTTAATCATGATTTTCCCTTACAGAATCATGCTGACTCTTCTTAATTACTATGAACTTTTCTAAATGCACATCTATAATCTCTGTAATGATCGATCCTAACAGTGGGTGGCACGGTGGCACAGTGGCACAGTGGCTAGCACCGCTGCCACACAGCACCAGGGACCTGGGTTTGATTCCACCCTCGGGCGACTGTCTGTGTGGAGTTTGCATATTCTCCCCGTGTCTGCGTGGGTTTCCTCTGGGTGCTCCGATTTCCTCCCGCGGTCCAAAGATGTGCAGGTTAGGTTGTTTGGCCATGGGAAATTGCCCATAGTGTTCAGGGAGGTGTAGATTATGTGTGTTGTAGGGGGCTGGGTCTGGGTGGGATGCTCTTAGGTTTGGTGTGGACTTGTTGGGCTGAAGGGCCTGTTTCCACACTGTAGGGATTCTAATTCTAACACCTTAATTAATGGCCAGTGGTTTACCATACCTGCATCCGCCCCTTCTTGATTATTTGCTACTTTCATGTTGGATGGGTGCTCTCATGAATGCAGAGAACTTTAGAAAATTACACTAGCACATGTACGGCTTCATTAGCAACTTCTTTTAAGACTTTAGGATGAAGTCTAGGACCAAGACTTTTCAGACCACAGCTCTATCAGTTTGCTCAGGACCGCAACCCTAATGTTTGTAATCTTGATAAGTTTCTTTCCTTTCCAGCCCATGATTTACAGTCATTACTGAAATGTTTTTCATCTCCTCTACTGTGAAACAAGTTATTTGTTCATTTTATCTGCCGTTCCCTCATTATCTATTGATAATTCCTCAATTCCACTCTCTACAAGGCCAATACTCTCTTTGCTTACTCTTTTGCTTTTAAATTATCGGATTAACACTTCCTATCCAATTCCTCTATTAGTAGCATTAATTGGTCAATGCTGCCTTGGTATCTTACTTCACCTCTGGAATACAGCTCTTTGGTCCATGTTTGCACCAAGGTGGTAATGAGGTCAAGAGCTGTGTGGCCCTGGTGGAACACAAGTAAAGCAGGTTATTAGTAAGTAAATGCTACTCATTAGCACTGTCTATGGCACCACCTAGGACAAAGCAGCCCACTTGATTGGCACCACGTCTACCACCGCTGTACAGTGGCATTGACAAGATGGCTCTGCAGCAACTGTCCCAGACTCCTTCGAATTTGAAAGCCCACAACCTGTTATGCCTGTATGGACCAGAGCAGCAAATACAGGGAAAGAAGTTTGCTTTCAAGCCACAGCACCATCCTGACTTGGAAATATATCCCCATTTCTTCAGTGTCGCTGGGTCAAAATCTTGGAATTCCCTCCCTGACAACACTGTGATACAGCAGATCAAGATGGCAACTCACCAGCATCTTCTCAAGGGCAACTAGGGATGGGTCACAAATGTTGGCCCCGCCAGTAAACACCATTTCACTTAAAAAGAATTTAAAACACTTACTTTTTTTGAGAACAAACCTGAATTCTAATGGTGAGATTTGAGATCCCTTTCCATCCAGTAACATAACCATAATACTACCATATCCTTGAGGTATTAGAGGCCGCCAGTCCTGTTGCATCGTATGGCTGCACTACCATTTTTGGAAACTTCTGCGTTATTGTTTGGTTTCTCATTCATACAGAGGTGAGATTTCTTAGATGCAGCCAACAATGGAGCAGATGTGTTCCTGGGGGTTTACTATGCAGAGCCAAGATTCCTGAAATCCCCTCACACATGCCACTGAAACAATAAACAGACTGTGCTAATTGTGTATGCTTCGTGGCTATCTGCTTCTTTGTAAAGCTTTCTTCTCAAGTTAAAGACTCTCAGAACAACCTTAATAGCATTCGAAATGTGCACAATTAAGGGAAGTGCCGACAAGCAACAACATTTCCGAACTGGTGATTAGAAGGAGCAACTTCAAACTGTGGAAGACTGAAACAAAGGCAGAGAATACTTCACAGGCCTTAGGAAGAAAAGACGGATCTAAATTATGGGTGGAGGTCAGTGGTGCTCAGACTCCCTGTCCTGTCAAATATCAATGGATCTATTATGAGCTTTTAACAATTTTCAATCCAAATATGGGGATGATAGCAGGGATTATGCAGCAGCCACAATTACAGAGTTGACAAAGGAATCATTCAAAAGCTACTGAGTCTACTAGATCCTTCTGAGGGCAGGAATAGAAGTCTAGAGTCAAAAATATCTGTACACTGCTTCTGAACTGGTCCTCAGTCAGAGTTCCTCCCCTGTCCTATTTGACAGTATTTTTAAATAATCAAAATCACTGACCGTATCTTTCCTATTCCAGCCTGGATCAAATCTTTCCTAAAATAGTTCAAACAACAGCAAAGCCAACCTTCAAGAACATCTGACATTGCTACAGTTTTTTTTATCATCCCACAAACTCACTTTGCCTTGTGAGAGTTTATGTTGTTCCTAAATACGAGATTCTTATGCAATACTCTGCAAGCAAGTGAATCATTTGTGCCATCAGCTTTCAACAGGTGAAGAGCTTTTTATTGAGGGGTTGAAAGGAAATAACTACAGCCACGAAGCCCAGGCAGTGGGGAGAGATGGTGAGAGCTGCCTTGTACCTGGAGTCAGAGTACAAGGCTTCCCGGCGTATTGTGGGAGGATCCTTCAGTCAGGAAGATCTCCATGCGCAGCGATCCAGTCATGTTGCAAGAGGTTCCTTGCTGCCCAAGCAGTGCACATTCTGGCTTTTGCTTTTAGCACAGAACTATAGCTACATTTGAGCAAGGAACAAGTTTAGGCCATTTGGTTTTTTGAGCCTGCTCTGCCGTTCAGTAAGATCAAGGCTAGTCTGATTTTACATTCCTATATATCCCTGACAATCTTTCAGACTCTTGATCATCAAGAATCTATCTACCTCTGCCTTAAAAATGTTTAAAGATTCTGCATGCTTAAGTCTTTTGAGGAAAGGAATTCCAAAGACTCACAACCCTCTGAGAGAGAAAAAAAAACAGTTTTCTCACCTCTGTCTTAAATAGGCAACCACTTATTTTAAGACAATGACTCCTAATTCCAGATTCTCCCACAAGAGGAAACATCATTTCCATATTCACCCAGTCTAGTCCCGTCAGGGTTTTATATGTTTCAATTGAATCATCTCTGACTCTTCTAAGCTTCAAAGGATACATGTCTCACCTATTCAACCTTCTTTCTAAGGCAATCCACTCATTCCAAGTATTAAGTTAGTAAACTGTCTCTGAACTACTTCCAATATATTAGCGTCCTTCTCTAAATACAGTGACCAGTATAGTCCACAATACTCCAGATATAGCCTCACCAATGGCCAACACTCTTGCACTCACAATCCAAGACACTTTCTGTATGGACAAAGACAGCAGATACATGGGAACACCCCCTGCAAGTTCCCCTCCAAGCCACACATCATCCTGACTTGGAAATATATCACATTTCCTTCAGTGTCGCTGGATCGAAATCCTAAGATTCCCTTCCTAACAACCCTGTGACACAGCGGTTCAAGGAGGCATCTCACCACCATCTTCTCAAGGACAAATAGGGAGCCAGCAAGCAGAACATCATTCAAAAAGATTTTAAAACTCTCAGATTCTTGAGAACTGAGTTTGAATTGTGATAGTGCAATTTGAAACACTACCTGCAGGGACAAAGGATTATGCCATTAGAGACAGAAGATGTTGGAATTACATTAGGAGTGGAGAGAGAAACAGTTCATGTTTCAGATTGACACATCTTTTGCTATCAGTGTGTGCTTCCCTCCTGACAGCAGCCTCATCATGAAGCAGAGTATGTTTACCTGTGCAACATTGAATGAGAAAGATGCATACTAACATGCATACAAGTGTCTAGGAGAGGAGGAGCAAATGGAAGCCTGGTTGATCTACAACATAACACCAGTTCCCCCACTTTTCTCCATTTCCCTTAATACCTTTGGTTAGCAATAATCTACCTGTCTGAGCTCTAAATGTCACAATTGACCAGAACTGATTGTCGTTTTCAGAAAAAAATTCCAACCATACAACCCCTACAGTGTGGAAGTGGGCCATTCAGTCCATCAATTCTACACCAACTCTCTGAAGGGCATCCCACCCAAACCCATCCCATCCCTGTAATCCTGCATTTCCCATGGCTAACTCATCTTGCCTGCACTTCCCTAAACACTAGGGGCAATTTCCCATAGCCAATCCACTTAACCTGCACATCTTTGGACTGTGGGAGGAAACCCACACAGACACAAGGTGAACATGCAAACCCCACACAGACAGTTGCCCAAGCCTGGAATTGAACACAGGTCCCTAGGTAACAGTGCTAACCGCTGAGCCACCATGCCACCCAATCTACTAGCCTTTGTGTGCAGACTTATTTTCTGATTTCACTCATGAAAAGTCTGGCTCTAATTTTTAGACTAAAAGTCCCCAGTGTGAGACTGCCCAGGCCACCCACATGTAGTAGAAGGAGCCTCCCTTCCCAGAGCATCTTTTGTAGTGATCTATGATGGCTAATGCTGTCACCCTGTTATATTCTAGCTTCTGGGATCCACCACTGTTGGCTTGTGGTTGGAATTGAGAACATGGTACCACCAATCCTCCTTCCTATGCTGGTGTAGGGGGTTCTTGGTCCATGGTAGAGAATGGATCACAAGTTATTCTTAAATGGAGAGATACAATAATAGGATGTATTTGACTGCAAAACAGTAATCATCTAGGGGTTACTTTCCCGCTTAGGCATATTAAATATTCCTAACAAGAGGTAGAGAAGCCACTGTGTCCCTCATCACATGATTGTGCCTGATTTGAAATCGTCCTCCACCCAGAGGCTGTGTGACTTCATCAAACTGGGTGGAGATCAGGATTGCACAAACGTTAACTCTTTCAGAGCCATAACCTTAAACAACACCTAATAATCAACTCAACAGCGAGGCACCTGTAATTAACCAACTGTGGCAGTGTCACTGGACAACTACTTCCAACACCACAGGGCTAATTCTCCAGCAATACAGGTTCAAATCCCACGGTGCTGAAAGATGCATTCAATCAAAGTGTGAAGTTAGCAGCTGAGCTAATGGTGACCACTGCTGACTGTTGCAAAGAACCATTGAACCCTTTCGGAAAGTGAATCTGTCTTCTATCACCTGTTCTAGCCTACACGTGACTCCAAACTCACGGTAAAGGGATGGACAATAATTACTGGTGAAGCCAGCAATGAATTAAAATAAAAATTCTTGAAATAATTAATAAATACAGCAGCATCTTTCTTTTCCACAGCAGGACTCAGCAAGCCACAATGAGAGAATTGATCCATTAAACCTTATTACTGTTGATTAATCTCTTCCTAAAAACACTGTCGACATATCTGCATCAGATGAGCTGTGGAAGTTCCAGAAGGTGCCTCAGCAAAACCTTCTCCAGGCCAATTATAGACAGACTTATCTATAAAAGCAGGCTTGGTCAGCAATGCAGACATCCCAGAGAAGAATTCTGAAAATGTTGGCAAGGACAGCAAAGAATCCCTTTCTTGCCTTCAGATAGCTTTTTTTTATCATTAGCAAATGTCAGACAAGGCCAGTGGTCAAATTGAGAAAAGCATTTTTTGAAACCAAAGGGCAGTCAGCCTGTAGAACACACTTCCTCAAAATGTTGTGGATGTTTGGTCGAAGTTTTCAAGATGATGAAGGATATGTTAATTACATACTCAGGTCAATAGAATTGAGCTGTGGATCAATCACGATGTAATTGGATAGCAGAGAAGGCCGAAGCCATTATGCAGCCTCCTCCTGTTCCTGAGGACTTGTTTTAGATGGTACCCAGTAGTACCATGTAGAGAGGATCAAATACCCCCACTTAAAGTCACAAGACGCCTGTGTTGATCACACCAAATTTGATGCTGAGAATGGCAGATCTTAAAAGCAAATCTGAATTGAGAATTGACCACCAACTGTGTCTCTCAGTCTGCTTTCCAGTTGCCTAGCAACATCTCACTTGAGTCAGCATAGTTTCAGTCCTGAACGTAATATTAACTCTGTTCTTTTTCACTGGGGCTGGAGTTTCCAAATCTGGTGCTGGATTTTCATTACCGCGGCATTTACTTAACGTCAGGAACTTCCCTAACTTGAGAAATTTGCCCCAGTTTAAGGGGCTCGGTTATGCAGACTCCACACTCCGGGGAGTTGGCGGGGGTTGGGGGGGTGAAGCTGGAGGTGGGAGAGAGTCAGCCCTGTGAATCTCAGAGACCATTGTAAGCGGTCACTGGGGCAGATGGTCAGTCTGTACTCAAGCTCAGTTGATTAGAAAACCCACCTTGGCCCCAGTGACTTTGACAAAAGTTGTTCGGGTCACTCACTCTCAATCCTCCCACACTTTCAGTTCCTCTGTCTCCTCTGAGTCCCGCTGACGAGTTATTCATTGTCTGGCCAGTGGGTCTTTGCTGTGGGACTGCAGGATGGGGTGGGAGGGGGTAAGCTGCCCACTGCCCAGCCATTAAGCCCCATGTGTATAAACTCAATCCTAATCACTTCTAGTAATACAATGTCTAAGTGCTGTGGTGTTACTGTATGGAGCCACTGGGAAATGACATTGGAACAATGACTGGTTGTTCAAATCAGTCAACATTCCCATATTTGTCCTAGCACATTGATGTGTCCAACCAGGACTGGAAATCATTGCTTGCTTTGCTCTCACCTCATTGTCTTCCTTTTTGAGAACTTTGTTCCAGCCTTAATCCTTGACCTGTAACCAATCCTTACAGTGCATGTAGCATTGTTTCAGATCAATACAGGAACATAGGAACAGGAGTGGAGCATTCAGCCCCTTGAGCCTGTTCCACCATTGACTGAGATTCTGGCTGATCTGTGGTCTAACTCTATAAAGCTGTCTTTGACCCATATCCCTGAATACATTTGCTTAACAAAAACTTTATCTTTCTTGGGTTTGAAATAAACAACGGATTCTGGATCTACTGCTGTTTGAGGAAGAAAGTTCCAAATCTCTACCTCCTTTTGAGTATATGACTCAAAGTGATTGGTCCAGACCATTTAGGGACCTGCTGTGTTATTTTGTGAGGTACTGCTCTTGCCTGAGATGAAAACTTGGGTGTTGAGGCTGGGGGGACTGATAATCCCAAGATTTCAGCTAATGCTGTGGGGATATGGGTTCAAATTCCTTCACAGGAGTCTATTGCCTTGCAGTTTCATGTGGGTTGTTACAGGACGGATGTCAGTTTCCTCATTGTGATGGATGTGCATCATGCTGTACCCAGTCTGGATGTGAACAGACTGGGTTCAATTGGGTTGTGGAGTCTGTGTGTCTCCCAGCAGATCTGAAAGGCATAACCGCCTTCCACACCAATGGATGTGGAAATGTGGTCTAAGTATCATCTAGGGTTCAACATTGAAGAGATCAGGCCCTTTCCTGCAAAACATGTCAGCCTGGAGGGGATGCAAGGCCAAGTCACAGCATGACCTTGTGAGTCCAGAGACAGCATTGGTGCCCATTCCCTTCAGTTTCACACACAGGCCGGAGGCTCGTCAATCAACAACTTTTTTATGGTTCCTGTAGCTGTTGTCACAGTCTGAATGTGTAAGTGCAAGCCAGCTGACATTTCCTGGAGCAGCAAGTAGGTCAGGCAGCGTGTTAAAATCCTCTTCCCCTTTCCTGTCCTTTCGGTTAGGACAATGACAAAATACAGCTGCATCAACCAAGACAGGACTATCTATCGAGTAGCAGGGAAAGTTTGACTCCAGACAGCTACGTGAACTATGTAAAGAAACTTGGAATGCAAGCGAAGGCAAACATCTCCATTTCCCTCTGGTATTATGCCTTGACTGGGCTGCAATTTCTAGGAAAACTTTCACCGATTCCTGCCCACCAATTTGGGAATAATTGCCCACAGATCGAAGCAATGCCATGTGCTTCAGGATAGAATGGACTCACTGAGCTGAATAGCAGAGTCTAGACTGGCATACCTGGTCAACTGTAACTCAGAGCTGCCTGGTGGGGTGACATGTAAAAACCAGGTTCTTACTGACCCCCAGTTTGGCACAAGAGATCCCCTGGCACTCTTCAGAGAAAGACTAGAGTTCTGCCCCCAGTATCCTCGCCCGATGTTTATCCCTCAAGCAACATCACAAAAACTGATTGACTATATCATTTCGCTTAGTGGGATCTTGCTACCCAGGTTGATAGGGTTGTTAAGAAAGACTACGGTGTGTTAGGTTTTATTGGTAGAGGGATTGAGTTTCGGAGCCGTGAGGTCATGTTGCAGCTGTACAAAACTCTGGTGCAGCCGCACTTGGAGTATTGTGTACAATTCTGGTGGCCGCATTAGAGGAAGGATGTGGAAGCATTGGAAAGGGTGCAGAGGAGATTTACCAGGATGTTGCCTGGTATGGAGGGAAGGTCTTATGAGGAAAGGCTGAGGGACTTGAGGCTGTTTTCGTTAGAGAGAAGAAGGTTAAGAGGTGACTTAATAGAGACATACAAGATGATCAGAGGATTGGATAGGGTGGACTGTGAGAGCCTTTTTCCTCGGATGGTGACTGCTAGCATGAGGGGACATAGCTTTAAATTGAGTGGTGATAAATTTAGGACAGATGTCAGAGGTAGGTTCTTTATTCAGAGAGTAGTAAGGGCATGGAATGCCTTGCCTGCAGCAGTTGTAGACTCGCCAACTTTAAGGGCATTTAAATGGTTGTTGGATAAACATATGGATGATAATGGAATAGTGTAGGTTAGATGGGCTTCAGGTTGGTTTCACAGGTCGGTGCAACATTGAGGGCCGAAGGGTCTGTACTGCGCTGTAATGTTCTATGTTCTATGTTGTATGTTCTCTGCTGCAAATCCTCATTGCAGCAGTCGAATAGCACTTCACGGAATTGTAATGGTACACACAGAGGCCAATTAGCCCACCATGTCTGCACCTGTTCTCAGATAGATGAACGAGAGGAGATCCAACTGAGGTGTAGAAGATGCTAAAGGGGGTTGAAAACGTTGATGTGGTGTGGATGCTTCCTCATATGGGACAATCAAGAAGGAGAGGTCATGGTTTTAGGATAATGGATAGCAGATTTAAACCAGAGACAAGAGGAAAACACTTCTCTTAAAGGCTCATGAATCTGTTGAATTCACTTCCTCATAATACAGGGGACGCTGGAACATTGAGTAGTTTTAAGGAGGAGATGGACAGAATTTTGATTAGTAATGGGTTAAAGAGTTTATGGAGAGCAGGCAGGAAAATGGAGATGACTCCGAGTTCAGATCATCCATGTTCATATTAAATGGTCAAGTCGAGGGGCTGAATGACTTCGTCTTGCTCCTCATTCTTATGTTCTTGAGCATTTCACTTCATGCTACTGTCCTGCTATAACTCTGCACATTGTTTTTGTTCATATAATTATCTTATGCCCACTTGAATGCCTCAATTAAACCTGCTCCCCCCCAATAATTCCAGGCAATGCATTCCATACCTGAGCCACTTGCTGTGTGACAAAGCTTTGTCTCACATCACATTTAATCCTTTCGCCGATTACATTAAATCTGTGGCCTTTCATTCTCGATTCTTTTACGAGTAGGAGCAGTTTCACCAGATCTATTCTGTCCAGGCTCCTCATAATTTTGAAACCTTCAACTAAATCACCTCTTGGCATTTCCCTCTCCAAAGAAAATAGTCCTAACTTCTTTAGTATGTCTACATAACTGAATCTTTTATCCATGGAACCACTCTTGTAAACCTCTTCTGCACTGTCTCCAACCTCCACTGTTTTACATCCATCCTAAAGGTAGACCCAGACCTGTACACAACACTCCAGCTAAAGACTAACCGCTATGGTCTGCTGTATGGAGAAAGAAGGTTAACAAAGGCAGAACGATAGATATTGTCTATATGGACTTCAGCAAGGCATTCGACAAGGTTCCACATGGTAGTCTGGTTGGTAAGGTTAGATCACATGGGAACTAGGGGGAGCTAGCCAGTTGGATACAAAATTGGCTTGAAGATAAGAGACAGAGAGTGGTGGTAGATGGAGGCCTGTGACCAGCGGTGTGCTGCAAGGCTCGGTGCTGGGTCCACTGCTTTTTGTCATTTCTATAAATGATTTGCATGTGAACATCGGAAGCATGGTTAGTAAGTTTGCCGGTGACACCAAAATTGGAGGTATAGTGGACGGTGAGGAAGGTTATCTCATTGTACTACAGGACCTTGATCAGAGGGGCCAATGGGCCAAGGAGTGTCAGGTGGAATTTAATTTAGATAAGTGTGAGATGTTGTATTTTGGTAAGGCAAACCTTGGCAGGACTTGTATAGTTAATGTTAGGGCCTTGGGGACTGTTGCCAAACAAAGAGACATAGGGTGTAGGTGCATAGTTCTTTGAAAGTGGAGTCGCAGGCGGACAGGGTGGTGAGAAAGACATTTGGCACGCTTGCCCTCATTGGTCAGAGTGTTGAGTATCAGAGTTGAGATGTCATGTCGTGGCTGTAACGGGATATTGATGAGTCCACATTTGGAATATTGCGTACAATTCTGGTCGCTCTTCTATAGGAAGGATGTTGTTAAACATAAGAAGGTGCAGAAAACATTTGCAAAGATGTTGCCAGGATTGGAGTGTTTAAGTTATAGGGAGAGGCTTGATAGACTGGGACTTTTTCCTCTGGAGCATCAGAGGCTGTGGGGTGACCTTATAGAGGTTTATAAAATAATGAGGGGCATGGATAGAGTGAAGAGCCAAGGTTTTTCTCCTAGGGTAGGGGAATCCAAAACTAGATGGCATAGGATTAAAGTGAGAGGAGGAAGATTTAAAAGGGACCTAAGGAGCAACATTTTCATGCAGTGGGTGCTGCATGTATGGAACGAGCTGACAGAGGAAATGGTGAAGGTTGGTACAATTACAACATTTAAAAGACATTTGGATGGGTAAATGTGTGGGAAGGGTTTAAAGGGATATAGGTGAAAAACTGGCAACTAGGTCAAATTTGGATATCTGGTCAGGCTAGACGAGTTGGACAAAGAGTCTGTTTCTATGCTGTACATCTCTGTAACTCTAGGACTTATTAATAAAGCCTAGGATGCTGTCTGCTTGATTAACTTGTCTCTCCACACTCCACAACTTGTCAATCTGTTTTTGAAGCTGTACACTGTTCCGCTCACTGTTTACAATGCTTCCAAGTTTTGGTGCTATCTGCAAACTTTAAATTGTCCCTCATGCATCAGGATTTAGAGCATTAATATATTTCATGAAAAACAAAACAGTCTCAATATTCAGTCCTGCAAAACACCAGTACAAACTATCCTCCTCCAGCCCTAAAAGAATGTTATTAATCATTTCTCTGCGTTCCCTATCACTCAGTCAATTTATATCCACATTGGTCATTATAATTTATAGGGTGTAACTCGTTTTGCGATATCCTGAGTTTCTGAAACAATATGTAACTTCAAGTTTTTTACTTTAAATCGATTTGCCAACTATTTCCCAACAAGGCTCATGGTCCTTTAACAGTTGGACAGGAACAACCATCTCAAAGCCTAAACGTTGTTATAGCAACATTTATCATTCAAAGATCACTTGAAAGGACTCTGGCTGCAAGGCAACACTAAAACAGTGACGAAGCAGGGAGGATGGTGAGCTGGAGAGAAAGGAGAACTGGTGTGTAGGGGTCATTACAGGATTTCTCCAGTTTGGACAAAAGGTCAGAAATTTTAATCTTTGGAACATTCTTGAAACTCAGGATTCCTAAATTACAGAACATAACATGTTTTCAAATCATTGGAAGTTAGAAATAGCAGCAAACTGGTCTCACAGATTAACAGCTCTTTTGAAACTCAGGGCTTTTTAATTATATGAAAGCCATAGTTGTAACAATGTACTCTGGCCAATCGGTGTAGTCTTTCCTCTGATTCTGAAAGGCTTGCGTTATGAAGACAGGTTAAGTAGTTTAAGCCTTAGGAATTTAGATGAATTATAGAATGCATACAGTGTGGAAACAGGCCTTTCAGCCCATCAAGTCCATACCGACCCTCTGAACAACATCCCTCCCAGATCCACCCCACCTACCCTATCCCTGTGTCCCTGCGTTTCCCATGGCTAATCCGCCTAGCCTGCACATCCTGGACACTTTGGGAAAGTTACCATGACCAATCCACCTAACCTGCACATCTATGAACTGTGGGAGGAAACCGGAGCACCCAGACGAAACCCAAGCAGACACCCGGAGAATGTGCCAACTCCACCCAAACAGTCGCCCCAGGGTAGAATAAAACCCAGGTCCCTGGTGCTGTGTGGCAGCAATGCTAACCACTAAGATATATAAAGTAATGAAGGAGATTGCCCAAAGACACGTGGAGTTGATGTCTCCTCTCGAGAGCAAGATCTTGTTGTTTTAGGATAAGAAGTAATAGATTTAAGACAGAAATTAGGAAGAATTATTTCTGTCAATGGGTTGTGGATCTGTGAAATTCACTCCCCTTGAGTGTGATGGGCGCTGGCACTTTGAGTAAATTTAAGGAGAGCACAGGGCTGGTAAGTGATGAGGTAGGAGCTGACCACTGCAATAAAAGAAATGCCATTTTTAAAATTTTGTCAAAAAGGCAATGTGTTAAAAGTACTCATGCTGTTACTCCAAAACAAATAGTAGTGAAGAAAGGACAAAGGCATTAC
This sequence comes from Ginglymostoma cirratum, assembly GCA_024137785.1. NCBI lineage: Eukaryota > Metazoa > Chordata > Chondrichthyes > Orectolobiformes > Ginglymostomatidae > Ginglymostoma > Ginglymostoma cirratum. The sequence continues at coordinate 184,310 of JAHRHZ010000044.1, forward strand.
AGCAACATTTTAAAGGTTTTTGCTAAGTAGCTATTAATTAATGACACTTTGTCACAGCTGTTAATTTCAGTTTCTGTTTAATCAATGAAACATGCTGTTTAAATGCCATCAAAATGGGTTTGACTGATGGAAGTCAAGAACTACATAAAGGGGCTCAATCTTCCACCAATGGCTCTCCCCAGTTAATCAGAGAATCAAAGAATCATTACTGGATGGAAGGAGACCATTCAACTCGTCATGTCTGCTGTGGCTCTGTTATCTAGTCTGGCCTATGATCTGCAATCAACCTTTTCCCCAACTCCTGCACACCACTACTATCCAAACCAAGGGTTGGCACCCTCTTGAACCTGCCTCCACCATATTTCTAGTCAGTGTATTCTATACCCTAACTACTCACTGTGTGAAAAGGCTTCTTTGTCACACTACCCTAATTCATTTGCATGGGCCCTGATCACTCCCCAGTCTAGATCAACTCCTGATGGTCACCTCCCTCCCACAAATCCCCCTCTACTTCACACAAAGCACTCAACCCAATTAGTCACATAAAACTACAGGATCTTGTCACTTGTTACAGGAAAGTTACAGTATACAGTTATCAGCACAATAACCATAGATGACTCTGTCATTTACAGGGTAGAATTACAAGGAGCACAGTACTTGGTCTGTGAAGTTTTCTCTAACTTTATGTCAGTCAGCAACATAGAGTGATCAGACCTGTCACTTAACAGAATAATATCACATGACTTTCTAATCTGGTTACCGGTCTCTCAAACTTTCTCCATTAGTAATATACAGTTACAGTACAGACCAAGTAGCATTGGTCTCAGAGTGAAGTTAATGGACCCTGTCTTTTAGGTAGGTAAAGGGAATGCTGGATGACTGGAGAAATTGAGGTTTTGGTCAAGAAAAAGAAGGAAGCATATGTCAGATATAGGCAGCAGAGATCGAGTCAATCACTAGAAGAGTATAAGGGCAGTAAGAGTATACTTAAGAGAGAAATCAGGAGGGCAAAGAGAGGACATGAGATAGCTTTGGCAAATGGAGTTAAAGAGTATCTAAAGGGATTTTATAAATACATTAACGACAAACGGGTAACTAGGGAGAGGACAAGGCCCCTTAAAGATCAACTCGGCCAGCTATGTGTGGAACCTCAGGAGACTGGGGAGATACTAAACAAGTATTTTGCATCAGTGTTTGCTGTGGAGAAGGATATAAAAAATAGAGAACATGGGGAAAAAGTAGTGACATCTTGAAAAATGTCCATATTACAGAGGAGGAAGGGCTGGACGTCTTAAAACACATAAAGATGAATAAAGCCCTGGGACCCGATCAGGTGTACCTAGAACTCTTTGGGAAGCTAGGGAAGTGATTGCTGGGCCCCTTGCTGAGATATTTGTATCATTGATAGCCACACATGAGGTCCCCAAAGACTGGAGGTTGGCTAACATGGTGCCACTATTTAAGAAAGAGTGGTAAGGAAAAGCTGGGGAACAATAGACTGGTGAGTGTGACATCGGTGATGGGAAAGTTGTTGGCGGGAATCCTGAGGGACAGGATTTACATGTTTTTGGAAAGACAAGGACAGATTAGGGATAGTCAACATGGCTTTGTGCGTGGGAAATCGTGACTAACTAACCTGATTGAGTTTATTGAAGAAGTAATGAAGAGAATTGATGAGGGCGTAGCAGTGGACGTGATGTTTTTTATTTATTCACGGGATGAGGGCATCGCTGACCAGGCAGCATTTATTGCCCATCCCTAATTGCCCAGAGGGCAGTTAAGAGTCAACCCATTGCTGTGGGTCTGGAGTCACATGTAGGCCGAACCAGCCAAGGATGGCAGTTTCCTTCCCTAAAAGACATTAGTGAATCAGATGGCTTTTTCTCGACAATCAACAATGGATTCGCAGCCATCATTAGATTCTTAATTCCAGATTGTTTCAAAAAAAAATTCAAATTCTACCATATGCCATGGCAGGATTCAAACCCAGGTCCCCAGATCATTATCTGGGTCTCTGGGTTAACAGTCCAGCTATAATACCTCTAGGCCATCGCCTCCCCTATACGGTCTTCAGTAAGTCATTCAACAACATTCCTCATGGTAGACTGGTTAGCGAGGTTAGATCACACGGAATAGAGGGAGAACTAACGATTTGGATACAGAACTGGCTCAAAGGTAGAAGACAGAGGGTGGTAGTGGAGGGTTGCTTTTCAGACTGGGGGCCTGTGATCAGCAGTGTGCCACAAGAATCGGTGCTGAGTGAATTGCTTTTTGTCATTTATGTAAATGATTTGCATGTGAACATAGGAGGTATGGTTAGTAAGTTTGCAGATGACACCGAAATTGGAGGTGTAGTGGATAGCAAACAAGGTTACCTCAGAGTACAATGGGATCTCGATCAGTTGGGCCAATGGGCCGAGGAGTGGCAGATGGAGTTTAATTTAGATAAATGTAAGGTGCTGCATTTTGTAAAGGCAAGTCAGGGCAGGACTTATACACTTATTGGTAAGATCCTAGGGAGCGTTGCTAAACAAAGAGACCTTGGAGTGCAAGTTCATAGTTCCTTGAAAGTGTAATCACAGGTAGACAGGATAGTGAAGAAGACATTTGGTGTGCTTGCCTTTATCAGTCAGTGCCTTGAGTATAGGAATTGGGAGGGCACTCTTGGAATACTGCGAGCAGTTCTGGTCTCCCTGCCATAGGAAAGGTGTTGTGAAACTTGAAAGGGTTCAGAAAAGATTTGCAAGGATGCTACCAGGGTTGGAGCTATAGTGAGGAACTGAATAGACTGGGGCTATTTTCCCTGGAGCGTCAGAGGGTGAGGGATGACCTTATAGAGATTTATAAAATCATGAGGGGCATGGATAAGGCAAATAGATAAGGTCTTTTCCTTGGGGTGGGGTGTCCAAAACTAGAGGGCATAGGTTTAAGGTGAGAGGGGAAAGATTTAAAAGGGGCCTACAGGGCAACATTTTCACACAGAGTGTGGTGCATTTATAGAATGAGCTGCCGAAGAAAGTGATGGAGGCTGGTACAATTACAACATTTAAACAGCATCTGGATGGGTATACAAATAGGAAGGGTTGAGAGGGATATGGGCCAAATGCTGGCAAATGGGACTAGATTAATGCAGGATATCTGGTCGGCATGGATGAGTTGGACCAAAGGGTCTGTTCCCATGCTGTACAGCTCCATGACTCTATGACTCTAGTGGGATAAAGTTACAGGAACCTGTGACTTAGTTGAGTAAAGTTACATAGACTAGGGGAAAGTTAAATGTTGGTCAATGGGAGGATGAATACAGAGAATTTTCTCACTACAATAAATGTACAGTAGTCTCACCCAGAGCACTATAAAGTTCTATTCCTGTTTCAGACTCTCACTTATGAATGTAAACTTTGGATGGTCACTTTATGGAAGAAAGTTACAAGACTTCCTCAGCTGGAGTATTTAACAATTCCATCCAACTCTTTGTTAATTAGATACAGGGCACTGTCGCTTTCAGTCATCTCATCCGTAAGGCAACCTTATTGAACACTTTCAAACAGCAGAAGAAATTGAAGATTTCTTTTGCTCGGTAAAGTTACAGGAATCTATATCTTTATAACAATTAGTGACCGAAAGTTCCAGATGTCTTTACTGTCATTTTATTTTAAAGTTGCAGGACACTTCCTCTTCTTCAAACGTTGCCGTAGGTCCACCTATTAGTAAAATGGGCCCTCAAGTTGACACTTTATTAAAATAAGTGAAACTTCTGAATGCAGCGCTCATTCAGTGCCTCACTGGAGTGTCAAACTGTGCTCTCAAGTGGAACATGATCCCATGATTTTTGGAAGTGAGAGTTGTAATACTTAGCTCAGGCTGATTGAAGAGGTGTTGGAAATGCATGAAAAATGTATGTTCAGGGAGTTAAACAAAAGTATCAAAAAGCAAACAACATGGGTAATAGGTAGTAATATAGCTTGCCGTTACAGATGTGACAAGCAGTCTTGCTTATAGAAGCTATAAAACTGTCCACGGTCAACCTTTCCCAATCATTCAGTGATACATGGGAGAGCAGTGAAATTATTGTCAATTTCCCTTAGTGGAGCATGCTCGTTAATACAAGTGGCATTGAACAGTTGGGCACAGTTCCCTGGTTACCCGTCTCCTTGGCACTGTCATTAATGGCACTTTGCAGACACTGTTAATTTGCTTTTCATTGCTGTACAATTTTACTTGCATCTAAAATGTTCATTAAGAGGGTATCTGTGGTTTTAGAGGCTCACTCAGTTCAACAACCCCTGCAGAGAAGTCTAACTCTCACCAGTCAAATCCTTTTAAAAGCCTCGAGTTTCCTTTGAAGCACTCACTCGGCCCTTCCTGATAGTGTTTGATGGGCGGATGTGAAATAGGAAGTGACTTCTATCGAGCAGCTCTGACTTAAGTGCTTACTTTAGAGGGATTTGGCTAATAGGCTGAAAAAAATCCTCTTTGAATATTCATAACGGGACCTTTCACAGAGCTGAGCTGAATAAACCAGGTTAAAATCTTTTGTGTGGTCTCTACAGAGTATGGTGAAACATATAAACACTGCTCGCAAAAACATAAGATGGAGTGCAGCCACGATAAGATAAACCATTCAAAACCATTTCAGACAAAATACACTAGACCAAAGAAATTCATGCTTCAGTCCTATATTGGTGTCAGCTGTAGCTCAGTGGGAAAGGTTTTGTTTCTGATTCAGGAAGTTCAAACCGCACAAGTGACAAGTTGCTGTACAATCCAGGCCAAGTCACTATTGAAGTGGTGAAGGAATACTGCGTTGTCGGAGGTACCATTTTTCAAAACAGACGTTAAACCAATCTTTTCTCTCATCTGGATGTTACAGCAAGTTACTCCTTTCTGTTCTGCCAGCCAATATTTATTCCTCAATTAATGTCAGTAAAACAGCTGATATGGTTACCATCATGTTACTGGTTTGTAGGAGCTTGCTGTGTACAAATTGGCTGCTGTATTCCCTGCAATGCATCCATGACAAGCCGGCAAGTACATAATTGGTTATGAAACCCATTGGAGTGTCCTGAAATTGTGAAAGACACTATAGGAATGAAGGCTTTCTTTCAGTGAGCATTGCTGGGGAGTCCAGAGGCTGAGTGAAGGCTAGATGCAGTGCTCTCACAGTCAGATAGCTGCTGATTCATAGAATAGCATCCCTTCAGTGTGGAAGCAGGCCATTCAGCCCATCAAGTTGGCTCCAAATCTCCAAAGAGAATTCTAATCCACCTAGCCTCCATATCTCCGGACAATACGGGCAATTTAGCATGGCCAGTCATCTGACCTGCACATCCTTAGGCTGAGGGAGGAATCTGGAGCACGTGGCGGAAACCCACACAGACACAGGGAGAACATGCAAACTCCACACAGGACAGTTTCCAGAGAGTGGAATTGAAACTGGGCCCCTGGCACTGTGAGACAGCAGTGCTAACCACTGAGCCACTGTGCTGCCACAACTCCTGAAAGATGAAGAGAGGACTGGGATTCAAGGATGGGTCTTTGATGATGTTGGCCGCCTTTCCACGGTAGCGAGCTGTGTAAGTGGAGTCCATGGATGGAATGTTGGCTTCCGTGATGGACTGGACTGTGCAAACAGCCTTCTGTAGTTTCTTACGGTCCTGGGGAAGGCAGTTGCCGTACCAGGCTATTATGCACCTGAGTAGTAGGCTTTCTATGGTACATCCTTTGCTTGCTGTGATCTGCCTATACGGCTCACAAACAAAGCTTTTCACTGTATTGTGGTACACATGACAGTCAATGAATAAATTATATTCCAGCCATAAATCACTGCTATCTTTTGAGCTGGGCAGGGGCTCCTAAATTCCCTTTGACTGTGAGGCCCCTATCTCACTCCTCATTCAAATGAACAATGAAGGGGTGTCATGAGGTCAGGTCTCCCTGGAGCTCAGAGAGAAAACGGAAGGAGGTGTAAGCCTGTATCTTTTATTTTATTCACAGGATGTGGGTATTGCTGGCTGGCCATCATTTATTGACCATTCTTACTTGCCCAGAGGGCAGTTAAGAGTGAACCACATTACTGTGGGTCTGGAGTCACATGTAGGAGGGACCAGGTAAGGATGACAGTTTCCTTCCCTAAAGGACATTAGTGAACCAGATGGGTTTTCCTGAAAATCGGCAATGGATTCACGGTCATCATTAAATTCTTAATTCCAGATTTTTATTGAATTAAAACACTCCCCCCAGCCATGGCAGGACTCAAACCCAGGTCCCCAGAACATAACCTGAATTTCTGGATTAACAGCCCAGTAATAATACCACTAGGCTATAGCCTAAATATAGCTATAGTTATGTAGATATAATTATACAGAGCTTCTTCAAAGGGAGAGGTTTAAAAAATTGCCTTAAAGTAGGAACACAAGATAACAAGGCCGGGAGGGTTAGAGGAGGAATCCAGCATCTAGGCCCCAGGCCAGAGCCAGCATGGTCAGGGAGATAGGCCAGAGAGTAAGCAAGTAGCAGAGTAAATTTAAAAATAGATCTCTTTTGGAAAATGAAGTTTTGCGTAATTGTGTCAATAACTGAAGATGTGTTATATAACAGTAAGTGGGAGGAGCAAGTGACTGTGGAGCTAAGATTCAGAGTGCTGTCTGCCATTGGACTGCTCCTCACCTGCTGACTGGGTCTGTTCTACATTCAGTGAGCGAGACTGATTGAGATTGCATTATCGTGTATTAAACCAGAGTGGAGAAAATGAACTGATGGAACCTGATCTTATGTCAGCTCTCCAGTCCCACACAGTGGGTGGTTAGGATCTGGAATGTCCCACTTAGAGTGTGCTGGAGGCAGATTAAATCCAGGCTTCCAAAATGATCTGACAGGAAAACATTCACAGGGAAGTGGGGAAGCAAGAAGCCAGCATTTTCAGGCTGTGCGATTTGATGTTTCTGGTAGTTCTTTTTAATGATATTTTTTAATCTTTGATTTGTTTTGATCTGGTTTATTATTGTCACACGTACCCAGGTACAGTGAAAAGTTTTGTTTTGTGTGCAGTAACAGGAGGATCTTACCATACAAAGTGCATTAGGGTAACAGAACAGAGTGAGGAATACAATGTTACGGCTGCAGAGAAGGTGCACAAAAAGTGAGATCTACATTAAATTTAAAGTTTGAGAGGTCCATTCAGAAGTCTAATAACAGCGGGGAAGAAGCTGTTCTTGAACCTGTTGGTACCTGTGTTTTTTAGCTTTTGTATCTTCTGCATGATAGAAGAGGTTGGAACCGGGGTGGGAGGGACCTTTGGTGATGTTGGCTGCTTTCACAAGGCAGCGAGAAGTGTAGCTGGAGGCAATGGATGGAAGGTTGTGTGATGGACTGGGCTGTGTTCACAGCTCTCTGTAGTTTGTTATGGTTTTGGGAACAGCAGTTGCCATGCCAAGTTGTGATGCATCCAGTTAGAATGCTTTCTATGGTGCATCGATGAAAATTGGTAAGAGTCGAGCATTTGCTAAATGGGATGGTGTCTTGAAGCTGGTTTGATAACAATTGCTTCAGCCATCGAGTCTTGGCCTTTCAATGCATGGGCATCAATCGCCTTCCTTCACTGTGGCTGATACCAACAGAAACAACTTGCATTTACATTGTGCCTTTAATATGGTTAGACATCATGAAACTCTTTTTGGAAACATTGTCACACAAGATGTGACACTGAGCCACTAAAGCAGATACGGGGACAGCTGACTAAGAGCTTGGTCAAAGGATTTAAAGAGCAATTCAATGAAGGAGAGAGAGTTAGTGTGGTTTAGGGAAGGAATTGCAGGCCTTAGGGTCTCGGTGGCTGGAGGGCTTACCACCAACACTAAGCCAGTGAAAATCAGAGATACTCAGGAGGCCAGAATTGGGAGAGGCCAAGATATTTCACTAATGGGATACCATAGTTAGCCTCTGTGCCATTTGCTGAGGAGAGATCAAAGATCAGCACTCCCTATTAGACTGCACAGAGCTATTGTTGTGAGGTAAAGCCAAGTTTTGGCATGCCTGTAAAGTCTCTTATGGCTAAATAGTCCTCAGGAAGTACAGATGACCTGTCAGCAACTGAGGTGCAGTTGAGATCTTAGCCCAACACAAATAGATCACCAGTTTTTCCTCGCTGCTATCAGTTCTGATGAAGAGTCACCGGACTCGAAACATAAACTCTGCTTTCTTTCAGCAGGTGCTGCCAAACCTGCTGATTTTTGCCAGCAATTTCTGCTTTTGTTATGAATAGATTCCTTATTTTCAGGAATATTACAGGAGAAGTATAGTCCCTATTATATCACAGACATGGCTGACCGTTAATAGACATCATTAGTTCCCTGGTGTTGATTTGAATGGTGAGATCTGAAGGCCATGTTTATCCAGGAGTGCCTCAGAAATACAGCAGGGCAACAGGTTTACTCTGATCAGTCCATACCAGTGCTGTCTCTCTTCTCTCCATTCTAGTAAAGGCTTTGATGATTTTAACGACCTCTGTTAGACCAACCATCAGCCGTCTTTCTCTCTAAGAGAAAGGAAAACCAGTGTTTGAACCCTTTCCTGGACTGTAACCCATGATAATCAGACTGCAGGAAAATATCCCCAAGTTGTTACAGTCCAGGCAGGAGACACCAAATCACTAGGTTCCCAGGTGAGAAGGTGAATTGGGTCCTGGGTGAGGAGGGGAATTGGATCCTGGGTGGGGTGGGGATCTGGGTCCCAGGTGTGGGAGGGGGTGAGCTGGGTCCAGGGTAGGGTGTGGCAGGGGTGGCTACTGGGTCCCAGGTGAGGATGGGGAACTGAGTCCTGGGTGAGGGGTGAGAAGAGAGAGCTGGGTCCTGGGCGAGGAGAGGGAGCTGGGTCCTGGGTGAGGAGAAGGAACCGGGTCCTGGGTGAGGAGATGGAGCTGGGTCCCTAGGTTGGTCATTGCAAGATGAATACTAAAAACATCCTTCCTTTGTGGAGAGATAGTAGGAACTGCTGATGCTGGAGAATCTGAGATAACAAGGTATAGAGCTGGATGAACACAGCAGGCCAAGCAGCATCAGAGGAGCAGGA
>JAHRHZ010000044.1:203375-218133 GCA_024137785.1 Ginglymostoma cirratum
CACACACACACACAAATATATATACTCACTCCCACTCACACATATATACATACTTACACACACACATTTACATATACATACTCACTCACAGTCACACACATATATATACGCCAACTCACACACACACATATATACATACTCACTTCCACTTGTACACATATATTTACGCATACACACAAGATTTGTAAAGGTCAAGTTAATTTACAGCACGTAAGATGAAATTTCAATCTTGATTACAAACCAACTTTATGAACTTTGTAGCAGGTTTGTCGCGAATAAGTCCACCTCCACACTTTGAGCATCAAAGCTGATATTGTTGTGCAGGACTTGGTGGTGTACTGTTGGAGAGGTCCTTTGGATGAGTTGCTAAAACCAGGCCTCGACTTGTCAACCCACTGTGCCCCATTCCCCCTCCACTCAGCCACAAGGTGGAAATCGAAGATCTCATGGCACTGCATGAAGAAAAGAAGGAACATTTATCCCTCACTTAACATCACTGAAACCAATCAGCAGATTATCATCACTTTGCTGTTTGAGAGAGCTTTCTGTGAGCAAATGGGCTGCAATTTTTCCTACATTGCAACAGAAACTGAATGTCAATAATGTATTTAATTGATTTGGGATACCTTGTGATTGTGAAAGGTGCTGTTTAAACGTCAGGTTTATTTTGTGTTTATAGTCGAATTAATGTGTGGTCAGAAATTGTGTCTGCAGTGATTGTAATGAGGTCGGCCATTTGGACCTCATAGAATATAAGTTCCCTGATGAGGGCTGTTAATCTTGCCCAATAAGGGAGCCCTGGCTGACAGATTAAAAACAGGAGCGTCAGACATTTTGTCCACTCTGAGAAAGCTGGATCAGTGTCAAAGACTATCCACGTGTAAATAAAGGGTGACTTGGTGATAGGATACTGGCCTCTGTGGAGTTATTTCATTGGTGATGACAGAAAAGCACGCTCCTGAAGAAACTCACTCGCAACAGTTGTCTTTGATTTGGGGGTAAGCTTTTCTGACATCATGCCGTTATTTGGGAAGCTCCACTTGTTCAAACCTGCCGTCAAAGACTGGGCCCAGAACATACAAAGAATGGGCTATTTTTTCCAGGAAAGTGCCATTGCAGTAGATGAAAACCAATGAGTAATTCTTCTGACAGCTTGTGGACCTGCAGCTTTTTCAGTTATTAGGAGCCTAATTTTCCATGAGGTACCAGACACTAAAGCCTTTCAAGGGTTGATGGATTTAGTTAATGAATATTACAACCCCAACCCTCCTCTAATTCTGAGACACTTGATTTTACTCAGCAATTTGAGAACCAGAGGAATCTGTATGAAGATTTTTGACAAAGTAGAGATGACTGACAGAAGTATGTGCATTTGGTTTAACCCTGAGTGAGATACAGAGAGATTGTTTGGCATGTAGGGTTAGTGATGCAACCATACAAAAGCACCTACTAGTTGAAGCCCACCTGGACTTCAACAAGGACTACAACTGGCTTTATCATTGGAAAATGCAGCAAGTGGAACTCATGAGTTGCAGGGTATTCTGATGGAAGTGAACACCCTTGCCAGTCTAACTGAACTTGGGAATACCACTTGAGTGAAGGCAATTGCATTGCCTCACTCAGGACATATCCTGGATAGAGAGACACCAGGTCAGCCCCCAGCAAAACCCCAAAACAAAGCCAAGGTTCTGCCAAACAGTAAAAACTTTTTTCAGGATCCGGGCCAGCAAGCCATTGTAATTGCTGCCAGTATGTGGATTCGAGACAACAACAGAGTCCCACCAGACCTAAATTGAATAAGACAAGACATAGGCCAGTATCCAGGACAGTGCACACCATGGAAAGTCCACCTACAGTTAAATTGCTTAGCAACATCCAAATCAGACCCAATCAAAATAAATGTCTGGTTAAATAGTCACCAAGTTCTAATGAAGGTCAGTACCAGTGTGGCCATTTCAGTGTTTGTAGAATCAGTCTTTAACAAAATCCACTCTGGACGCCAATTCTTAAGTTTGTACAAGAGCTCGGCTAGACTGAGAACCTATACCAGCGAACCTCTAAAGGTTAAGCGTAAATCTTTGATTCCGGTCTCTTACAAGAAGCAGCTGGTACAGTTACTACGGATTGTAGCAAAAGGCACAGGCCCAAGCCTGATGAAACAAAATTAGTTGAGAAAGATACACCCAGATTGGCTCAACATTTTTCAAATAGAAAATAGTTCTCTGAGTGAAGTCCTAATTAAATAACCAGAGGTTTTTCTGCTAGGCCTAGAGACAATCAAAGGGGCCAAGGCCACCTTACACGTTGACCAGGAAGCAATTTCATGAATCTGCAAGGTGCACCCAGTGCCATTTACCTTATGGGCTGAAGTAGAGGCAGCAATCAGGGAGGCTGGAAAATGAAGGAATCATCAGATCAGTCCAGTTTGCAGAATGGGCAGCACCGGTAACACTGGTTGTGAAGCCTGATGGGTCGGTTCGCCTCTGCGGGGATTTTGAACAGCAGTAACCTACGTCTTGCAGCTGGATAAGTACCCAATCCCAAGCAGTGAGGACTTGTCTGCAAAACTGGTGGGGGTGGGCGGCTGTCCTTCGCGAAACTGGACATGAGCCATGGGTATCTATAGTTGTGGTTAGATGAGGATTCCCAGAGTGGACTGGTTGGACCGAAGGGTCTGTTTCCGTGCTGTATGACTCTGTGACTCTATAAGGGTTTGTACCAATATACAAGAATAAGAACAAACAAGATGGCCATTTAGGGTTTCGTCAGCCATTGCCATTTTACAAAGTCTACCACAGATTGCTATTTATGTAAATGACATGCTAATAACAGGGAAGACCAATAAGGAGAACTTAGAACTTGGACATAGTCCTTTAATGTTTCGCCTAAGAAGGGAAAGTTGCATGTTCCAAGCACCCCAAGTGACCTACTTGGGCTACAAAGTCAACAAGACCAGGTTACACCTATGGAGGATAAAGTGAGGGCGATGAAAGGTGCCCCGGCTCCCATACGTGTACTGGAGCTTAGATTTTTCTTGGGCTGCTGAATTATTAGGGAAAGTTCATACATAGTCTGGCCTCCATCCTGGCACCATTGCGTCAACTCCTCAAAAAGGGTCAGCCTTGGAAATGGTCGCATAGCCAAGCCTCAGCTTTCAGGGAAGTGAAGAAACAGATATCACCCTCTGAGGTGTTGGCAAACTATAATCCCAAGTGAGATCTGGGGTTGAAATGTGATGCCTCCCTGTACGGCATCGCGCTAGTATCAGTTCGAAGGTGGCCCAGTGGAGAGGAACACCCAATACTGTATGTATCCAGGACTTTGGTTAATGTGAAATGTAAGTACACCCAAATAGAGAAGGAAGGTTTGGCAGTCATATTTAGAGTCAGGAAGTTCCACTAATACCTTTATAGACATAAGTTTGTCATAGTTACGGACGACAAACCCCTGCTAGGTCTACTCAAAGAGGACAAGGCAGTGTTTTGGGCTGAATTCAGCGGTGGGCTCTAAGTGTGTATAATTACAGGTTGGAACACTGTAAGGGAGGCTAAGCAGCAAATGCAGATGCATACAGCTGCTTCCCACTGGCAGGTACATCACTGGTTGAATTGCCACTGAAGAGTCCGTGATGTTTTTAAATTTTCTGGACATGCTCCCAGTCACAGCTGTCAACATCAGACTTTAGATGCAGAAAGATCCGGTCCTGGCAAAATTAAAGCAGCTGGTGGTAACGGGGGAAACCAAAGGGGTTGTCACAACCTGAACTGAAAATGTTTTGGACCCAGAGAGACCAGATCACAGTAGAAGGTGGCACATTATTGTGGGGAGCAAGAGTGATTGTCCCGAATAAAGGACGCTGCCAGATACTGGCTGAACTCCACCAGGGTCATCCAGGTGGTTCCAAAATGAAGATGTCGGCAAGAAGTTATGTGTGGTGGCCAGGATTGGATGCAGACATAACCGCATTGGTGGGGCAGTGCCCAGAGTGCCAACAAGGACTAAAATTACCCCTTGCAACACCCCACATTTGTGGGAATGGCCGAATAATCCTCAGACTTGGTAACACATTGACTATGCCGGTCCTTTCATGGGCTCAATGTTCTTAGTCACTGTGGATACTCACTCAAAGTGAGCATACAGTTCATTCATCAAACACAGGGGATGACGATAGAAAAACTGAATGCGTGTTTTGCAATACACAGACTCCCAGAAGTGTTAGTCAATTCGAGTACTTCCAAAAAGTCGAATGGTATTCGGTATACAAGGACATCTCCTCTGTACCATCCTTCATCCAACAGTCTGGCAGAAAGACCAGCCCAAACTTTGAAGTCAGGCTTAAAGAAACAGTCCATAGCTTCACTAGATACTGAACTGTCCCGGTTCCTATTTGATTATGTGAAACCTATCACACAGCTATAAGGATAGCCCCAGCAGAGTTGTTGATGGGGAGAAGACTCTGTACCTGGTTAAATCTGATCTTCCCGGAACTTGGGTGGGGCGAGTGAAATAGCATCAGGAACATCAATGCTGGACACAAGACTCCGCTAAGCGAGAGAGACAGTTTACTTCAGGAGGTGATGTAAGAACCACGCATCCTGCATGGGTAAGGGGCATGGTCGACATGCGGTCAGGTCCAGTGATGTATAAAGTTTGAGTAGATGCAACAGCCCTGAACAAGCACATGGACAATATGAAAGCTGCAAACGGTGCGGAAGCAAAACGTACCTGACTCCTCAACAGCCTTTCCGACTGTTCCGGAACCTGTAGGTTCTCCGTCTGTGTCAAGTGTTGAAGATACCTCGGAATCTGAGATGGGGACAGCAGGTGTCACTGCCTCGACGTCATTGGTGCCTCTGAAGAAGAGAATGAATTTCTTACAAGATGCTCCGGGAGTAAGAGGTGAGATCCTGTGAGTTACACACCACTCGTACCAGAGACAAAGTTGGAGGAACCTGATCCGCTGCTGGAATACCCCAAGGGGAGCATCAAAAAAAAAAGGAACTGGCCTATGTCTTCGGATTCAGTGATTGTAATGAGGTCAGCCAGCTGGACCTCACAGAGTATGAGTTTCCTGATTGGACAGATTAACAGCCCCAATCAGGGAGCTCTGGCTGACGGATGAGAACAGGAGTGTCAAAGGTTCTGTTCACTCTGTGAGCTGGCTCTGAGGGAGCTGGATCAGTGTCAAGGACTCTCCATGTGTAAATAAAGGGTGACTTGGTCACCAGATACTGGCTTCTGCGGAGTTATTTCAGTCAGCCTCGCTCCAAAAGCTTGTGTTTTCAAACAAACCATTTGGACTATAACCTGGTGTTGTATGATTTCTGACTTTGTCCACCTCAAACTAATGCCGGCACCTCTACATCATTAGAAAAACTCTCCTATCACTGATAGTTAGGAGAAAGAAATGTAGAAGTATTTGCATTCATAAAGCACCCTTCATAACGTCAGGACATCAGTAATTTACGTCCACTGAAGAACTTTTTAAGTGTAGTCACTGTTGTGATGATTTGCACACAGCAGAAATCCCACAAATAGCAACACAATAATGATTAGCTGATCTCTGTCTGGAGAGCAATTTGAAACCCTAACTTTCTAAATCAGACAAAAATGGATCAAAACCAATGCAGTTCTTTATTTTCACAAGCCTCATGGATTGATCTAACATATTGAAACATTAAAGGGCAGTGTCTACGTGCCTTCTCACTGCTGCGGCCACAATGACATTGCATACAAGGATTTGACAACACCTACATGATGTAATGACCTGAACTGCAGCTCCCACTTGCCAAGAAACAGCAGTGCAAAGATTGATAAATGAACACTTAAAATGTCACATGGAATCGTCATTAGATGGATTACAATGACACGTTCCTCTTCTCCTTAACACAAACCTCCAAGAGCTGCCTAAGGGCTTGCAGACACCAGTGTTGCAAGTCACTCTGACCTTACAAAGTTATAACGTTCTGTTGGGGTCCCTGTAACCCTAAGGAATTGAAGATGTGAAGACATACATTAAT
Organism: Ginglymostoma cirratum; assembly: GCA_024137785.1. NCBI lineage: Eukaryota > Metazoa > Chordata > Chondrichthyes > Orectolobiformes > Ginglymostomatidae > Ginglymostoma > Ginglymostoma cirratum. Next base: position 209,396 of record JAHRHZ010000044.1, read on the forward strand.
AACAGGTAGGCCTGCACTCAGCTTGTGGCACATGCTGTTGATTTGGATCTTATGTTCTAATGGCTTTTTCCAATCAAAGGTACACTCAAAGGACTGGCTTTGATGGGTTGGAGGAATTACAGCTAGGCAGACAACGTTTTAATTAATTCATACAAAGTCAGACTTGCAATAAAACAACGGTAGAGAAACTGTGAGATAACAGGGTGTACAGCTGGATGAACACAGCAGGCCAAGCAGCACCAGAGGAGCAGGAAGGCTGACATTTTGGGCCTAGACCCTTCTTCAGAAATTCTCATTGCTTGCATTACCACAACCAGCTCAGTCAAGGCCACTGATTGAAGGGCAGCATATCTAATACAGTATCACAGCACATTGAAGAGACAACAGTGTTCAGACTAAATCTGATGCCTGATCACCCATTACTGTTGTTCTTGCTGACCGACACTGGCCTCTGGCCCACCATCACCTCTTTTTTATGGATCTGTTTGTATTGAGTACTGAGGGAAATGTTGGGGTAGATTTTGGACCACAGTTCTGTCTGCCTTCTTGGATGGATGGTGAAAGCTCCCATGGTATTATTCAAAGAAACAAAGGGAGTTGCTGTTTTGTCCTCTGCCAACATTTGTCTCTCAACTGACACCTAAAAGGCAATTAATTATCTGGCCACGATCTCACTGCTGCTTGTGGGAACTTGTTCTGCACATTTCAGCTGCCACTTTTCTTCCATTTGAACAGCAAAGACATTTCAATGAGTATTTTGTTAGAGCTCACTTTGGGAGGTCTTGAAGTTTTGAAAGGTGCTACATAAATGCAAATGTCTCTTACTTTATATGATATAGAATCACACATTGTATTTTTTTTAGAAGTAAAGGATCCTTAGATATGAATTGTGCTTTCTTTTTCATTTCCAAGCCTACTTGTCTCATTGCAATTTTGTTGGTTGTAATGAAGCAGGATTGGCTTTAATTTTCTGACGAAGACCCTTATGTCTGGTGAACGTTATTCAAACTACATTGGAGTAGGAGACTCTAGGAGCTTAGAACCCTGTTTACTGTCCCAGGAATGGCTCAAGGAGTCTCCAACAAATTATGACCTGTGTATTTAAGTATAATCAGGTGATATCAATGCATGACCAGCATTTCAGGGCTTGTGAACAAATACATCATAAATGTGTCTAAAATTAGCAAGACCTGATTAAACTGTAATGGAGAACTGGGAATAGCAGATTGTGCCATTCTTCAGGTGAAAAAGTTTTAAACAAAATCAAAATGTACAATTGGTAAACAATAGTTTAAAATAATTAGTGGCGGTCCCTGGCTAGACCAGCATTTATTGCTTTGGAATATTTGTGGTGTTGGAGTGTGCTCTACACCGTTAGGAAGGGAGTTTCAAGATTTTGACCCAGAGAGAGTGAAGGAATGACCATATATTTCCAAATAGTGGCATGGAGGCTCAGTGATTAGCGCTGCTGCCTCACAGCGAAAGGGACCTGGGTTCGATTCCATCCTCGGGTGACTCTCTGTGTGGAGTTTACACATTCTCCCCGGGTCTGCACAGATTTCCTCCAGGTGCTCCAGTTTCCTCCCACAGACCATAGATGTGCAGGTTAGGTGGATTGGCCATGCTAAATTGCCTGTAGTGTCCAGGGGTATGCAGGCTGGTGAGTTAGTCGTGGGACTTGCAGGGATAGGGTAGGGGGTTGGGTCTGGGTGGAATGCTGTACAGAGAGTCGATGTGGACTTGATGGGCTTCTGCAGTGTGGGCGATTGTATGATTCTAAGTCAGGATGGTGTGTAGCTTGGAGGTAGTGATGTTGCCATGCATCTGCTGACCTCATTCTTCTAGATGGACGTATCTGGCAAAATTAGAGGAATGGCAAACGAGGGGTAAACTCTCTGTTGTTTGAAATAATACCTGACACAAAAGTAAGGGAGCTGTGTTTGCTGGAGGTCAGTCATCTCAGCTCCAGGACATCTCTACAGGAGTACCTCAAAATCATAGAATCCCCTATGGTGTGGAAACAGGCCATTCAGCCCATACCGACACTTTGAAGCATATCCCACCCATATCCATCCCTGTAATCCTGCATTTATCACAGGTAACCCACACATCCCTGGATGCTATGGGCAATTTAGCATGGCCAATTCACCTAACCTGCATATTTTTGGACTGTGGGAGAAAACCAGAGCACCAAAAGGGAACCCACGCAGACAGGTGCCTGCGAGCAGAATTGAACCCAGGTCTCTGGTGCTGTGAGGCAGCAGTGCTAGCCACTGTGCCGCCTTCAGCATATTGTCTTATTGGCAAACCTCCTCAGCTGCTTCATCAATGACCTTCCCTCCATCATAAGGACAGAAGTGGGGATGTTCACTGATGATTGCACAATGTTCAGCACCATTCGTGACTCCTCAAATACTGAAGCAGTCCACATTTAAATGTAGTAAGACCTGGACAATATCCAAGCTTGGGCTGACAAGTGGCAAATAACATTCATGTCGCACAAATACCAGGCACTGACCATCAGCAATAATAGAAAATCTAACCACAGCCCTTGACATTCAATGGTGAGCCCTGCCCCAAGCACCATCAGGGGTTGCCAATGACCATATAAATAGTATGGTTATAGTATTGAGTCAGAGACTGGGAATCCTGCAGCAAGTAACCCACTTCCTGACTCCTGAAAGCCTCTCCACCATCTGCAAAGCACAAGTCAGGAGTGTGATGGAATATTCCCCACTTGCCTGGATGGGTGCAGCTCCAACAACACTCAAGAAGCTTGACACCATCCAGGACGAAGCAGGCTGCTAGATTGGCACCACATCCACAAACATCCACTCCCTCCACCACCAACATTCAGTAGCAGCGGTGTGTACCATCTGCAAGATACTGTTCCAGGCTCCTTAGACAGCACCTTTCAAATCCATGACCACTACCATCAAGAAGGACAAGATAGCATAGAAATGAAACTAACACAACCTACAAGCCCCCTCAAGTCACTCTTCGTTCTGACTTGGAAATATATCACCATTTCTTCAGTGTGCCTAGGTCAAAATCCTGGAATTCTGTCCCTAACAGACTATGGATCTACTACAGCACATCGACTACCACAGTTCACCACCGCCTTCTGAAGAGGAACTAGGAATAGAGCCAAGCCAGAGAATCCACATTCCGTGAAGAATTTGTAAAAAGAAGAGTATAGGTGCAACAGAATTTGGTATATATGGTGAAAGAACTGAAATCAAACCTGAAGAACTGCTTTAGTGATTTGAAATGAGAGGGCTGAATGGTCCTCCTCCTCTTACTTCCAGAAAAAAATTCAGCCCATCAAAGACTTTATTGCTTTTCTTGAAAATGAGCCAAGTAAATAATAAAAAAAAGTTTGTCACCAGAGCACATTTGGTTTAACCTTTGGAACAACTTCGGAAGAAGCAAACATAATACTTTCAGCAAATATTAAACAATTGTCTCTGGCTGGGACTCAATTCAATGAATGGATAACTCTTATTCCACATGTCATCACCACACCCAACCACAGGGGCTGGTTAAAAAGTGGATCCCCCTGCTGCTACAAATCCAACATAAAACAGAGTCCAAAACCCTCTAGCCAAAGGGAATTAAACAGCTGCTAGAAAAGGAGGCATATTACAGGAACTCAAGAAGGAAAGAGTTGCATTTGTATAGCCTCCATTGCCAACCTCAGCATGTCCCAAAGTGATTTACAGTCGCTGCATTGTGTTAGCCATCTTTAGAATGTAAAAACATGAGGTGAACACATCAAACAGCAGTGAGAGACATGAGCAGTTAATCTGTAGTAATCATAATGGTTGAGGGATAAATGTTGGCTTGGACACGAGAGAGAAGTTTTTTTGTGAGAATCTTTGATGTCTGCCTGAGATGAAGCATCAGTTTGGTGTGAGATAAACCTAGGATTGGAGTAAGAATAGATTTTGAATGGGATTGAAGTTCAACTCCCTTCAAGTAGATGAGGAACAAACTGACCTTTTGATTAAAATAGAAGGCTAGCATTTAAGTTCCTTTCCCTGCTAATGTTGCAACCTCATATGATAATGGAACTTGCGAAGGTGGGACTTCAAATATTTAAAGCGCTGTATAGGTCTGGTCTGCCAAGTACTACTACCTGATTGAATGATTATACTCCCTGCCAGTGTTCTCATCACCTCCTGCTGTTAGACACTGTCTTAGCTAACTCACTGTCCCTGGGCCCACTGCATTCTCAGCTTATAACCAATGCACACCTCTCAATCATCTATCCATCATTAGCCAAAGTATACTCACAGTCTATCCAAACAACATCTGCTTACCATTATCACATTAAGAGTCATCCACATTGTTCTTGATTTGATTTGATTTTTTTGTTGTCACATGTACCTAAGTAGAGTGAAAATATTTGTTTTGCACGCAATTCAGGTGTATAGTAATGGCAACGAAGAAGCTGCTCTTGAACCTGTTGGTGCACGTGTTCAAGCTTCTGTATCTTCTGCCTGACAGGAGAGGTTGGAAGAAAGTGTAACCAGGGCGGGACGGGTCTTTGATGATGTTGGCTGCCTTTCTGCAGCAATGAGAAGTATAAATGGAGTCTGTGGATGGAAGGTTGGCTTCTGTGATGGTCTGGGCCGTGTATACAACTTTCTGTAGTTTCTTACAGTCCTGGGCAGAGCAGTTACTGTACAAAGCACCCAGATAGAATGCTTTCTATAATGCATCTATAAAAGTTGGTGAGGGTTGTTACGAACGTGCTGAACTTACTAAGCCTTCTGAGGAAGAAGAGGCATTGTTGTTCCTTCTTGATCGTTGCATCTTGTGTCTTGTTATTGCAGTCACTGAAGGGATCCATACTGTGAGGTGTGTATTTATTTAATCTTCAATGAGATGTGGGCATCACTGCCTGAGCTGACATTTCTTGCCCATCCCTAGTTGCCCTTGAGAAGGTAATGATGCGCTGCCTTCTTGAATTGCTGCAGACTATGTAGTGTAGGGTCACTGTTGGGAAGGGATTTACGTGATTTTTAATCCAGTGACAGGAAAGGATTGACAGTACAGTTCCAGATCAGGATGGTGAATGAATTAGATGGACATGTGCACATGGTGATGTTCTCTATCTGCTGCCTTTGTCCTTCTAGTTTGAAGTGGTTGTGGATTTGAAAGGTGCTGTCTAAGGAGTCTTAGCAAATTTCTGTAATGCACCTGAACATTGCTTCTACTGTGTGTCTGTGGTAGTGGGAGGGGATGTTTGTGGATATGATGCTATTTTGTCCTGCATGATATCAAGTTTCTTGAGTGTTGTAATAGTTACACCCATCCAGGCAAGTGGGGAGTATTCCATCACACTCCTGACTTGTACCTTGTAGATGGTGGACAGGCTTTGGGGAGTCGGGAGGTGAGTTACTTGCAGCAGTATTCCTAGCTTCTGGACTGCTGTTGTAGCCACAGTATTTCTAGATGGCTAGTCCAAATCAGTTAGTTGTCAATAGTAACCCCTCAGGACGTTGATACTGGGGGTGGTTATGCCATTATGATAGTAAAACATGTATTCTAGAATGGGGTGTGATTGATTGTGACATTTGTTTGCCTCAAGAGAGGTTTACACCCTTCATCAGCCCAGTCCTGAAGAAGGGTCCCGACTCGAAATGTCCACTTTCCTGCTCCTCTGATGCTGCCTGGCCTGCTGTGTTCCTCCAGCTCCACACTGTGTTATCTCTGACTCCAGCATCTGTAGTTCTTGCTATCCCTGAGAAAACGCTGCAGTTTATTTTCATTGCGCTCACAGCGAAGAAGGATGTTGGACTGGTATTGTGGTGGAAATGCTGTTAGCGGGACATTTTAATGAGGCCTGTTCTAAGCATGACTCTAGACAGAAGGCATTGAGCTGGCTCTAATGACAATCAGCTGCATCCCACAAATGAAGGAAATCAAAACAGCAGCTTTCACAGAATGTGTCCTATTGATTCCTGCACAAACTCATCCACATTCCAGCTTCCTTACTGCAGGAAACAGGAAATCTTACTTTCTGACTGAGAATGGGGTTTTATTTATTTGACTTATACTGAAAGACCCCACCCCCACTTCAGTGAAGCGGTGTGGCAGCATTTTAACTCATTTAGTTGTATCGAATGAAAGAGTGAGGAATTTAAAACACAAACCAAGCCACATGCAAAATCACCCACGCTCGAGTCTCCGTGCTGTTTTAATTTTCGAGATTCAATCTGTCTGGATCAGACCTCGTCTGTTAAGTAGACCCTCTCGCCAGTTCAACATTATGAGTTCCCACCAATTGTACTGGAAAAAGGCAATATTTCTCAAATTAAGGTTGAGGTTCACAGACACAGCCTGTCAAAAAATATTTAATTTACTCAGGAGCTGAATAGTGTGCAACACTTGAATTATTAAATTGTTCAACATTGTTTATTTAAAGTCAGGCATTTTGCCTATACTGGAATCCATATCCTATTGTTGGGAGGCCTGGGATGTCTGTCATTGCTGTGGATCTAACTGCAGTTTTTTTAGAATAACATATCAAAGTATAGGTCAGGCAGGATCTGTGGAGAAGATAACTGTTTGTTCTTGGTACAAGCCAGTGTTTGGAACAAGTGAGACGTTGATGTAAGTCTTCCCTCCATGGACTCTGACTGACCCAGTGTCTGTTTCGGTTTTACTTCAGAACTTCCAGCTGTGAAGATAATTAGGGGGAAGAAACAAAGAAAGACTTGTGTTTGTACGACACCTCTCGCAGCCTCACAATGTCCCAAAGCACAGTGTGTGTAGGCAGTGAAATACTTTTGAAGTGTTGTTTTGATTCTGGAGTCAGTGAGCCTGCTGCCGGCATCTAAAAAGGCGTTCTGTTGATGGACATGAGGTACCTAGTGTTTGACAATAATCATGTAAATCACATCTTGGGGCATATTGATTAGTTAATGATGGCTTTTGTGATGCACTGATTCCAGACCTACATGCTCCAGAGGTGTGCCTTAATGTTTCTGAACAAGTTGATTAGAGAATATGCACAGAGCTATGTGTGTGTGGGCTCTGTGGACCAGAAGGCTCCAGGTTCGAGTCCTAGCTTATGCATATAAAGGAAAGCAAGCCAGCCCAGTCCCTAGCTTAAGTGGAGATGTAAACTCTGTGGAAAGCAAGAAATAGTCTCCATCAAAGTGGCCCAGTCTTACAGTATTCTTCACAAAGAGGGATCGAATGTGTGCCTTGGGATAAGTAGTTTAGGGAATTTCCAAGCTTGGGGTTAGCCACATCTTTGTTGTGATTCAATCATGGAATAGGAACATCACTGGCTACGTCCCTAATTGCCCCTTGAGAAAGTAGTGGTGAGCCACCTTCTTGAACCGCAACAGTCGACGTGCTACCGTGAGAGTCACACCGCTTTTGCGGAGGGAGTTCCACGATTTTGGAACTATCTGAGCCAGCTACCCAGATCTGGGCCCTTTGGCTCAGTTGGCCTCAGTGTTTGTTGTCAGCGTGAAATAGCTCCTGCATCTCCACACCCCTCCCAACCCTTCATCATATAAGGTGTAGAGCTGGATGAACACAGCAGGGCATGCAGCATCAGACTTAGTACCTCCGTTCATCATATAACACACTTAACAAAGTCTTCTATTCCCTCCTTCCGCATGTGCTCCCTAACTTGCTTTTCAAAGCATCTAAGCTATGTAACTGCCTCAGCTGTTCCCTGTGGCAGTGTATACCACACTGTAAGCACTCTCTGTGTAAAAAGGTTTATTAAAAGGTTGAAATTTGAAAATATACTTCTGTTGTGGCCAAGGCCTGATATGAGGTGAGCCTTACAATGAATCATTCCTCCCCAAAGCAAGCGAGTTGGATTTATTAATAACTTTATATTTATAGCCTCGAATATCCTCCCTAGTTTTAGAGTAAGCTGCTCAAAATATCTTTGCTTCAAGGCATTCAGCATCACCCCTTCAGCCCTCCTAAAGCCTGTCCCAAGGGAGGGGTTGCCAATGCTCAAGGATTGGCCTGGATTCTCCAGGGATTGACAATCAGTCCTCGATCCCTGCTGAGTATGGTCCTGCAGAAGGATCACAGGAATATTTTAAAGAATGGAATTTTATTTGCCATTTTCTTTGAAGATTTCTCTTCACCAGATCTAAAAAAATATTGCAAAAGGAGAAATAGGCAATTTGGCTGGAAATAAAATATCGAATAGAGTCTTGGAGTCCTACAGCATGGAAACAGACCCTTCGGTCCAACCAGTCTATGCCGACCATTTTCCTAAACAAAACTAGCCCCACCTGCCTGTGCTTGGCCCATATCCCTCCAAACCTTTCCTGTTCATGAACTTATCCAAATGACTTTTAATCATTGTAACTGTACCTGCATCCATCACTTCCTCTGGCAGTGTATTCCATACACTAACCACTCTGTTTGAAAAAGTTGCACCTCTGGTCCTTTTTAAATCTTTCTCCTCTCACCTTAAAAATATGCCCCCTGGTTTTGAACTCCCCTACCCTAGGGGAAAGACCTGTGCTGTTCACCTTATCTATGCCGGCCATGATTTTAAAAACCTCAATATGGTCACCTTTCAACCTCCTACGCTCCAGTGAAAATAATTCCAGCCTTTTCAGAGATAGTAGGAACTGCCGATGGTGGAGTCTGAGAATAACAAGGTGTAGAGCTGGATGAACCCAGCAGGCCAGGCAGCATCAGAGGAGCAGGAAAGCTGACGTTTCAGGTCTGGACCCTCCTTCAGA
>JAHRHZ010000044.1:218533-264763 GCA_024137785.1 Ginglymostoma cirratum
ACTCCAGAAGACGCCTCACCAAAGTCCTGTACAACCTCAACATGACATCCCAAATCCTATACACAAAGGTCTGAGCATTGATTTCAGATTAGCATGGGAAGGCCCAGAGTACCACGAAGATGGCAGGTTAGCTGACTTTACAGCATGAGACAAATCATAAGATAAACCCTCCAGGAGTCAATTCATCTCAGTCAGCAGGCCGGTCCCAACATTAAGTTCAACCTTATCCACACTGGAGCTCAGTTCCCTTAAACATATTTGTTTGTCACTATTGATTCCATCATGAAACAAGAAACAAAAATTGATGAATTGTAGGGGTCAGGTTTGAAATTTCTAATTGGCCCAGAAGCTTTCGGATTTCTGCTGCAATTATTGTGAGAAGGTGCTTGAATTTGAAAGTGGTTCTCAGCTTGAGTGGAGTTTAGTTTCTCCCAGTCTGAGCCCTCACACAGCAGCTTACAGGTGAAGAGAGGTAATTGGGAAACTCTCTTCTGACTGTGCAGTACACTATTTAGGATTATATGATCATTCTAATGGGTATCTGCCTCCTTTAAGTATAATGAAGGAAAGAAATGAAAGTCTCAGGCTGAGTGACCTTAGCAGGCTAATGATGTGGAGATGCCCATGTTGGGCTGGGGTGGAGGAGGTCAGAAGTCACACGACACCAGGTTATAGTCCAACAGGTTTATTTGAAATCACAAGCTTTTGGAACACGGGTCCTTCATAACCTGCTGAAGGAGCAGCGCTTTGAAAGCTTGTGATTTAGGAAAAAAGCCTGTTGGACTATAACCTGGTGTCGTGTGACTTTCTGATTTTGAACAGACTAAAAACCAGCCAGAAGTGAGAGAAAAATAAACTCACTAGAATGAGAGGAAATGCTCTTCGACTAGGTCAGTAAGCACACAGCTTTCTTTAATTCATCCAGAGTATTTAATTTCCTCCCTCAGCCTTAGTATTGACAGCCTCGTAATCCTATTGGCAAACTTTAGCGAGGGGAGCAATGGTGGTGAACTGGCTAGTATCACTGCACTTGTAGTGTAGGGGTGTAGGTTAATATGCCAAGGACACGGTTCAAATCCCACTGTGGTGGTTGGTAGAGTTTCTGAGGAAGGGTCACCAGACCCAAAACATTAATGTTTTTTCCTTCACAGATGCTGCCAGACCTGCTGAGCTTTTCCAGCAACTTTGTTTTTGTTCCAGATTTTAAATTTTTATTGATTCAGTCTGGAATTTGAAATCTGCTGTCAGTAATGGTGATCATGAAACAACCATTGATTATTATAAGAACCCATCTGGTTCACTGATGCGCTTGAGGGAAGGAAATCTGCCATCCTTACCTGGTGTAGCCTACATGTGACTCCAGACCCACAGCAATATAGTTGACTCTGAACTGCCCTCTAAGATAGTCCAAGCAAAGCTAATCAATTCCAAACACTTAGGATTGGGTAGCCATTCTTGGACCTGCCAATGTATCCATACCCCATGAAGGAATTAAAAAATAAGTTCCCTCTGGATATTGTGAGCAAGAGGGAAGATACTGGGAATTCTATTGGATCAGATCTATGGGAATCTGCAGACTGCAGCACACTCAGAGCTTAGATTCATAGATTCATACAGCACAGAAATGGCTCCGGCCCATCGAGTCTGCACCGACATAACTACCTCTAAAGGTGCACTAATCCCAATTTCCTGCACTTATCCCATATCTCTGAATGTTAGATAACAAGGTGTAGAGCTGGATGAACACAGCAGGCCAAGCAGCATCAGAGGAGCAGTAAAGCTGAAGTTTCAGGACTAGACCCTTCAGATTTCTGAAGAAGGGTTTAGGCCCGAAACGTCAGCTTTCCTGCTCCTCTGATGCTGCTTGGCCTGCTGTGTTCATCCAGCTCTACACCTTGTTATCTCAGATTCTCCAGCATCCGCAGTTCCTACTATCTCTGCATGTTATGATGTTTGAAGTACTCATCTAAGTATCTTTTAAAGGATGTAAGGTTTCCAGCCTTGACTGCCTTCCCAGACAGCGCATTCCAGATCCCCACCACCCGCTGAGTAAATATGTCTTTTCAGAAATCCCTTCTGAATCTCCTGCCCCTTACCCTCTCATGATTGGCCCTTCAACCAAGGGGAACAGCTGCTCTCTATTCACCCTGTCCATACCCCTCATAATCTTATACACATCAATCATGTCCCCCCTCAGTCTTCTCTATTCTAACAGAAAACAATCCAAGCCTATCTAGTCTCTCCTCATAGCTCAATTTCTCCATCCCTGGCAACATCCTGGTGAACCTCTGCCTCTGTACCTTCTCCAGCTTGACGGACTTATCAACACAGGTTAGACACAGTGTTTCCAACTATTCTCTCACCTGATGTCAGCCATTGCTCATTGGGAAGTGCCATTCCTGAGTCTAGCGCACAAGATCTGGGTTGATACTCAGTGCAATGCTAGGTGAACCGCTGCAGTATTGGAAGTAACGTCTTTTAGATTGCTCACTAAATCATAGCCCTCTCTTGCAGTCAGAATGATCCCACAATGGTATCCAGTGTTCCAGCCAAATATATCACTGAAACAGGATATCTGCTTGTTGTGTCGTTGTTGCTTGTGGGATCTTTCTGTGCATAAATTAACTGCTGAATTTCCTACTAAACAACAGTGCTAATGGGCAAAATTAACCCACCCTGAGGAATGGTATTGAAAGTAATGGGAGGGAGTTTTGGAATGGGTGAAGGAATGGGGGATTTGTTTGGCATGAGAGAGATACCCCCTTCCTGCCACCAATGCAATTAAGATTTTGGAAGGGGAAGGCCCAAGTTTGACTTCCTCATCCCAATATTATGGTGCCCATTCCACTTATTGGCCTGCAATTTAAAACAACTTAATTTGCTGCAATCTCCAAAAGGTTTTATATAAACCTAAGGCCTTTCTTTTCTCTCGTAAGTTCTGTCTTCTAGCCCTCTCAGACGACCACCACTCAAATAAATGTTTGTCTTCGTAAAAGAACATCTAAAGCTCTAGGTTCTCCATCCAAACCTACACTAAATCCTATTCACCTATCACCCTTGTGCACATAACCATGCATTAACTCTCATTCTTACGTTAACATCTCTTCATGGACTTCACTCCCAATGTCTGTAACTTCCTCTAGTGCTATATTCTTCTCAGACCCTGCATTGATCTAATTCTGGACCCTTGAAATTCCTCGATTACTTTATTCCACTATTGCCTGCTGTGCCTTCAGCTGCCTAAACCTCAAGCCCTGCGTTTGCCTCCCTATCTCTCTATCTCGTTCAAAACCACTGCTTTAAAAGTTGTATTTCTTCATGCTTCCAGTCACCAATCACAAAAGCTCCTGATGTCAGATTTTTTGTCTGATAACATTCCTGTGAAGCATGTCGGGACTTTTTCATCGCATTAACGGCACTGGATAAACACCAAGTTGTTGTTAAATTGGGATGCTTTGAAACAACAGTGCCCACCAGCCCGACCCCTGTCAGGGGCGTCAGACTCAGCCCCTTTGAACCTTAACCTTCAAATTCCAACACGTCTCTCTCCAGTGGGTGTAGCCATCACAAAGTAAAATTTATTCCACAACTGCTCGTTCATTCATCTTGTAACCTCTGCTCCTTTAAAGCCAGATCGGTGGAATAGCTGGAATGTGTTTAATTAGCAGAAAACGAAACAAGATGTTCGAGGCTGAGTAGCGTCCAGAATGACTCAGCTTTTGCATAAAATTCATTTCATTCAAGGAAGTTTCCCTTAATTCTAAGAATTCACTGCATTGTTTAACACTTTGGAATTATCGCCTGTTTTGGGAATACTGGGGAATTATCCACAAGCAGGGAATGGGGTGGAGGAGCAGAATTGTCAGGGTGGTAAGTCTAGGTGGAGAATGATTGCAAACTGATGAGGTCAGTACACACATACTGAGTTACTGTCTGGGGATGGGAAGATTCATATCCATATCCCAGCATTGTGCAAAGACCCTCTCTCTGTGTTGCATGACCTCTCTGATTTTATCCTACTGTCTGAACTTTGCCAAACAGGTTACCTAAATCTTTGCTGAGGCTGCTTGGAATTAAATGATTACCACAGCCCCTTGTCCGTGCAGTTAAAAAAGCAACACAGTCTCCAAGGAACAAAATGAGCAATTTGAACCCAGCCTACTCTAACGGAATTGGATGGTCTGCCTGTTTGACACCTTAATTGGCTCTTTGCTCCACTGACAGGTCACATAGAGCTGGGGTTTACAGTAACTGGGACCACCCGGAGTCAGTAAGTAACACCCCTCCCCACTGACACCAGAGGGTTATGGTTCAGGTCCCGGCAGGATATCCAGACTGATATGCCGGTGCCTTACTGAGGAAGTGCTGCAGTGTGTGAGGGAGGCACACTCTTTCCAAAAATAGGATTTAAACCGAGACCATGTCTTCCTGGGGGAGGAATGCAACAAGATCCCCAAGGATTATTCATAGAACAGCATTAGAGATCTCCGTAGTTCTGGCTAATATTTACAACATTCATACAGTGCCTTCACTGTAGTTAAATACCCTGCAGATGCTTCCCAGGACTGTTATAGAATAGAATCCCCATAGTGTGGAAGCAGGCCATTTGGCCCATCAAGTCCATACCAACCCTCTAAACAGCATCCCACCCACACCCTGCCTCTGTAACCCTTCGTTTCCTATAGCTAATCCACCTAGCCTGCACATCCCTGAACACTATGGGCAATTTGGAGTCACCGAGATGTACAGCATAGAAACAGACCCTTTGGTCCAACTCATCCATGCCAACTTGGTATCCTAAATTAATGTAGTCCCATTTGCCAGCATTTGGCCTATATTGCTCTAAACCCTTTCTATTCATGTACCCAACCAGATGCCTCGACTTATTCCGTACATGCGCAGCACTTATCTTGAAAACCTTGCCCTTTTGATCACTTAATTTTTTTCCCTCTCACTTTAAACCTACGCCCTCTAGCTTTGGACTCACCTAACCTGGGAAAAAAATTCCTGGCTGTTCATCCTATCTATGCCCCTCCTGATTTTATAAAACTTCCATAAATGTCACCCCTCAGGCTCTGACGCTCCAGGGAAATAAGCCCCAGTCTATTCAGCCTCTCCCTATAGCTCAAATGCTCCAACTCTGGCAACACCATTGTGAATCTTTCCTATACCCTTTCAAGTTCAGGAACATCTTCCCTATAGCAGGAAACCAGGAGTGACCTGAACAATGTCCTGTACAGCCACAACATGACATTGCAACTCCTATACTCAACGCACTGACCAATATAGGCAAGCGTACCAAACGCCTTCTTCACTGCCCTATCTACCTGCGACTTCACTTTCAAGGAACAGGGAACCTGCACCTCAAGGTCTCTTTGTTCAGCAACACTCCCCAGGACCTTACCATTAAGTGTATAAGTCCTGTCCTGATTTGCCTTTCTAAAATGCAGCACCTCACACGTATCTAAATTAAACCCCATCTGCCACACCTCGGCCCATTTGATCCAGTATCAAATCCAGCAGCAGATCCAGTATCAAACCTTGCAGCACACCACTGCTCACAGACCTCCAGTCAGAAAAGCAACACTCCACCACTACCCTCTGTCTCCTACCTTCAAGCGAACTTTGTATCCAAATGGCTAGTTCTCCCTGTATTCCTTGTTATCTAACCTTGCTAACTTGTCTATTATGTGGAACCTTGTTCAATGTCTTTCTGAAGTCCACATCGGCAATGTCCATAGCTCTGCCTTCATCAGTCTTCTTCATCACTTCTTCAAAAAACTCAATCAAGTTAGTGAGGCATGATTTCCACACACAAAGCCATGTTGACTATACCTAACCATTCCTTGCCTTTCCAAATACATGTAAATCCTGTATCTCAGAATCCCTTCCAACAACTTGCCCGCCAATGACTTCAGGCTCTCCGGTCTGTTGTTCCCTGGCCTTTCCTCACCACCTTTCCTAAATAATTGTACCCATTTTCCAGCACTTCACTTGTGGCTATCGCTGATACAAATATATCAGCAAGGGGCCCGACAATCACTTACCTAGCTTTCCACAAAGTTCTGGGATGGACCTGATCAGGTCCCAGAGATTTATCCACTTTTATGCAATTTAAGACATCCAGCACCTCCTCCTCCTCTGTAATATAGAAACTTTCAATTTCTCACTATTTATTTCTCCAAATTCTCTAGCTTCCCTACCTTTCTCCAGTAAAATCTGACATGAAATACTTGCATAGTATCTCTCCCACCTCCTGTGATTCCACAGGTGGACTTGTTGATCTTTGGCCCTATTCTGTGCCTTGTTACTCTTTTATCTTTGAAGTATATGCAGAATCTCTTTGGATCCTCCTTAAACCTATTCCCAAAGCTATCTCATGTCCCCTTTTTGCCCTTCTGATTTCCCTCTTGGGTATACCCCTAATGCACTTATACTCCTCCAGGGATTCACTCGAACCCAGCTGCCTATACCTGACATATGCCTTCTCCATTTTCTTGACCAGTGCCTCCGTTTCTCTAGTCATCTAGCATTGTCTACACCTAACAGCCTTGCCTTTAACAGGAACATACCGTCTCTGTACTCTCGTTGTCTCAATTTTGAAGGCTTGTGCAGGCAATGACAAGTGAGGACGTAGAAACAATCATTATCACTAAAGAGGTAGTATTGGGCAGCTAACGGCTCTAGGTAGACACGTCTCTTGGCCCTGATTGAATGCATTCCCAGGGAACTTAAAGAGATGGCGGGGCAAATAGCAAATGTGCTCGTGACAATTCACTAAAAATTTGCTGGATTCTGGGACAGTTCCGGCAGATTAGAAAACAGCAAATGTGATGCCACTACTTAAAAAAAAGGATGTGGACAAAGGGTGGGTAACTATAGACCCGTTAGCTTTACTTCTGTAGTGGGGAAACTGCTTGAATCTATCAAAGATAAAACAGCGAGACATCTGGACAGAAATTGACCCAACCAGCAGACGCAGCATGTAGTCATGAAAGGCAGGTCATGTTTAACTACTTTACTGGAATTCTTTGAGGATATTACAAGCACAATGGACAGTGGGGAACCAGTGGATGTGGTGTATCTGGATTTCCAGAAGTCATTTGACAAGTTGCCACACCAAAGGCTGCTCCAGAAGATAAGGATGCATGGCGTTACCGGTAATGTATTAGCACGGATAGAGAACTGGTTAACTAACAGGAAGCAAAGTGCGGGGATAAATGGGTGTTCGGATTAGTGTTGGGACCACAATTGTTTACAATTTACTCAGATGATTTGGAGTTGGGGAACAAGTGTAGTGTATCATACTTTGCAGATGACACTAAGATGAGTTGTAGAGCAAAGTGTGCAGAGGCCACTGTAAGTGTGTAGAGGGATACAGATAGGTTAAGTGAGTGGGCAAGAGTCTGGCAGAAGGAGTACAGTGTTGGTAAATGTGCGGTCATCCATTTTGGTAGGAATAACAGGAAACTGGACTCATCTTAATGGCGAAAAATCGGTGCATACTGCTGTGCAGGGGGACCTGTGTGTCCTTATGTATGAATCACAAAAAGTTGGCTTGCAGGTGCAGCAGGTAATTAAGATGGTGAAAGGAATGTTATGTTTCATTGATAGAGGGATGAGGTTTAAAAACAAGGAGATTATGCTGCAGCTGTATAGGGTTCTGGTGAGGTTATGCCTGGAGTATTGTGTGCAGTTTTGGTCTCTTTACTTCAGCAAGGATGTACTGGCACTGGAGGGAGTGCGAAGGAGCTTGACTGGTTTGATTCTGGAGTTGTGAGTGTTGGCTTATGAGAAAAGATTGAGTAGACTGGTACCACACTCATCAGAATTTAGAAGAATTGGGTGAGGGCGTCTTACAGAGAAATATAAAATTATGAAGGGAATAGATAGGATAGAAGCAGGGACGTTGTTTTCACTGGTAGGTGAACAAGACAGCATAGCCTCAAAATAAGGGGGAGCAGATTTAGGACTGAGTTGAGGAGGAACTTTTTCAGCTAAAGGGTTGTGAGTTTGTGGAATTCCCTGCCGAGTGAAGCAATTGAGGCTATGTTCTTGAATGTTTTTAAGGAAAAGGTAGATTTTTGAGCAGTAAAGGAATTAAGGATTATGGTGAGCGGGCAGGAAGGTGCAACTGAGTCCATGAAAAGATCAGCCATGATCTTATTGAATGGTGGACCAGGTTCAACGGGCCAGATGGCCTACCCTTGCTATTATTTCTTACGTTCCCACTTTCCAGCCCTTTACCTGTGAATAGCTCCCCCCAATCAAATTTTGAAAGTTCTTGCCTTGTACTGTCAAAATTAGCCTTCGTCGAATTTAGAGCTTTAACTTTTAGATATGGTCTATCCTTTTCCATAACTACTTTTAAACTAATAGAATCATAGAATCCCTGCAGCATGGAAGCAGGCCATTTGGCCCATCAAATCCGCACCTACTCTCTTCCTACCCTAGACCTGTAACACTGCATTTCCCATGGCCAATCCACCTTGCCTGCACATCCCTGGACACTATGGGCAATCCATCCAACCTATCTTTGGAGTGTGGGAGGAAATCGGAGCACCCAGAGGAAACCCACACAGACACAGGAAGAATTTGCAAACCCCACATGGAGTGTGGAAGGCTGGAATCAACAACAGCAGAATTGTGTTCCAGCACAATCGGTAATCTCATGACCCGGTACATCCCGCACTTAACCATTACCATCAATCCAGGGGATAAACGCTGGTTGAATGGATAGTACAGGACGGCATGCCAGGAGCAGAACCAAACATACCTAAAAATGAGGTGCCAACCTGGTAAAGTTACTAAACAGGACCACCTGCACGCCAGACAGCATAAACAGCAAGAGACAGAGCTAAGCGATCCCACAACCAACGGATCACATCTAAGCTCTGCAGTTCTGCTACACCCAGTCGTGAATGGTGATGGACAATTAAACAACTCACTGGAGAATACACCACAAAAATCACCATCCTTACTGGAGAAGCCCAACACATTCACACATAAGACAAGACTACAGCAGTTGAAGCAAACTCCAGCCAGAAGTGCCAAGTGGATGATCAATCTCCAGGCTTCTCTAGAGGTCACCAACATTACAGATGCAAGTTTCCAGCCAATTTGATTCATTTCACATAATATCAAGAAATGAACTCAAAGTGCAAAGGCTACAGGCCCTGCCAACCTTCTGGCAATAGTACTGATGACTTGTGCTCCAGAACCTGCCACCCGCCAAGCCAAGGTGTTCCAGTACCTCTACAGCACAGACATCGACCGGCAATGTAGAACATCGCCCGGGTATGTTCAACACAGAGTAAATACAAACCAGCCAATTTCCCCTCCGTCGGTCTACTTTTGATCACGAAAGTAAATGAAAAGTGTCATCAACAGTGCTATCCAGCAGCAGCTGCTCAGCAACATCCAGCTTCGATTCTGCAAGGACCACTCAGCTCTTGGCTTTATTACACAATCCACCTAACCTGTACATCTTTGGAGAGTGGGAGGAAACCACAGCACCTGGAGGAATCCCAGACTGACACAGAGGAAACAGGCAAATTCCATACAGACAGTCACCCAAGGGTGGAACTGAACCTAGGTCCCTGATGCTGTGAGGCAGCAGTGCTGACCACTGAGCCACACTGAGTGCTACCAGATACATCCTGACTCCAAACCTCACCAGGATATTGCAGAACACCAACAGCTTGACGAATGATGGAAGTGTTTAAGGTGGAGACATTGAGGCAGGCAATTCCCAATCTTCCACCAGATAATTGAAGCCGCAGCCACCAGTGAAGAAGCGATGCAAGGTGGACCTCACAGAATTACAGAACTGTTACAGTGCAGAAGGAAGTTACTTTTCCATCGTGCCTACACCAGCTGTCTGAATGAATGTTAAGACTCAGTGCCATTCTCCTGTCCTTTCCCCATAACCGAGCTCATTATTTCCATTCAATCCAATGCCTTCTTCAATGCCTCAATTGAACCTGTCTATACTGTACTATAGACAAACTGTCTACACTATACTATAGACAAACTGTCTACACTATACTTGCAGGCAGGCATTTCATGCCCTAACTACTTGCTGAGTGAAAAAGAAGTTTCCTGTCACCTCGTTTTTGATTGTTTTGCAAATTACCTCATATTTATGCACTGTCATTCCTGAGTTTCTTCCTATTTACACTGTCCAAACTCCTTATGATTCTGAAAACTTTTGTAAAATCTCCTCTGAGGTGCCTACTCTCCAAAGAAAGCAATCCCAACTTCCCCAATCTGTCTTCATAACTGACATAAACAACAGTTTGAGAGGCTGGAGGAGATGACAGTGATAGGAAGGGGTGAGACCATGAAGAAAATGGATAGCAAGGATAAGAATTTCAAAGTGGATGCATTACCAGGGTAGAAGCTAATGAGTGCAGGGGTAATAGGTGAACAGGATTTGGTACAATTGAATTTACAATCTGCAAAGTTTTGAATGAGTTCACATCTATAGAGAACAGGATGTAAGAGACTCGCCTGGGAACATTTCACAAGATCTCTCTCGGCAACATCATCCAGTAACACAATGTCTGTTTCTACATACTCTCTGACACCATAGCCCCACCTCAATCAACTCAATCCTTCTGTTGCCTCTAGTTTCACACTTTGGGAACAGTTCAATAATTATCTAAAGGTTACAATGGAGCTGGAGTCAAAGAATGTTATACAGTTGGAAAACTGAATTTTTGGTGCTGAAATAGAAGAGGAGTTGGAAGCGCAGCTCAGCTTCAAATTGGACAAACTTGTTGCGAACAGTCTGCCAAGGAGATGGATGGCTGAGTTGTAAGGGAACCAAAGACAATAGTCTTTCCCACCCATTAACCGGAGGAGATTTCTGCTTGTCCACTTATGGACGTTAGAAACACAACGTGTAAAACCATAGGCAGCAGTAGGATTGAGTCAATTGAAGTGTTGGGGTGGGGCTACGTCATCAGAGTGCGTGTAGATGTTGTGTTACATAGAAACATAGAAAATAGGTGCAGGAGTAGGCCATTTGGCCATTTGCACCACCATTCAATACGATCGTGGCTGATCTCAGTATCCCATTCCCACCCTCTCCCCATACCCCTTCATCCCTTTAGCCGCAAGGGCCTTGTCTAATATATATCTAATGAACTGGCACCAATAGCTCTCTATGGGAGAGAATTCCACAGGTTCACAACTCGCTGAGTGAAGAAATTCTCCTTCATCTCAGTCCTGAATGGCTTACCCCTTATTCTTAGACTGTTTGCTGAGATTTTGTTGGATGAGATGTAGGAGGGCAACAAGGATAGATCCCTGGGGGATATCTCGGAAATTAAAAGGTCAGGGGAGGAAGAGAAACCATTGAAAGTGATCCTCTGGCAGCCAGAACCTGAGAACAGATAGTTACGTTGCTGTTTATGGGAGCGCGCTGTGTGCAAATTGTTTGCTACTTTTGTAGAATACCGCAGTTTGTTTCTGAAGAAGGGTCACTGGACTCAAAAGGTTAACTCCACATTCTCTCCACAAATGCTGCCAGACCTGCTGAGTTTCTCCAGCAATTTCTGTTTTTGCTACAGTTTATTTAATTGGGTTATAAAATACTTTAGAATGTCCTGACATTGCCAAAGGTGTTAAATGAATGTAAGAGCTTTTGGGGTTTTTTTTGCTGTCTTCAATGAGAGAGAGAGAACTGTCCCTTTAACACGCTTTTAAATTAAAACAGGTGAGTGATAGGGCAGCCAAAAGCAATTAAAGGATTGAGAGGCAGATACTCCAGGTTCTGAACTTTCCCTTGTGACTGCCAACTATTTGCTCATTGGCAGGTGTTTCATTTCATTCCAGCTGAGACCTGACCCCATGGGAGTGTGCAGGAAAGTTGCAGATCCTAGTCTCAGAACATCACCGCCCCTTGGCACCAGATTGAGCTGTTTCACTTCCACTGCAATAAGACAGCTTTGGTGTGTTTCCTATTCAAAGAACACTCCTTCACTGTCAATGAAAAGTTGTCTTCTCCTTAGGCAGAACTCCTCTGAATGGTCACAAATAATTGCATTTAAACTTGTTTTAACTCATTTGGAATACTGCGTTCAATTCTGGCCTCCCTGCTGTTAGGAAAGATGCTGTTAAACTTTAAAGGGCCCAGAAAAGATTTACAAGAATGTTGCCAGAATTAGAGGATTTGAGCTATAGGGAGAGGCTGAATAGGCTGGAGTTATTTTCCCGGGAGCATCGGAGGCTGAGGGATGACCTTGTAGTGGCTCATAAAATCATGAGAGGCATGGATAGGGTGCCGTGCCAGGGTATATTTCCCAGAGCAGGGAGAGTCCAAAACTAGATGGCTTAGGTTTAAGGTGAGATGGGAAAGACTTAAAAGGGACCTGAGGGGCAACTTTTTCACACAGAGGGCGGTGCTTGTATGGAATGAGCGGCCAGAGGAAGTGGTGGAGGCTGGTACAATTACAGCATTTAAAAGGCATCTGGATGGGTACATGAATAGGAAGAGTTTAGAGGGATATGGGCCAAATGCTGGCAAAAGGAACTAGATTAATTTAGGATATCTGGTCAGCATGGATGAGTTGGACCGAAGGGTCTGTTTCCATGCTGCACAACTCTGTGACTCTATAACTTTGAACAGATTAATAACTCAGTTCAGAATGGGAATGCAGAGATGCAGGCAAGGAGGAGGTCATTACCTGGCAAGGAGGCTTGTGTGGAGTTTAAACCAGTTTGGTCAAGTGATCAGCTCCTGCCGCTTAAATCTCGGGGATCCCAGGTTCGTAGTTGAATGAAGATCTGTATTGTCAGACGTGCCATTCTCAGATATAAATATTTTCATGAGATGTGACGAGGCCAGCATTTGTTGCCATTTCTGAATTGAACTGAGCTGTTTGCTGGGCAATGTCAGAGGACAGTCAAGAGTCGATCATACTGTCTTTAGTCTGGAGTCACATGTCGACCAGAACAGGTAACAACAGCAGATTTCCCTCCCGAAATGGATTCAGCAAAACAGATCGGTTTTTAAACAGCATTTGAGGATAATTGTTATGATCACCCATCACAAAAGAACCAGCTTTGATTCCAGAATTATTAACCAAGTTTAAATTCCAATAGTTGCCATTGAATCCGGATTTCCAAAGATCTAGCCCCAGCAACAAAATGTTAACCCATAAAGTGTTAAACAGGCTGTGTATCTGACAGTGTTAAAGATCCTGTGACACTTTTCAAAGGAGAGGAGTGAGAAATTGCCCTGGCCCATATGTAACCCTTAGCACCAAACGCACTTACCTTATTGCATTTTGTGGGATCTTGCTGTGTGTCAGTTAGGTTCTGTGCCTGTCTACAAAACAGTGACTTCACTCCAGCAGTAAACTGGAAAGTACTTTGGGCTACTTGTTCTGAGGAGGTCCTACATAAATCCAACATTTGTTCATTGTCCTTTTCTTATCTCCTCCTAGCCCAATTCTCTTTTCAGAGAATCCCTACAGTGCGGAAGCAGGCCATTTGGCCCATCAAGTAAACATTGACACCCTCCCCCCACAAATGCATCCCACCCAGACCCACACTGCTACCCTATCCCCATACCCTCACATTTCCCACTGTTAATCCACCTATCCTGCACATCCCTGGACACTACTGGGCAATTTAGCTTGACCAGTCCATCTAACCTTCCCATCTTTGGACTGTGGGAGGAAACCACAGGAGGAAATCCATGCACACGCGCAGAGAATGTGTAGACTCCATACAGACAGTTGCCTAAGGCTAGGATTAAACCCCAGTCCCTGGTGCTGGTAGGCAGCAGTGCTAATCACTGAGCCATCGTGCTGCCCTTTACACTCACTTATCTCCCTTCTCAGCCTCAATCCCCCATTAGCAGCCATGCCTCTGGAATCCCCTCCTTAAAACCTCTCCACTTCCCTATCACCCTTTAAAATGCTTACAAAAAGGCACTTCTGTGAGAGGGAATACAGTCACTCATGTCTTCATTTTTGGATAGAGCTTTAGTTGTGATCACTGTTGCCCCCATTCACTGGGATATTTCACTATGTGGTTGTCAAAATATAAATGCAAGCTGCTGTCTGTAGTCTTCAGGCCTCAGGTCTTCATTGTGGTACCTTGAAAGTCAGTCATCACACCGACATCCATTTCAAACTCACTGACTCCCACAACCACCTCAAATAAATCTTCTTTCATCCAGCCTCCTGTTAAAATGCTATCCCATACTCCCAATTTCTCTGCCTCTGCCACACCTGCTCCCAGGATGAGGCATTCCATTCCAGGACATCCCAGATATCCTCCTATTTTAGGAACTGTAATTTCCGCCCCGCTCCTCCCTCTGGTATTAATGATGCCCTCAACCACATCTCCTCCATTTCCTGCACTTCTGCCCTCAAAACCCCTCCCCCCAACAGCAATAAGGATAGAGTCCCCTTAGTCCTGTCATACCACCCCACCAACCTCCAAACCCAACATATCATCCTCCGACATTTCCACCACCTACAGTCAGACCCCACCACCAAAAAAGGTATTTCTCTCCCCACCCCTGTCCACTTTCTGCAGGGACCGTTCATTCCATGACTCCCTCGTCAGCTTTACACTCCCCACCAACCCCTCCATCACACCCGGTACCTTTCCCTGCAGCCGCAAAAGGTGCAACACCTGCCCCACATCTCCCCTCTCACCTTCTTCCAAGGTCCCAAACAATCCTTCCAGATCCAGCAGAGATTCACCCGCATTTCATCCAACCTGATCTATTGTGTCCATTGTTACAGAGATAGTAGGAACTGCCAATGCTGGAGAATCTGAGACAACAGGGTGTAGAGCTGGATGAACACAGCAGGCCAATCAGCATCAGAGGAGCAGAAAAGCTGATGTTTTGGGTCTAGACCCTTCTTCAGAAAATGAAAAAGGGTCTAGACCCAAAACGTCAGCTTTCCTGCTCCTCTGATGCTGCTTGGCTTGCTGTGTTCATCCAGCTCTACACCTTGCTGTCTCTATTTATATCCATTGCTCCTGATGTGGTCTTCCGTATATCAGGGAGACCAAACACAAATTTGGGGTATGGTTCATGGAGCATCTGTGCTCTGCACACACCAACCAACCCGACATACCGGTTGCTATCCATTTTAATTCCCCCTCCCACTCCCCTGGTGACATGTCCATCCTAGGCCTCCTCCACTGTCAGAGGGAGGCCAAACATAAGCTGGAGGAACAATACTCATATTTCGCCTTGGGAACTTACAGCCCAATGGCCTCACCATTGACTTCACCAGCTTCAAAATCCCTCCGCCCCCAGCCTTATCCCATATCCAGCTCAACCCTCCACCTCACCACCTGACCTGATGTGTCTATCTTCCTACTCATCTGTCCGCTCCATTCTTCCCATGGACCAAGCACAGTAACTCCCTACCTGCAGCCACCTATCACCATCCCACCTACCCTTGTTCCAGCCCCCACCCCTCCTCCCTCTATTTATTTCAGGGCTCCCCTCCCCAGACCCAGACCTGACGGCCTGAAACATTGACTTTCCTGATCCTCTGATGATACCTGACCTGCTGTGCTTTTCCAGCCTCACATCTATAGAATCAGAAAATTTGCCCTTTACAGATACTGTGCGAGTTTGTTCATGGAGGTGATAGAGATCATACCAACTGATTAAGCAGATAGGAGAGCTCCACGTCACTTCCTTTCTAGGAAGACCCTCCAATTTAAGCATGAGTGAGGATCGCAGGAGTCAAAGTCCAAGCCTCTGAGAGGTGCTAGCCAATCAGGGCCCACAACTGCACATTGCTCAGCAGCACCCCCAGTAACCAGTGGCTGGATGCAGAGTCACAGGGAAGGGGCAAGCTCAGGAAGTCAGTGGCAAGGGGAGGGGTAGGTGTGCTGTAAGCAGGCCATTCCCCTCATGCTGCCTTTGAGTAGGAAAGCTTTGAAGGAGGGGACACACCCCAACACATCCCCTCCCCACCTCAGATGTCAGCAAACAATCCCAAAAGGGGTTGGCTTGTGGCCTTCCTTGATCGTGTGCCCCACCACCTGACACTGGGTGAAGATCCAGCGGTTATGGGGAAGCTGTTACGTGGGCATTAATTGCCCCCATTAGGGGCCTCATGGCCAGGCAGGGTACCTGTCCATGAACCTTTCCACCCCAGACTTAATCAGGACAGATGGCAGATTGTCCACCCACCCAGTTAAATGCCTCCTGAGGGGTGGTGTGGGCTTTAATTTGACAGTGAGAGCTGGGGAAAATGATCTCTGGAAACACCCAGCGCCGTAGCTGGCAGCAACCATTATTGTTTATCACCATGGTAATGCAAGGATAGCTCAAGCAGCAGAGCTCAAAAGGAAGTGCGATCCCTCAATTTTATTCTAACAGCACTGGCTGACAGTATTTATAATCAGGTATAAAGTGGCAAGTCAGGCACAAATCAGGAAGGACCTGTTGTCTAAATATTTGAGATGTAAATACAGGCCATTATTGTTCTCTTCAGTGCAGCCTGGATCCAGGAGAATGGGCTCTGATCTGACATATTCACATCTGACAAGGGCACTCAGTCTCCACTGTGGCTGTGAAACAGCACTGGGTATTTCAGTCACGTCAACCTGACTATGGTGGTTGGCCAGTGTTGGGTGTGTGGGTGAGAGACTGTGAGTGTGTGTGCGTCTGTGTGTGTGTGTGTTAGAGAGAGAGAGACTCTGTCTCTGTCTCTGTCTCTGTCTGTGTGTGTGTGTGTGTGTGTGTGTGTGGGAGTGAGAGAGAGAGAGAGAGAGACTGTGTGTGTGTGTGTGTGAGAGACTCTGTGTGTGTGTGTGTGTGTGTGTGTGTCTGTCTGTCTGTCTGTCTATCTGTCTGTGTCTGAGAGAGAGACTGAGTGTGTGTGTATAAGAATGTGGTGTGAGAGATGTGTGTGTGTTGTGTGAGTGTGAGAGTGTGTGTGTATGTAAGAGTGTGGTGTGAAAGGTGTGTGTGTGAGTGTGTGTGTGTAAGAGTGTGTGTGTGAGAGATGTGTGTGTCGTGAGTGTGTGTGTGTGTAAGTGTGGTGTGAGAGATGTGTGTGTGTTATGTGAGTGTGAGAGAGAGAGAGTGTGTGTGTGTGTGTGTGTGTATATATGAGCCTGTGTGTGAGAGAGTGTGAGTGTACAAGATATCATTGTCTACTCACATTAGTACAGGATTGACTCTTCGTTTCATCTCTGAGGTTCCTTTACCTTATAAATAGCCCTTGAACAATCCTAATTCTGAACAGCTCACCGTGGGAATGAGACTCAGAAAGTCTCACAGCTCTTTGTTCTCCCTGTAGAACTTGCTTTGTGTTCAGCTTTCAAGGGAAAATTTACTCTTTGCGATCTAAATATCCTATTAAAAGGGGCCACCATATTGTCGCTTAACATTGGCCTGATCGGCCTGTAACGACCATACTGACTCTCAATCGCGCTGTTACACATCCTCCTCCCTACTTTGAGCACAGCACCATTAGTTCCCTTGAGCCTCACACCAACATGGTTTATTTGAAAAGGATTATCAATGTGCCTCTACCCTGCAGCGCTCCGCCTCTCAAATAATAAAGCTATGCTGACAAAATTACCAGACGCTACGGAATCTTTCTCTTCCCTAGACCCCTTCAATTTGAGGGGCATGTGGCATTTTGCCAAGACAATTGGCACTTCAGTAAGCAGCACCTTGAGGTTTCCATGCCCATGAAATGGATGGGCCATTTCCCACTGCTGCCCCCTACAGCAGCGACTGCCCAAAGAGAGAACACTATGTTCCTGTGTGTTCCTCCACTAATCCACTGACAAAGTCTCCCTCAAGGCATTGCCTTAAATACAAATATTTGTGGGAAGTCTGTGACAGTGAGTACGGGGTTAATTACAGAGCAAAAAAATCAATCACAAGGCTCACCTCCCAGGAAACAGCCTTTGGCTCAGAGTTTCACTAGAAGCAGTTTTGTCCATTCTGATGTGGGTTTTGCTTGCAGCAGGGTAAATTTACCCAGAGTGGCAATGCTTATGTTATCCCTCATAACTAGGACTTAGGTAACATGATATTGAAAGATCTCATTGAAAAATGCTCATTACAGCTCATTGGTATATGCAAATATTATATTCGCAGACGCATGTATGTCTGGGGGCTGACATTAAGTATTCGGTTACTGAGAGCAGAATGCTTCCATCAGCATGCTATGCTTCCAGTGGCCGCTGTTAAGATGGAATATGAGATCTTTACACTAGTGCTTCCCAAACGTTATCCACTGTCCCCTCATCTTGAAGCTCAAACACTGAGCTCTCAGGGAGCAGTGCGGGAGGAAGGAAGGTAGGGGGGGTTTAGTGGCTCTGCTATCACAACCTTAGAATTCACAATCCCAACCTTTCAGCTCAATTTCAGCACTCAGTGTCCTGATCTCCACATTGGAAAGCTTTGCGTTATCCCTTCAGGTCACAATCTATAACATAAGGGTGCTGGCAAGAGGGTGGCACTGTGGCTTAGTGGTCAGCTCTGCTGTCTCACAGTGCCAGGAACCTGAGTTCTTTCCCAGCCTTGGGTGACTGTCTCTGTGCAGTTTGCATGTTCTCCCCATGTCTGTGTGCAATTCCCTCTGGGTGCTCTGGTTTCTTCCCACCACCCAAAGAGGTGCAGGCTAGGTCGCTTGGCCATGGGAAATGCAGGGTCACAGGGCTGGGATGGGTCTGGGTAGGATGCTTTTCGGAGGGGGCTGTATGGGCTGAATGGCCTGCTCCCACACTCTAGGGATTCGAAAATATCAGGAGCATATCTCTTAAAGATATGCTAACTGTGAGACATAACACAACTGGATAAGTAAGGGGAGGGTTAACTTAAAATCTGAAATAAGCCATCAGTAATTTTTTGAGAATAATCTGAAAGAGCTTGACTTACTCCCTGGGTGAGGCTCAGATTTATTAGCTCTGACTTTGTTTTGAGGATTCACCAACCCATCTCCAGCAACAATCCAACGTAATAGCTTCAAGTTTGTCATGGTGCCAAATCTGACAGATGCAGCCCCTCCCTGCAGTAAATGAGCCTCCAGCCTGTTATAAGTAACATCCTCTGAGTGGGCCACAGTGTACTGGGTTTGAGGTCTCTACATCAATAAAAACGAAATACTACAGATGCTGCGTATCTGAAATGAAAACACAAAGTGATTGGGAAACTCAGCTGATCTGGCAGCATCTGTGGAGAGAGAAAGAGTGAGTGTTTCCACAGTGGTACAACTTTTTCACATTCTTCTCAATGGGCTGAATGGCCTGCTCCCACACTGTAGGGGTTCTATGATTCTCTGTGATGTCTTCTCTGGGTCCATGAATCTTTGGAAGATGAGTGAGGCCACAAGTTCTAGTGAGGCCCCATTTAGAATACTGTGTCCAATTTTGGGCCCCACACCTCAGGAAGGACATACTGGCACTGGAGCGTGTCCAGCGGAGATTCACACGGATGATCCCAGGAATGGTAGGCCTAACATACGATGAACGGCTGAGGATCCTGGGATTGTATTCATTAGAGTTTAGAAGGTTGAGGGGAGATCTAATAGAAACTTACAGGATAATGCATGCCTTAGAAAGGGTGGACGCTGGGAAGTTGTTTCCGTTAGGTGGGGATACTAGGACCCGTGGGCATAGCCTTAGAATTAGAGGGGGTCAATTTAGAATGGAAATGAGGAGACATTTCTTCAGCCAGAGAGTGGTGAGCCTGTGGAACTCATTGCCACGGAGCGCAGTGAAGGCCGGGACGTTGAATGTCTTCAAGGCAGAGATTGATAAATTCTTGATCTCGCAAGGAATCAAGGGCTACGGGGAGAGTGCGGGTAAGTGGAGTTGAAATGCCCATCAGCCATGATTAAATGACGGCGTGGACTCGATGGGCCGAATGGCCTTACCTCCACTCCTATGTCTTATGGTCTTATCGTCTTAAGCAATCCAAACATTGTAATGCTCCCTGCGAAGTCCCACACCAACTCCCAATGGCATGTTCACCCTTAGTCACTCTGGTGTAAATACCTGCCAGTAGCCTATGGTCAGGTCCAATTGTTGCAATAATTGACTTTCCCTAATTCCTTGACCATCTGAATTTGGATACTTCTGAAAGTCTTGAAAGAACCGTTTGTTTCATTCAGGTTTTGAACATAAATCAATGAGGCTACTCCATTGTCATGTGATTCTTCAGTCATCCTGAGTCTCCCTGCCCTCTCCTGGCTAACCATTTTCCACTGGACTTTGGAAATTTATAACATCAGTTATTGTCTCTCCCTTCTCCTCTGTTTATCTCTCTCTCTGTCTCCCTCCCTCCCTCTCTCTCTCTCTCTCCCTCTCTCTCTCTCTCTGTAAAACTGAGCCACCATCTTAACAGTAAACCTGTGACATAGCTGGAGGGGATCCCAGTTTTATCTATGATTTGCCCTCTTGTTTTCAGCCTTTTCATGGGTCTTGTTGAAAATCTCCACAAGGCCATTGGTTTGCGGAGATAACCTGAAAGTATTTATACCTTTGGGTAGCACGGCGGCTCAGTGGTTAGCACTGCTGCCTCACAGCGCCAGGGACATGGGTTCAATTCTAGCCCCAGGTGACTGTCCATGTGGAGTTTGCACATTGTCTGCGTGGGTTTCCTCTGGGTGCTCCAGTTTCCTCCCACAGTCCAAAGATGTGCAGGTTAGGTAGATTGGCCATGAAAAATACAAGGATGGTGGCTGGGTCTAGGTGAGATGCTCTTCAGAGGGTCAGTATGGACTCCAGGAGCCAAATGGCCTCATTCCACACTATGCAGACTCTATGATACTTTTAACCTGGAGCAGAATGAATTAGTTAAGATTTCCTTTGAGATCCCTATCTTGGAGACCTTTTTCACTAATTCATCCACTGAAGTTTTAGAGGTTGTCACCTTTAGTGAAGTCCCCTCATGTTATCACGTGGCACAGCTATTGAATACCAAAATATACAACATCCTCATGATAACGTCTCCAGTAGAGTCATAGAGTCAAGCAACATGGAAACAGACTCTTCAGTCCAACCAGTCCATGCCGAACATAATCCCAAACCAAAATAGTCCCACCTGCCCGCACTTGGCCCATATCCCTCCAAACATTTCTTATTCATGAATTTATCTAAATGTCTTTTAAACATTGTAGCTGTATCTGCATCTAACACTTCCTCTGGACACTCATTCCACGCATGAACCACTCTCTGTATAAAACAATTGCTCCTCTTGTCTTTTTTAAATCTTTCTCCTCTCAGCTTAAAAAAAAGGCCCATGATCTTGAAATTCCCCATCATAGGGAAAACACACCTGCCATTCACCTTATTTATACCTTTCACGATTTGTAAACCTCAATAAGGTCACCCCTCAACCTCCTACGCTCCAGGGAAAACAGTCCTAGCCTATGCAACCTCTCCCCATAACTCAAACCCTCCATTCCCGGCAAAAATCCTGGTAAATCTTTTCTAAGCGCGGTCCAGTTTAATAATATCCTCCCAATAACAGGCGACCCGAACAGTACTCCAGAAAAGTCCTCACCAACGTCCTGTATGACCTCAACATAACATTCCAACTCCTGTACTCAAAGGTCTGGGCAATGAAGGCAAACGTGCTAAGCGCCATCTTAACCATCCTATATGTGATGCAAACTTCAAAGAATTATGTACCTGAACCTCTAGGTCTTTCTGTTATACAACATAATTGGATAAGCCCTGCCCTTATTAGTTTTACCAAAATGCAACACCTCACATTTCATAGAGTCCCTGCAGTGTGGAAAGAAGCCCTTCAGCCCCACAAGTCCATACCGACCCTCAGAGCATCCCCCCCAGACCCATCCCCCTATAACCCACTGAATCTACACATCCCTGAACACTACAGGCAATTTAGCATGGTCAATCCACCTGGTCTACAGGAGGAAACCAGAGCACCCAGAGGAAACCCACGCAGACACGGGGAGAGCATACAAATTCCACACAGACAGTCACCCAAGGGTGGAATTGAACATGGATCCCTGGCGCTATGAGGCAGCAGTGCTAACCACTGAGCCACCATGCCGCCTGTTAACATCTATTGCAAATAAAACTCGATCTGTAGTTTTAGTAGGCCCATGTTGGTCTTTTAAAAGGGCATCTCAAGAACCATGAGAGTGTGAAAGTGAGGCCAAGTCTACAGAGCTCCTGGATAGGAAAGACATAACCACAACAATCACCTCAACAGTCCCTCCGTGGGTTTCTCTGTCCCCAGGTGACCTCTCAATCGGCATTTGTCTATCAGCATCAACCCTCATCAGTGTTTACAGGGAACCGGCATGCCCCGAACCCCTTGGAGTGTTAGGTAAACAGGTGTTGGTAGAAGTTAGGAAACAGGAAGCAGAGTTTTGAATGAGTAAAAGGTTATGGAAGGGTGGAAGAAGGGAGGAACACATTGAAATTAGAGTTAGCAAAGGCCTGAATGAGGGATGCAGCTGCAATTGAGCTGAGGTAGGGCTGGATTTGAGCGATGTTACAGAGGTGAGAATTGAGTTTTTATTGATGCTAGTGTGTGTGGTCAGAACTCATCCCAGAGTCAGGTTTGACACCAAGGTCATGAGCAGTCAGTGGTTTCCTCTCAGATAATTGGCAGAGAACAGGATGGAGATAATGGTTTGGAAACAGAGTGTATGACTGGGATGGAAGGCAATGGTTTTCTCTCCCAAATATTTATTACAGCGACCATCTGCTCATCCAGTGCTCGATGTCAGAGAAATGCTCAGGTGATTTAGGGACATTAAGGTGATTGAGTGAGATGGAGGTGACAACTTGCTGCCTAATAATTCTCTATTGTTCTTTAATTCTAACCAAATAGATTCTGTTTTTCACCCCTCAGCAACATAATCCCTGCCCAATGATGTAATTTCTTAGATAAATACTGTCGCTGCACCACCTTTTTTAGTTTCCTTATCATGCCAGATTAATTTATGGCCAGGAACATTAACTTCCTAATCCTCCTGTTCTTAGAATCAGGCCTTTGTTATCACCACAATATTGTTGTTCTATTTGGTGGAGCAGATGAATTTTTATCTCCACATAGCCCGGAAAACACTTCCAAAATTTGTTCCATACCACTTTCCTATAAGCTTTTCTCCCTTCAGTGAGAATGAGGATTCTGGGTAATCCAAGATGGAGTACAGGAGAAAATTGTGACTCGAAGAGCTGCTCTTTTTTGAGGATTTTTGAGCTGATTTTCTTGAATTTGTGGAGCAGAAATTACTGTTTTATGAGTTGTTGCATTGTTTTGGAACTTAGGGGAAAAAAGAGATCAAAAGAAAGGTACTTGAATAGGAAGAGTTTAGAGTGACATGGGCCAAATGCTGGCAAATGGGACTAGGTTAATTTAGAGTGTCTGGTCAGCACGGACAAGTTGGACCGAAACGTCTGTTTCCGTGTTGTACATGTCTATGACTCTATGTGTCTATGGTAATGTGTGTCTAAGTTCACCAGCATTATAATGCACACTCCACGCATTTACATACTTTACCCCAACTGCATCTTACTCCGCTTCCCATTGGTCCTGTCTGATCCCTCCTACTCTTGAATTTTGTTTTATCTCAGCACGACTCCTAACTTCATATCCGCGTAGTGCCTTTGAGGTAAAGAAATCTTTGATGGTGATTCGCAAAAGCATTAACATACAATGAAGCATAAAACTGAGCCACAAAGGAGATACTAAACCTAAAAGCTTGTTCAAAGAGTTCAGCTTTAAGTGTCTGAAAGAAAGAAAGTGAGATGGAGAGGTTCAGTGGTATAGTGAAAGAAGCCCAGAGCTTAGGGCCTAGATTCTCCTGTCTAGTATCTCAGGCTGATGCCCATCCCTCTATGAGCACATTACTAGTTAACCTACCCTCCCCCAATCCCCCAACTCTCCAAGAAATTCATTCCCAGCTCTGTCAAGATTCAATGTATCTGTCTAGAACAGGCAGTAGAAATGGTTTCTCTGACCCATGAAAGGCTTCTTCCTATTTCTCCAGCCACGTGTTGTGCTGCTTTAACCTCTGATCCCTTCACTCATTATTGTACAGGAATGGGACTGAGCCAAGGATTAAGGTTGAAATAGCTGCACAGAGGCAGGTGTCCAGTCGCCTAGTCAACCTTTATTTACATGTGCACCGTTAAGGGACTCTGACCAGCCAGCTCAGTCCCTAGAGTAAGGAGAATCCCTGGGACTCCTGTTTATATCTGTCAGCCAGGGCTCTCTGCTTGGCCCAGGTAAACAGCCCAATCAGGGATCTCATACTCAATGAGATTCACCTGGTCAACCACATTGCAATCACTATAGAAGTCCAGCCCTTTTACTTCTTCCTTAACTTCTGAAATGTGACGGAAATCAACTCAATCCTTCCTATTCTTTCCTATGTGTATTATGACTCTCCCACCAACCTCCCCTGCAAACACTTTGCACCCTCTTTGAGGAGACACCAAAGGTGCAACACATGAGGCAAGATTCACATTAACCATTAGAAAAGCACATATCTACCAACAAGATGCTTGAATCACCTGTAAACATTAAATTACTACACTGGACAGTGACCGTTATTGTAGGGGATTATGTTTATATATGTGGATACTGTCATCACTATTATTCACTGTCTCTGTACATGATAACATTGTTTAATGATGTCCTGAGGGGGATTTCCTGTATTTGTACATTAGATAATAATGGCCTTGATTTTATGGTCAGTGGTGAAGGAACAGGGTCATTATTTACGTTTAACATTGCCCATTGCTTCCTTGGGATTTTAAGCTGCAACTCTTGGTGTTTAGAAACCCTTTCTTGCTGGTGATTTGCTGTCAAAAGAGGATCAGAGTTGTGTGGGAGCGAGGCAGAGGGTAGTGTGGCCCCTCAAACAATCAGATCGAAGAATGCTTCCTGGGACAGATAAAGGCCTGAAATTTTGTAGCACCAGGGATAGTGTCCAACAGCAAGGTCCAGAGATCCCAGCCCCTGACAGTTCCACGAGGAATGGAAGAGGGTTTTACCTGCACATCTTCATGGAGGCATGTATTAAAATGCAGCTACCCTCAGTCAGATCCAATGTTCATATCCAAGACATGACTTAAGACTCTAGCAGGTTTTATTTTGGATAGGCTCAGAGACACCTTATTGGGTTGAATGTTTCCCTCCTCTATCTTTACTCAGAGAGTAGTAAAGGCATGGAATGCCCTGCCTGCAACAGTAGTAGACTCGCCAACTTTAAGGGCATCTAAATGGTCATTGGATAAACTTATGGATGATAATGGAATAGTTT
The DNA here is from genome assembly GCA_024137785.1 of Ginglymostoma cirratum. Classification (NCBI taxonomy): domain Eukaryota; kingdom Metazoa; phylum Chordata; class Chondrichthyes; order Orectolobiformes; family Ginglymostomatidae; genus Ginglymostoma; species Ginglymostoma cirratum. The sequence continues at coordinate 243,799 of JAHRHZ010000044.1, forward strand.
AGGTTAAATGGGCTTCAGATTGGTTTCACAGGTCAGCGCGACATCGAGGGTCGAAGGGCCTGTACTGCGCTGTAATGTCCTATGTTCTATGTTCTACTGTAATGGTTCTCTAGAAGGCCAGATTTTGGCCACCTTTCTGAGGCAGCCTGGTTCAAAGGCTAGTCCTGAGGTATTTCTACTCAGTTGTTATGTTGTGGAGGTGCCAGTGTTGGACTGGGATGGACAGGTCCTACAGACTCTGAAAGCTTGTGTTTTCAAATAACCCTGTTGGACTATAACCTGGTATCGTGTGATTTCTGACCTTCTCAGTTGTTTTAATAACTGTTAGGCCCTCATCACTCCTCAACACTCCCTCCATCTCCTATGGTCCTTCATACACTCCATGGTTTTGCCATAGCCACTTACCCAGTAGCCACCACGTACAGACCCCCCACCCCCACACCCCGGAATAATTTGGAGATGGAAAATAAACTTCTAACAATCTAATATTGCTCTCTTTTACGCATACTTGATAATGAAAAAGATACTCCCATTCACAAAATCTATTCAAAGCCTTCCAATGTCCTTAAGAGGTTAATTTCCTACAAAAACAAACTTATTTCAGGCCCCACATCAAAGACAGCTAATCTTTTAATAGCTTCTTGAAGCCGTATCAAGCTGTGGACTTAGATCCTTCGCTGAGATAATTGTATCTTTTGAAACTTAGCCAAGCATTCGTAATGACATGATGATAGTCTTGGGGAAATGCAAACAACATGTTCATTTGAAACTAAACAACTAGATACTCGTATTTTTTTCTCTAACCTACACCTGCTGATCAAAGCAATCCAGCAGAGATTCTTTCTTCTTAAATTTAAAGAATGGGGCATTTTAAAAAAAATCCAGATCTTGGCAGTTGCATAGAACATATTCATCCTTCAAGACCATTTGGTTGTGCGATGGCATAGGAGTAGCAACACTGTAATCGAGCTCCTGGTCCAGGGCTCATCTGCCTCCATCTGCCTCTTTGCTTTTTTTCCTTTGGTTTCTTTTTCTTTTCTCTTTTAAGGCCTTTTTAGCGTGCTCGGCGTGGCAGAAGAGGGTTCGGCAGTGCGGAGCATGCAGCAGCAGGAGCAGCAGGGCCTGCAGTGCGGAGGAGAAAGTGGGCCTAGCTAATCAAGATTGCAGTTCTAACCTGGTACGCCCATCCGCTCAAGACTGGCCGCACCCTTTGTTTTCTCTCTCCTTTTCGTCTTTCTTTCTTTTCTTCTCCTTTTCTTCATCTTCTTGACGTCGTGGGGAGTCTGGAACGGCATCAGTGATGAGCAGAGCAGGAACTCCTGGCGTTGTAGGTCTGATGCATGGACTCCTGGAATTGGCGGCGAGGCATTGGCTACAGTGATGAAGGAGCAAGGACTCCAGGCGGCAGTAGGCCCGGAGCATGGACCTTGCGAAAGTCCTGGAGCCATATTTGGGACCCTGGCCGATGAAGATGAACTCTATTTAAATATTTTCTTCTCACACTTTTATACCTCAAAATGGTGCCATATTGTAGCGACAGAGCACTTTATCTGCCAAGATATATGTGACAAGAAATCATTCATTCATTCATTTACACTTACTCCATCAATTCATGATCCTAACACTATGGGTTTAAGGCCAAAACTGGGTCAGTTTGTCAACTTTTCCCTATTGGTCAAAACTAGATATATCTGAAATGGGGTCAAGATACCCACATCTAATCTCCAAACACCCCAGTTTTTAAAACCCTACTTAGACTTCCCGGTGCTGTGAAAATCCAACCTTTAATTCTTTAACTTCTTCAGAAAAGGTATATCCATCAATGATTAATCTCTGAAGTAATCGCAAAAATAAGTACCTGAGGGCTTTAATCAAACAGTGGCTGAGTGGTTAGCACTGCTGCCTCACAGCACCAGGGACCCGGGTTTGAATCCACCCTCAGGTGACTGTGTGGTATTTGCACGTTCTCCCCGTGTCTGCGTGGGTTTCCTCCTGGTGCTCTGGTTTCCTCCCACAGTCCTAAGATGTGCAGGTTAGGTGAATTGGCCGTGGGAAATTACCCATATCATTCAGGGCTGTGTAGATTATGTGGCTTATAGGGGGATGGGTCTGGGTGGGATGCTCTGAGGGGCAATGTGGACTTGGTGGGCCGAAGGGCCTGTTTCCACACTGCAAGGATTGTTTGACTGTTACTAATATCATTTAAAATGGTTTTTAAAATATTTACACCTGACTACACCAGTGTGTTTAGGAAGTAACTGATGATTAAGAGCAGGAATTTCTTGCCCTTCATATATTTGAATGCCAAATCTCTCAGCGAGGTTCCAGTGTAGAGAAAGCCTTAAGACAAAGTGGAGAAATCAAACATCCACTTTCAGATTCTCACGTCTAATTCTGTATGTGCACATTCCAGAAGTCACTGTCCAATTTACTCTATATTAATTGTGAATACTGGTAGCCTCACAATTATTTCTACCACAAGATCCAGGCCACTGTATAATGATGTTAATGCAGTGAGTCATTGGGCCAGTGTATGGGATAATATTGTGCTACATGGAAAGCGCATGTATGTGAACATTGTGTATTGGTGTTACAGTGAGGACTGGCTGAACATATAAGACTATTATAACATTATGTTAATACACAATAGCATTGTAGCATAATGTTCCAACAGTGTCCGACAGACCCAATTTAATATAAAATTTCAGCATGGTTTTATCATAGGGAATCATTATATGTGTGTTCATTTAACACTGTTGTATCATGATGTTACTTTAGGAAATAAATATTAGCCAGGTCACTTAAGGAGATCTCTCCTGCTCTTATTCAAAATGATTTTATTTATATATCCACTCCAGAGGACAAATTGATCCTTGTTTTAATGCCTGATCCAAGGGACTGTGCCCCTGACAGGTCAGAATGCCATCACAGAGCGTCAGCATTTGTCCTGACAACAGTGAAGTTGGACATGACCCTAAAAGCTTCTTGACCCAGAGATAAAATTGCTATCAGCTCACCCACAGCTGACACGACATTCTGTTTCTCTGTTTATATTTCCAAGTAAGGCACGTACAAATTTTGGCCACCTTTGTCAACTTGCCCTGCCACCCTTCAGCATTTCTGTGGCTGTGGATAGAACAGCCAAAATCAGATACAGTCTTTGCATATAACAGGCCTGGCAAAGTCCATCAGCTCACATTTTCCAAGTTCCTTGATCTTGTTATCTTTATGTTATTTACTGTAGGCAATTGTGTGTGTATACCTGACTATGCTATATCATTACATATAACATTGTAGCATCATGTTACTGTAGGGAGGCACTATCTGTGTACAATAGTCTACCATAATGTTCCCTCCGGGAGTTGCTAATTATATGCAATAGCACTATATCATTCTGTTCCTAAAGGGCATCAGTGTCTGTATATAACAATATTACACCATGTAGTTACTATAGGAAGTCAACATCTGTATTTAATAACCTGATGTTGTGATGTAACTGTACAAGAGTTGCTGTCTGTACATAACATTATATCATGGAGTTACTATAGGGAGTTATCTGTATATAATAACATTATAAAATGGTGTCACTATTGAACTGCTGTTGGTCTGTAGCATATCAGCACATCTCTATAATATTTCATTGTCTACATTTATGGATAATACTATAACTCGATGGTAGTACAGAAAATCAGTCTGTGTGTTCTTGACAAAGGTGTGTTATGCTGTCAGCACAGGCAATGAACCCCTTCACCCTGTTATTTCAACCTGTTTGTGTCATATGGTAAGTAGTTTGAGACTGGCAATGGAGAAACTTTAGATGAATATCTGTGTTGCTCAGATTTCATTTCGGAAGTATCTCTGCTTGATGTCCTGTTGGAAACCCTCTACAAAGTATTTAGAGCCAATGATAGTTCTCAGTTCAGAAATACGGCTGTTCCAAGATGGTAGTTCAGCAGTACCAGGTCTTCATTGAAAATTGTTTAGTGACCTTGGTGTGATAGATATGATTTAAACTTGGCCAAATAATTTACTGCCTCACTTTTAATATCTGTGAACACCTATTGAAAGAGCAGAGATCCCCATGTCTAAAGGAAACTTCTTTTTGATTTTCTAATCAACCTGTTCAGAGCTGTTATTATACACCTCTGGAGCAGGTTGGACTTAAACCCCAGTGTCCTGGCCCAGAGATTGGAATACTGTCACTGTTCCAGAACAGCACCTCATCCAAAGGAGCCAAATGCCTTATTTTAATTAACCTGCTGAGGCACATTATAATACATTTCTGAGATAAGTAGGACTTGAACCCCTGTCTTCTGGACCACAGATAGGGCACACTACCCCTACACCACAAGAACCCCTCTTCTAAAGGACCTCACCAGTGCTACTTATAAAGATACATGCATTGGCCCTTCATTGGCAGGCATTGAATAAAGAAACACCAAAATGGATAAACTATTAATTTTCCAAAAGTCTGTAATTTCTGGAAAGGTTCCACGGGGGAGGAAATTAGCAAGATTACTTCTCTGTTCAAGAAGGGACACATACAAAAAAAATAAACTATCTAGCTTCTCAGGAGTCTTGGGGCATATCTTCCAATCAATCATTAAGCAGGTCATTTTTATGGCACTTAAAAGACCCAAGCTTATCAGGTAGAGTCAGCATGGTTTTGTGAAAGGGAAAGCAATGTTTTAGTATTCTGGAGTAACATACGCTGTAAATAAATGGGACCCTATATGTGCACTATACTTAGTTTTTGAAAAGGCATTCAATAAAGTGTCACTTAAAATGTTGTTATGCAATTTGGAAACTCACAGTGTAGCAGGTAACATATTAGCATGGATAGAAAATTGGCTGGCTGGCAGAAAACAGAGAGTACACGTAAATGGGACAATGTCTGATTGTGCAGGGGCGTATGCAAGAGCCTCAACTTGTTCTAATTTATTGTACAGGAGTAGCAAAGGCATGGGGGCTAAATTTGCAGGTCACACAGGGATGGGTACGAAAGTGTGAAGAGGACAGAAGCAGGTTGCAGGCGGATATGGATTGAGTGTGTGGAGAGAAAAGTCTGCCAGATGGCATATACGGTAGGGAAATGCCAAGTTGTTCACTTTGGCAAGAAGAATATCAAAAAAAAAAGTTTTACTTAAACAGACAGAAGCTGCATGGAACACAGAGATCTAAGTAATCGGGTAAATGAAGCTGTTGGTATGGAGATACAGCAAGTATTTAAAAAAAGCTAAAGAAATGCTATCCTTATAGAGGAACTGAATATAAAATAAGGATGTTGTTCTTCAGTTGTTGACATAAATGCACAGAGGCCAGTATCCTGTCACCAAGTCACCCTTTGTTTACTCATGCACAGTACACTGGCTGTGACCAGGCAGCTCGGAGTCAGTCACCTGAACTCAGGGGATTCACATCTCCTGGTTATATTAGTCAGCCGGGGCTTTCCTGATTGGCCAAGGTTAACAACCCCAATCAATGACCTTGTCGTCAACAAGGTCCACTTGGTACCAATCACTACAGTTATACAGGGCATTGGTAAGATCACATCTCGAACATTGTGTGTGGTTTTGGTCTCCTTAAGATGTGAGTGTGTTTGGAGGTGATTTAAAGGAGGTTTACTAGATTGGTACCTGAAATCAGTAAACAGATTGAGTAGGTTGGGCTTGTTTGCGTTGGAGCTTATTAAAATAAGGACACCTTGACTGAAGAATGTAAGATCCTGAATGGTCTTGACAAGGTGAATGTGATTGTTGATGAGACCAGAATTATGAGCAACTATTTAAAGAATTAGGGGTGACCCTTTTACAACAGACAAGAGAATATTTATTTCTCAAGAGAATTGTGAGACTTTGGAACTACCTGCCCTGCAGGGCGATAGATTAAACTTCTTTAAGACAGAGGTAAGTAGGTGGAAATGTGGAATTCAACTACAGTCAGGTCAGCAATGATCCTACTGAATGGCAGAGCAGGCTCAAGGGGCAAAATGGCCTACTCCTTTTTTTTAATGTCATGTCTATAATTAGGGAGAGGGAATGATGTGCATAGAAGGCCTTTGGAGGAAACAGGGCAATGCATGGTGCTGGAAGAGTTCACTCCAGTAGGGTGAGTTGGAGCTTTGAAGGGATCATTAAATGATAGTTGGTATTTGGAACACAACAAGTTCATGGAGATCCTTGAGGACAGGGAGATGGGTGATTGCTGGATCTTATTCTGAACTAGAAGTCTTTGTAATTTTTCAATCGGAGGAAGCCCTGACTAGTATTTTGACAGCGGTGCATTAGAATCAGTAATGTCCAAAATATAGCCTTTTCTTCAAACACCAAAGCTTACAGAAGAAATATTTATTGAAATTCTGACTCTTCTGACCAATAATGAGGTGAAAACCAATCTCTTGTGACACTGTGTATCTTGGGGACCAGTGTGCGTGAAGCAGCTTTTGAGGGTGGTGGAATAAATGGATTAAATTGTGAAGATGTAATTCAATCCCCGTCTGAAATGGTATGCTTGGTGTCCTTGTTTCCATCTAATACTTTGATTTGGTGTTATGATTCACCATTATATGACAAAAGTCGTGGCAATTTAGGAAGCATAGGAGATGTGAACAACAGATGAACAGCACTAACACTATCTGTACAGTGCAATTGCACCACAACATGTTTACATCGGCAATTTCCTTGACAAATACAAATTAGAAGTTGGGACCAAAGTGTGATTTTTAAAAAATTAAATGACCACTTAAGATGACATTGTGCAGACGGAAAATTGCACAGGTACAAAGGTTTTATTTCATTACAGGTAATAAAAAATCTCCTAATGTTCCACCGGGAACCTTCTGAGTATTGAGTGGGTTAAAAATCTGCAGGCGAGCTTTCAAATTTAGGAAGGATGTAAAAATATATTGGAACCGCACTCAAATTGAAAGCTCAGCCCAGGGTGTCCAGATGTGGGTGGTCAGAGAGCACCATGTTCTGTACTGATTCCGATTTTATTTCCCCTCACAGTCCAAGGCTCTGCGGGAACGATGGCTGCTGGAGGGAACTCCGTCATCAGCAGCAGAGGAGGATGAGGGAATGAAGAAACAGCTCCAGGAGGACAATGACAAAACTAAACAGATGGAGGAGACCATCCTGAGGTAATTGGCAGGCTGCCTGATCGTCAGCTGTAATGGACAAGAGATAAAACCAAAAACACCAAGTTACTGCTATCCTATAATCAATATGGGTCTAGGCCCGAAACGTCAATCCTTCCTGCTGCTATGATGCTGCTTGGCCTGCTGTGTTCATCCAGCTCCATACCTTGTTATATCAGTACCAAGTGGAATGTGTTATTTCAAACATGGTCTTCTGTTCCCTCACTGAGAGTGGGCAGTGGCATAATGTATCCAGGTTGATCCAGGCCTTACATCAGGCACTCGTTGTTCATTACAACAAAGATGATTCTAATTCTTGGCTTTCTAACACTTTAATGACAAGTGTCCACTGGGGCAAAGTTCAATGAGGGCAGCATGGTGGCTCAGTGGTTAGCACTGCTGCCTCACAGCACCGGGGACCTGGGTTCAATTCCATCCTCGGTCGACTGTCTGTGTGGAGTTTGCACGTTCTGCCCTGTGTCTGTGTGGGTTTTCTCCGGGTGCTCCGGTTTCCTCCCACAGTCCAAAAAAATGTGCAGGTTAGGTGGATTGGTCATGCTAAATTGCCCGTAGTGTTCAGGGGTCTGTAGATTAGGTGGGTTACAGGGGAATGAGTCTGGGCAGGATGCTCCAAGGGTCGGTGTGGACTTGTTGGGCCAAAGGGCCTGTTTCCACACTGTAGGGATTCTATGATCTAAAACATTAGATTTAGAATTAGGTTTATTGTTACGTGTATTAAGTTACAAAATAACAGGAATTCAGTGAAAAGTGTACAATGTCCCCAACACACGGCACCATCTTAGGTACAAAAAATAAAGAAATAATTTTACACTGCACTGTAGATATATATATAGGTTAGGTAAATGAGAAATAAAATGATAGACATGTGAACCTTTGCTGGTAAATGTAGTCAGAATAAGATTCTTTAATTCTGTCAACAAAGTGATAGACATGTTTCCATATCAGGAGCGAATGTTTTAAAAATCTTGTATCATTAATCACAAAAGACATTGTCTCCCAGTGTCCTCTTAGTTGTCCTGGGTTTTGATCTCTCCCAAGACATTACATGGCAATGGAGATGGAGTGTAGGAAACCATCTGAAGGATAAAGCACACCCAATCATCTGTTATTGCTCTTAAAACAACTGGCCAGTTAGTCTGTTTCAAAGGTAGCCATATTACTCTGGGTCATTGTTAATCACACTGGGTGCAGTTGGCAGATCTTTTGTCCCCCCCTCATGCTCTCTGGGCCAACATGTATTGGCTAGATAGCAGTTAAGAGCCAACCACATTGCTAGGAGAACATGTAGGTCAGCCCAAGTAAGGATCACAGGTTGACATTCATCTAGCTTTTTAATACTAAATTCAGATTTTGCCATCTGCCATGGTGGGATTTGAACAGTTGTCCCCAGGCATTAGCCTGAGGTTCTGGATTACTTACCCATAACATTACCACTGTGCCACCATCTCGTCAGTGATGATTTACCCTCTCTGAGAGACAGTAAAATGCAAGCTGGACTAAATTGCGCGCACACCCTTGGAACCATGACAAGCAAGGTGTCACTGAACAACAGGGAACTCTGCATGAGCTATGACCTCCTGCTGATCTGATCAGATGTTTTAACTCATTATGTAGCCATGTTCCATCAACGACCTGTCAAATCATCTCAAGTCTCTTGGAGTTGTAACACAATTCAAATACTTCGGGAACACTCAGACACAACACGAAACCAATGATTTACAGAGATCCTATCACATGCCGAGATTTCTAAATGTTAAAGAATGTTGAACAAATCTTGTTATAGCTGGGAAAGGAAAGGACAGAGCAGGACTCTAGCCTTGTGGCAAGTCTAAGTGAGGTTCATGCATGTATTTTAAACATTGAATCGCTTTTTTCAAAATTGACCCTGCAAACAAACAGGAGTTGATGATAAGGAAACAAAAGGCCTACCTGTAAATCTAGTTTAAAAGTAGAAAATATGGGAAGTATGCAGAAGGTCTGGCATCCTCAAAGCCTTCAGCTACCTAGGCATCAGACTCTCCCTATAGCCCAGAAGGGAGAACTAGTAAATGAGACAATCTGGTCCAATTTGTCTTGAATATTTCATAATGGACATGCAAGTATGACTGCTACATTCATTTCCAAGTATCCCTGTTTTTCCACTAGTTGGTCGCTCTGGGAGCCCATAGCTTCTCCATGTTATAGTGCACTTTTAAGACCGTTTTCAAAACACACCTTTTTTGATAAAATCCTCTACATCCTGCACATCGTTCTTGACGTCGTCAACATATTCTGGCCTCCATGTTAACTTCACGAGGTCCCTCAGCTCACTTTACAATCTCCAAAGGGCGGGGAGGATGCGTGCCAACTCTGCCAGACTGGACTGGAGTTTATAAAGTTGAAAGTTAACCTCCAGGACACCGCTGAGAGTGACCCAGGAGAAAAGTAAATCAGTGCGTCATTCGTGATAAGCATTATTTGCATTTTTTTCATTTTCATTCCTTAGCGAAAGAAATATTGGTGAAAAAGATTTCTGAAAAGCAGTTTAATTGAGCAGGGTGGTTGGAGACAGGAGATCACATGATAAATTCTCCAGGAACATGGCCAACAAGAGTTGGCAACTCTAGCTAGAAGCTCTGGATAAATAGCATCTATTTGTTGTCGAGATAGGATTCAGATTAATGTTCCAAATGGAATACCTTCGAGAACATTAGAGTCTTTAACGGTTGGAACCAAGGAAAGGCTGGAGATAAGATGGAAGGATTCCATATCCTACTTATTACTGTCCTGTTAAATATTATCCAGGGCTTTTCACATTGCTGCAAATTGTTGTATTGAATGTATTAAAGGGGCACCTACTTAAGACTAAGACGAGGAGGAATTTCTTCTCCCAGAGGGTTGTAAGACTTGGAACTCCTTGCCACAGAACGCTGTAGCAGCAGAGCCCTTGTGTATATTTAAGATTGAGATAGATAGATTCTTGATCAGTCGTGGAATGAAGGGTGAGGGGGAAAGGGCAGGAAAGTGGATATGACAAATATCAGATCAGACATTATCCTTTTGAAAGGTAGAGCAGGCTCAACAGTCCGAATAGCCTATTTCTTACGGTCTATTAATGTCTCGAAATTAATTTAATGACTCTATAATGGTCTCTCAGAAATGGTCATTTTTAATTTGCCATCTTCCTTCTTCAATTATAAAAGATTTGATGTTTCTGCGGAGAAACATTTTCTCCTTTAAGGAACAGGTACACTATTCTTGAGTATTTCAGTGGGATATTTCCGAGCAATTTCAGTGATATTTTGGGAGCTGTTTGCAAACTGTCGGACACAGCCTTGGTGAGCTCTTTTAACATTAGCCTCGCAAGAACTAATTTTATATCTGTACTCATGAGCCACCTCGATCTTTCATTGGGAGTCAGTTCTTCTCTGCAATAGCCTGTGAACTGGGCACTGCAGAGGTGGGCGAGAAGGGACAGGACTGAGAGGTAGGGGGAAGGGAGGATGCTGAAGGGTAAGATTGTTTATCTTCCTCGGCTGTTGCATTACAGCTGATGAAAGAGATTTCCCAATCCACAATCCTGAGATGCTGGAAGGGAGACAGATAGGGTTACAGGCTACTCTGACGACGAGTAACTTAGGGCAATGGCCTGAACTGTTGCTGTGGATTTTGCATGAATGGTCTGTATCACTGTGTCACTGTATGACTGGAATTCAGCCCCTAAGTGTAGAAGATTGCGCAGACTCCCACGACAGCTAGAAGGGTATTTAGAAACAAAAGAGTCAGAAGAAGGGTCACTGGACCCAAAACATTAGCCTTGTTTCCGTCTCCACGGATGCTGCCAGACCTGCTGAGCTTTTCCAGCAACTTCTGATTCTGTTTCTCATTCCCAAAATCTGCAGTTCTTTTGGGATTTTTTTTATTTGTTTAGAAAAGTATTTGTTTTTGCAACCATCAGACATGTCAAAGCTGATGGAGCACTTTTGCGTCATTGTAACGTAGGATAGCTGGAAGTTAGTTCATGCACAAAAAGATCTCACGTACACAATGTGACAATGATCAGGTCATCTCTGCTTCTTTTTTCTGGGATTTTTTTAATTGAAAAAAAAACACTTTATTCAGAAAAAACTCTTTATGTACATACACAGTGACTAAAACTGTTCTGTACAGTTCTTTGCACATGCCTAACAAGCAAGACACAGTGGCTCAGTGCTTAGCATGGCTGCATCACAACTTCAGGGAGCTAAGTTTGATTCCATCCAGTGTGGAGTTTACACATTCTCCCCGTGTCTGCGTGGGTTTCCATCAGGTGCTCCGGTTTCCTTCCACAGTCCAAAGATGTGCAGGTTAGGGTGGGTTGGTCATGTTAAATTGCCCATAGTGTCCAGGGATGTGTAGGTTAAGTGAATTAACCCCACGGTAAATGTGGGGTTCCAGGGATTGGGTGGGCTGCTGTTCAGAAAGTTAGTATGGACTTGATGGGCTGAATGGCCTCTTTACACACAGCAGGGATTCTGTGAAACATGGGAATTTTTCGTTGCCCAAAAATAAAAAGCCCAAGGCATTTCTTACTCACGCAGGATAATGTTTACATACATTTGAGGCACTGAGAGGGTCTGATAACTGAAAAGACTGGTTTTCTGGGATATTGACTGAGGGATACATATTGGTCAGGCTTCTGCCGCTGTAGAAATAATGTCTTGGTGTCTTCTACACCCACCTGAAACAGCGCCTCGGTGAAACATCTCTCAGTGGAAATGGTAACTTCAGTTTTTATGTTCAAGGACTGGACCAGAAGATTTACAACTGTGATGTGAACATGTTGGTCAGTTAGCTGTAGCAGTGAAATGGTTACATCACTTGGTTTGTAATCCAGGGGACTCACCAAGTCAACGTCCCCCTCCTGTTAAGTGGTTGATCAGCTAAAAATGGCTGCCTCAAAGCAATAGTACGCTGGGGGCGGCCTTAGCAATGAAATCATCACATTTCCACCACCATCCGGGGCAACAAGATTTAGAGGTAATTTTGGGGTTCTTGATTGACGAGGGATTAGAAACCTTATTGAAGGAGGAGGGTGAGAGAATCAATGGAGTAATTGCAGGATGACATCATCGGAAGGGACGCATCTGATCCTCACAGGAGGTGATCCTCCTCCTTTCCTGCCTGTGGACATTGGAACAGAGAAAATAGGAACAGGAGTAGGCTATTCAGCCCCTCAAGTCTGCTCCATCATTCAATAGAATCATGGTTGATCATCCAACTCAGTCCTCTGTTCCCGCTTTCTCCCCATACACTTTGCTTTCTTTAGCCATAAGAACTATACCTAACTCCTGTTTAAAACATCCAATGTTTTGGCCTCAACCACTTTCTCTAGCAGAGAATTCCACAGACCCACTACTCTCTGGGGAAAGGAATTTCTCCTCATCACACTCCGAAACAGCTTATCCCATATCCGTGGACGGTGGCCGCCTGGTTCTGGACTCCCCTGGGAGTTGGTTGTTGGCCAGTGACATTGGCTAATAAGTGGGGTTGGGGACTAGCCCCCAACTCCACCTAATCCCATTGTCCCCAGGGCAGTCTGAGATCAGGTTGAACGGCAGAGAGCACTCTCCAGTCCTGTTTGAGATCACGTTCTGGGCTGTCATTGTTTTGTCTGTGAGACAGGGTGATATGTGTTCTAAAAACCTCAGTGAGGTAGTCACAAGGAATTTCTGACATGCAAAACTCCGTTCTATTCTGAAATCCCAGGCGAGACGAGAGCAGAACCTGACTGCAAACATCCTCAGGCCCAGTCCCTAAAATATGGCCATTCCAAAACCACAGCTCAGTAAGGCCAATCAATGCAAAGCCAGCTCTCTGTTGGATACACTGCTGTGTGCAGCCCTTTTTTAACCTATGTAATATGTATTCTGTGTCTGGAGCATCCATGATACAATTGAATCGAGGAGCAGGCCTGAGCGGTGAATGTTCCGAATCCTGTATACCTATGCCTCCGATGTTAAGTACGCATCCCGTTCACTTTGATCTCCTGTTCATGTTTCTTTCCTTCACTAATGCTGCAAGACCAATTAATGGGGACCAACTTTTCAAGCAGGAATTGTTCAAGCTGCTGTGAACACTAATAGGCTTTGGAACAGCAGAGCCCAATACTGCACAGCCCTCAGCTCCAATATGTGACTTGACAACACGTGGAGAATGGCCTAACACTGAAGGCAAGTTCACTCATTGTATTGCTAAGTTGCATGAGGGCAAATCATGGAACAGTACAACAAAGAAAGAGGCCATTCAGACCATCAAATCTCCACCAGCCCTTTTGAGGAGCAATCCGATTGTTCCCGTTGTGTCCCAATTTCCCCATTTTCTTGCAAAAGTTTACGTTGTCAAATGTTTGTCCAATTCTGTAAAATCTGCTTTTTAAACTGTTTCCAGCCTTTATCAGCCAGCACGGTATACAAAGGTTTCTCATCATCTTGCCTCTAATCCTTTGGCCAATCACATTGTGTGCTGTGGCCATTGGAATAATTCCCCCTTATTTGCTCTTTTTAAATCCACTTGGATTTTAAACATCTCCGTCGAATCTCTTCTTATTTTGAGTTGTAAGGAGAACCTCGGCTATCCAACAATGTGTAATCTTTCTTCTCATTAAACTATTCCAGTAAATATTTTCTGTAACCTTACCAAAGTTATATCTGTTTTAAAGTGCAGTCCCCTGAACCTGCAATCTTAGTCCAAACATGGAGCTGAACTCGAGAGGCGAGGGGAGAGTGACTGCCCTTGACTGAGGACTGCATTAGGTCAGGTGCGACCTCAAGGACCCCCAGACAAATTGGAGTTAATGTAAATCAGGAGGCATATTATCTGATGGTTAGAGTCATACCTGGCACATAGGAAGATGGTTGTGGTTGTTGAGGTCCATCATCTCAGCTCAAGGACATCTCTGCAGGAGTTCCTCGGGCCCAACCATCTCCAACAGCTTCATCAATGACCATCGTGCCACCATAAAGTCAGGTGGAGATGTTCACTGATGATTGTGCAATGTTCGGCACCATTCGCTACTCCTCAGATATTGAAGCAATCCATGTTCAAATGTAGAAAGACCTGGAAATTGAACTGGACTAGCTATACGAATACTGTGGCTACAACAGCAGATCACAGGTTAAGAACCCTGCAGTGAGTCACTGACCTCCCTAAAGCCATCTACAAGGCACAAGTCAGGAGTGTGATGGAATACTCCCCACTTGCCTGGATGTGTGCAGCCCCAACAACACTCAAGAAGCTTGACACCATCCAGGACAAGGCAGCCAGCTTGATTGGCACCACATTCGTCACCTTCAACATTCGTGCCCTTCACCACTGACGCTCAGTAGCAGCTTTGTGTACTGTTTACAAGATGCACCGCAGAAATTCACCAAGCCTGCTTTGATAGCACCCTTCAAACCCATAGCACATTGAAGGACTAGGAAAGCAAATAGATGGGAACACCACCAACTGCAATCTATTCACCATCCAGATTTGGAAATCTATCACCATTCCTTCAGTGTTATCGGGTCAAAAATCCTGAAATTCCCTCTCTAACGGCATTGTGCGTCTGCCAAAGCACAAGAACAGCAGCAATTTAAATAGTGACTCACTGCCACCCTCCTGAGGGACATTAGGGATGGGAAATAAACGCTAATATGATCAGTGACACCCCCATTTCATACAAACAAATAAAAAGTGTGACATTGATTTCTGACACTATTGTCCTCTCACACGAGCAAGTCCCCACTTGGTGAGTGTAAATTTAAAAAACATAACGTATAAAAGCAGGACAGTCATCTCTGTGGAATATCTGACAATTGAGATCGCACAATCAGACTGTTTACCTTACTGTTTGTAAACCCACATTAGATCCGACTCACCAAAGCAATGAAACATTCAGCAAGGTCACTTTTCCATAGCCATCTGCTCAATTACCGCTTGCAATCACAGAGCACTTTGAAAGATTCATTTGCAATGGAAGCTTTTACCATAAACCAATGTCTTTAACCATCTGTAGTTTATGAGGCCAAGTTTTTTTTTTCACTTCATATGACCTTGTTCGGTACATCTTGCAGATTTTTCTTTAATTGGAAGTTAACATTGCTCTACATTGAAGGTTGTATGAGATGTTAATGGACTTTCAGACACAGTCACTGGATTGCATCAGTTGCATTCCCAACTCTCCGAGATTGCTTTAAGTTGCTTACTGCTGCTGTTTCACCAACAGCTCCCTGAGACGCCTATCATTTTTGTTGAGTGAGGGTATCGAGAACTATGGGGAATAAAATGGCATTTAACTCTCCCTTTTTGGAGATACAATCTGGGCACCATAACAGCTGAATATCCACTGCTTTTGATCAGGTCGCTCTATTCCTGCCTGTCAATGTTGTTGATAATTGGCAGTAAATGCTTTTCCCGAATTTTGAGGTAGATTCCTAGGGAACCATGGCCCAACTGTGGGAAGAGATTTTCCCCATGCAGCATGAGTGGAGAATAACACTTTGTATAACTTGTTTTCCAATACCATTAAATAATGGTCAAAGTGGAGTCTCTGCCTCACCACCCACTGCAATGTATCTCTGTTACTAACGACAATGTATCTCTGTGATAGTCCTCCAACCATACTCATTGGGATTTAACAAGAGATATTGGGTCAGCCTCCAACTGTTGTATAGACACCAGATTAACGTATTTGTGGACTTCACCAGATAATCTTCCATCTTTATGAAAATGTCATTATGCACTAGTCTTCTAACCTTCCCTCTTTCACTTTATAGGTAGACAATGGGGATAATGAAGTTGTCACTGAATTAGTCATCCAGGCTAGTGTTCTGCAGACCCGGAATTGAAAGCTAATCTCATTAATAATGGCTGTGAATCACACATCTGGTCCACTAATGTCCTTTAGGGAAGGAAATCTGCTGTCCTTTCCTGGTCTGGCCTACATATGACTCCAGACCCATAACAATGGGGTTGATCCTCAACTGCCCTCTGAAATGGCCAAACAAGCTACTCGGTTCCAGGGCAATTAGAGATGGGCCTTGCCCTGATGCCCGTGAAAGAATAAAAATGAAATAAAAGAGAAACCGACATTGTTTTTTTTTAACGAACGAACTACCCCTTTTAATTAGCTTGAAGAAAGAAGGGACTTACTGTGGGTAATGTTCAGCTAATTTACCAATTAAATCCAGAATAGGTTCATCTGTAATCTGAAGTTGTATCTGCAAGCCCTAACAAAGAGCCATATCAGATTTAAAATGTTAACTCTGTTTCTGCCTGCGCAGATACTACCAGACCTGTTGAGTTTCTCCAGCGTCCTCTATGTTTGTTCCGTTTGCAATCCACTCATGTTTGGAATTTCAGTTCAGGAACATGTTTCGCTGCACTGCTTGTCAAGAATGTGACTTTCAAACCAATACAGAATGCATGCGGGTTTATAGGGCAGTTTATCCAGCCAAGTGGTTTAATGCACTGCTCTCATGGCTGACATCCTACCTCCTATCTTCCATAATCTTCCTCTCATCAAAAATCTGTTGCTGTTATCCAGTCCTGCACATGGTCCCACTTCTCCATCATCCCCCTGTACACCGATACACACTAGCTCCCAGTCCTGGAATAGCTCAATTTTAAACGTTTCATCCTTGTTTTCAAATCCCTCCATGGTCTTGTTCCCTCATTATTTCCATAATCTCCCTCCAATTCCATAACCCTGTGGGATCACTATGGGGTCTGCTCTTTTACAGTTCCGAACTCATGAACATTTGCAGTTTCCTTTGCTCCACTACTGAGATTCGTACCTTCTGCTGCCCTGGACTTAAGGTGTGGAATTTTCTCCCTAAACCTCCGCACCTCGTCTAGAAAAAATTTGAAAATTAGCTGAGGAGAAGACCATTCGGCCCATTGATCCTGCAGTACCATTCAACATAATCAAAGCCAATCTTCTATCTCAATGCCTTGGCAGCTCTACGCCTCCAGAGGTCAGTCTGTTTCTTTCTAGAATATAATCCCTTAAGAGGCTCCAACATATTTGAACAATCTTTGGAATACAAAAAGGCCATTTTGAGACCACATCTAGAGGGCATCATATAGTCCAGTCCTGATCACAGAATCCGCTACAGTGTTGAAGCAGGTCATTTGGCCCATCAAGTCCACACTGATCCTGTGAAGAGCATCCCACCCAGACACACACACCTATCCTATCCCCATAAGCATGCATTTTCCCAGGACTCATCCACCTGCATATCCCTGGACACTATGGGCAATTTAGCATGGCCAATCCACCTAACCTGTACATCTTTGGACTGTGGGAGGAAACCGGAGCACCCGGAGGAAACCCACGCAGACACGGGGAGAAAGTGCAAACTCCACACTGACTTGAGGGTGGAATTGAACCCAGGTCCCTGGTGCTGTGGGACAGCAGTGCTAACCACTAAGTCACTGTGCTGCCCCAAGCCACTTTATTCCTTTGGTGCTCATTTTTAATTGAAAACTGTTCCTATGAGTCACTTATTTACAACATTATGGGCAGAATATCAATGCAAGTTGTAGCTTATTGGGTTTTTTGGAGTCCAGCCCAAAGAGTAGCAGAAAATGATACAGTGCAAGGATTGAGTGTGAGTAAATTTGCTGGTGCCGAGCCCTTCAGAGAGTAACTATTATCCCGTCATTCAGAAACCCCCTCAGTGAGGTATCGAGCTCAGTAAGCAGCCTGGCCCCATTGACAGCTGGATGTGGTACATCCACCATAACCCTGCAGAGACCCCTCCACATCCCTGTGACTGAACAAAAACTTGGTCAATTGACATTCTAACATCTGACATCACTCTGTGACTGTGCATAGCATGGCAAGGATGTGGGATCATTCTGGGCTCAATTCACCTCAGAGTTGACAAACATAGTGATAAGAAATTGGCACTGAATGGGCCCTCTGTAGTAAACTCTATTTACTGAAGCCTCCAGAATGTTCCAGAAAGCTGCCACCTACCAGCTGGGCTCATATTTTCTCCTGTCAGGCTCCTGTTTGTAGGAACTCTCTTCCTTCTCACTCAGCCCCTACCTATCCAACCTTTCGCATAAGATAACACCTCTGTCCCAGTCTTTGGTGGAATGAACCTTCTCTGAATGGCTTATATTGCATTTATATTCTTCCTTAAATAAGCAGACCAAACTGTACAGTACTCCAGATGTGGTCTCACCAATTCCTTGTATAACTGAAACAAAACATCTCTTTATTTCTCTACTCCAAAGCTCTCAAGTTACGCTTAGAGTAAATAGAATAATTGCTTCCTTATAGAGGATAATTGATACAACTGAAACAGCAAGGAGCAGTTGAGTGCCAATGTCATCAGAATCGCAAGGGTTAGTTGTTGTTTTGTGCCAAAGCCAACTTTGCTTTCATCCTTCTTAATAATCCATATCAAATACCGTTCTTGCCAATTCTCTCCCCTCCCCTAAAAGATCGAAGTTTGCTCAGAGCTGTTCTGCTGCTGGAGTGTTGGAGATAACTGAGCCCTGGAATGAAGATGTGGCACGGAGAAGGAAGCATCTTTGAGGAAAATGCATCGTTGTCTCTGAGGTGGACTCAAGCCCTTCACCCTCCACTGGGTGCCCTTCCACTAGGAGCGAAAAGCTAACAATGAGAAATAAATGAGGAAAGACTGAAGAGGCTTTTCAACACTGTCTGGTTTTTGAGATAGCAGGCAAGAAAGTAAGGTAGACCCAGAACTCAACCTTAACACTCAGGTCAAGAGCTAAGGGCATGTAGTCTCCAATGAGTGAAGGATAGATTTAGCTCTCATGTCAGCAAGCTGTTTTCAAAAAGCATTGATTTGGACATTGGTCATGGAGATACACAGTGAGGGGGAAGTTCTGGAAACTTTTGGGAAATAAATGGATGCTGTAACTCAGCAACTTCCCTGACAGGATGTAAAGGTTGGGTTAATAGCCTTGCTGACCTGTTGTCCTATCATGAAGATAAAGCCTCGATCTGTGGATACACAACATCACATGACTGCTACCGTATTCTAAACAAAATTATCCACCCACTGTCTCATTGGACAATGGGCATTGCGGAGTCATACAAACAAGAGTAGGCCACTCGGCCCTTCGAGCTTGCTGCACCATTAAACCAGATCAGGGCTGGATGCCTTTTTCAAGAGACCCAGCACAGCCTTGATGAGCTGAATGATCTCTGCCCAAGTTCTGTGTTACCAACATAAGTAACCAGATTCATTGATTCACACCTGGATGTGGAGGGATTTCAAACACATGAACTTGTTGCTCCACTTTGATGAACAATACAGTCCCGTACCTAATTTCTAACGTGCTGGCGCCGCTACAGAGACAAAGATCCATTCGGGCTGCTATCAGGCTTGTTACCTCTGAGCTTTTTCTTTATTTTGAATGGCCAAGTAACAGTGAGCCATTCAGAGTAAGGTCTCGGGATCAGTGCGCACAGTGAACCCAGGTCAGCCTCACCGTTAGAGGACGCTGGAGGTTGCCTCAGTAATTCTGTGGGAGAGAATGTGAAATCCAGACACACTGCCGGCTGGCAAATGTGGTTACCTGGTGCTAAAACACAGTGCTGGCCTGAGATGGCACTCTGCTTCTTCCGTCTGTGCCCTATATTTGTGAATGGAATGATCAATTTGTGAATGGAATGATCACTAACTGTGGAAGGAGAGTCTCTCCTCTTCAGTACTTGCTAAAGTACCTAATGGAGTGAAGCCAAATGATTGATTTTAATTACAAAAGCACCTGAACACCTCACCACTGACATGGCCATCAATATTCCTGCGCTGCACAATTTGACTACTCACAACACCATTTCTGTGCATGGACCACCATTACTGATGCACCCAGGCTGAACCAATGCAGTCTTAATGATCTGTTAGTGAGACTGTGCGGTCTGTATCAGACCAGGGAGAAAGGATTGTCTCTGGTATTTCCGTTACTAAAATTGAGTACGTGTAATTGACAAACTCACTAGTTTCTGAGCAGCGGCATTACATTTTTCAGTTTCATTTGCCTGAAAAAAGTAGGGATTGAACCATTACAATCTCCATGTCTGTTACATAAAAATAAAACACATCACATTCTGATCTTCATTCCAAGGTAGCCATTTTCTCTTGTATTTGCTGTTGAGGGGAAGTCTCTGACATTAGTCTTGTCCCAGTTATCTATTTCGTCTCTTTCCCACCGCTCCCTTTACAACATCCATTGATGGCCTGCCAAATACAAGCTGCTTGAATGACCCCAGCCTGATGCTGTCTCCCTGGCTTCAGTCTGATGACACTGACACCTACAGGCTATGTGTGTGCTCAGCATTTTCCTCAGGCAGGGTCTATACACTAGAAGGGAAGAAATTTCATTTACGTAGCACCTTTCAAAAGTCATCCCAAAAGTGGTTGATAACAGGCAGGTCTGTGCACACTGTGATCCCACTAGCAGCAATGAAGGTAACGTCCAAGACTAGACACCAGGGAGAGGTCACCCAATTTCCTTCAGATTACTCTCCTGAGATCTTCTGAAAGATTTAGTAGAACCAGGACAACAGACGCGGTGAACATCGCCTCCAGCAAGTTCCCTGCCAAGCCATGCACCATCATGTTTAAAAACCGGGAATAAATGCCTCACCATGTTCTGGCTGTCTCTGCAGCAGTTCAAGGAGGCAGTGACCACCAGTTAAAGACGGGCAACAGCAACAGGTATCCATTCACCGCAAGTGTGTGTGTGTGTGAGTGTGTATGTGTGAGTGTGTATGTGTGTGTATGTGTGTGTGTGTATGTGTGAGTGTGTATGTGTGTGTGT
>JAHRHZ010000044.1:269763-292166 GCA_024137785.1 Ginglymostoma cirratum
GTCTCTGATAAAGTACATGTTGATGTCTGTTCTTAATAAACCTCTTTGGAGAGGTCATCCTCTACCACTGTTGATCAAAAAGGCCTTTAGATCTGGAATAGAAGGCAGAATTCACACCTTTCATAACCAGTGGGAACTGCAGGAGCTGGGATGGCGGGGGCGGGTGGGGGGGGGTACATCAAAATGTGGTTTTAATTTAAATTTGATCAGTTTCCAATTAGTCAGTTTCTGTTAAACTTCATGTTACGTTCGCCGGGGGCTGTCTAAGCTTTTATTGCTGATTTGTTAAAACGGTAGAAAGGAGATTGGTGAGAGCTGTCTAATCTTGACGATTAATAAGTGTTGGTCAGTTCCACAGATGGGGGTTTCTGAAGACTTGCTCCTAGGTTTATTCACTGGTGATTAGTACAAACGAGGAATGAGTTTACCTTTACCAATAAACAAGTCAGTCACATTGTTCAATGTCAGCCAAATTATATAATCCATGCATTAAAATAGACACTTGTTTGAAAAATTCCCCTCAAGTGCATTTCTGCAGATTTTGATTCTAAAAGGTGTTATCACATACCATGAACCATGGGTGAGAACAGGTCAATTGTTTCAGTGAAATTTGTCTGTTTTTCCAGTGGCCATAGACAGAAGGATGTCCTCAGCACAGGGCCGGGGAGGGCATGTAAATGGTGCTGATTGCTGGGCTGCGTGAGTGAGCGTGTCTGAGACAGCGACCATATATTTGTATCAGAGTGAGAACGGCAGAGTGCATGAGTCTGAGAGAGGTAGACACACAGAATGTGGTAACATGGTGTGGGGCTGCAGGAACACAGCAGGCCAGGCAGCATCAGAAGAGCAGGAAAGTTGACTTCTTCCAGTCTGCACCTTTCTTCAGAAATGGGGGAGGGGGAAGGGGGCTCAGAAATAAATCGAAAGAGGAGGAGTGGGGCTGGGGAAAGTAGGTGAGATGGTGATACTTGAGTGCAGGTAGGGAGTGGTGGGGATTGGTCAGTGAGGTGGGAAGAGCAGATAGGTGGGAGAGAAGATGGACAGGTTGTGTCAGGTCAAGGCGGCGGGGATGAGAGGGAGGGTTGGTCTTGGGATGAGGCTGGGGGTGGGGAGATTTTGAAACTATAAAGTTCACATCGAAACCATTGGGTTGCAGGCTCCCTGTAGGTGGAATATGAGGTGCTGCTCCTCCAGCTTTCGGGTGGCATTATTGTGATACTGGAAGAGGCCCAGGATGGACATGTCGTCCAGGGAGTGGGAGGAGGAGTTAAAATGGTTCATGGCCGGAAGGTGTTGTCGTTTGTCATGAACAGAGCGCAGGTGCTCTACAAAACGGTTTCTGAGTCTCCACTTGGTCTCACCGATGTAGAGGAGGCCACATCGGGAGCAGCGGATGCAATCAACCGTGTTGACGGATGTGCAGGTGAACCTTTGTCTGATGTGAACGGTTAGTTTGGTGCCTTGGATGGAGGTTGGGGGGGGCTGGGGTTGTAGGGGCAAGTGTAGCATTTCTTGTGATTTCAGGGAAAGGTGCCGGGGGTGTTGGGGTTAGTGGGGAGTGTGGAGTGGACGATGAAGATGTGGAGAGAGCGGTCCCTACGGAAGACAGATAGGTGTGGGGAGGGAAATATATCTTTGGTCGTGGGGTCAGATTGTAGGTGGCGGAAATGGCGGAGAATGATATGTTGAATATGGAAGTTGGTGGGGTGATATGTGAGGACAAAGGGGGATTCTGTCTTTGTTTTTGTTGTGGGGAGGGGATGTGAGGGCAGAAGTGCGGGAAACGCAAGAGATGCGAGTGAGGGCATTTTCGACCACTGAAGGGGGGAGGTTGTGGTCCTTGAAATAGAAGGACATCTGGGATGTTCGGGAGTGGAACGCCTCATCTTGGGAGTGGACACGGCGGAGGTGGAGGAATTGTGAGTAGGGGTTCGCATTCTTGCAGGAAGGTGGGTGAGAGGAGGTGTAGTCTAGGTGGCTGTGGGAGTCTGTGTTATCTATAACAGGTACTTTATTCTGTGTTACCGATAGGTACTAGTTACTATGGTAACTTAGACATATTGACTCAGACTGTCAGGGAATGGGCATCTTGAGCTGAATGTATCACATCTCCACCCAAAATTGTGTGACTTCATCAGATTGGGTGGAGCCTAATGCAGTCTTCGACATTAACCCTTTCAGAACCATTACCTTTTACAGCAGACTCCATCTAGGAACTGAGGAAAAGAAGGCAATCTCGCCAGCTTCCTCACATTCGTAGGATTTTGCGACCAACATCTCTGCTTTGGAATGTCATTGCTGTTATAATTCATGGGAAATTCAGCATCCAGTTTGTGCACAGCGCGCTCCGTCACCACGTATTATGACAGATTCTGGAGGTGCTGAGGGAGAAACGCGGGTCGGGGATGGGAGTGTACTGCTGTGCTCTTTCAGAGTGTGGTTAACACTGCTGCCTCACAATACCAGTGACCTGGGTTCAATTCCACCCTCGATCGACTGTGTGGAGTTGGCGCATTCACCACAGTCCAAAGATGTGCAGGGTAGGTGGATTGACCATGCTAGATTGCCCATACTGTCCAGGGACGCGCAGGCTGAGTGGGTTAGCCATGGGGAATGTGGGGTTACATGGGTATGGTCTGGGTAGGATGCTTTTTAGAGGGTCAGTGTGGACTTGATGGGCTGAATTACCTGCTTCCACACTGTAGATTCTATGATTCTAATGGAAGTGCAAAATATCATTTCAATGGAAAAAAGGTAGCAGAACTCAGAAAGATCATCAATCATGTTCGCCAGCAAATGATTAAGAAGGCAAATGGAACATTGACCTTTGTTGCAAATTTGGTGAAGTACAAACATAGGGAGATCTGGAGTATTGTGTACATATTTGGTTCCCTTATTTTAAGGAGGGACGTACTTTTTTTTCTGTTCATTTGTGGGATGTGGATATCACTGGCTGGGCCAGCATTTTATGCCCATCCCTAGTTGCCCTTGAGAAGGTGGTGGTGAGCTGCCTTTTTGAACCCGTGCAGTCCTCCTGCTGTGGGTTGACCCACAATGCTATTAGGGAGGGAATTCTGGGATTTTGACCCAGCGACAGTGAAGGAACAGTGATATATTTCCGAGTCAGGATCGTTAGTGGCTTGGGGGGGAACTTGCAGGGGGTGGTGTTCCCATGTACCTGCTGCCCTTGTCCTTCTAGATGGAAGTGGTCGTAAGTTTAGAAGGTGCTGTCTGAGGATCTTTGGTGAATTTCTGCAGTGCTTCTGGATGTAGTACACGCTGCTGCTACTGAGCATCGGTGGTGGAGGGAGTGGATGCCTGTGGATGTGGTGCCATTGTATATATTCAAGGTGGCATTGGACAGATGTTTGACCTACAAGGGAGTGAAGATGGGGAGCAATCAGAAGAATAGATTTGAGGCCACAATCAAGTCAGCCAGGTTGTGGAGGACGAAATAGTATGCTGCACCTATTTTGTATGATCTTATGTTATTAGTTATCCCCACTATCAATTAATGGGCAGTGCAGGCATTGCCAATCATTTTTCCCTTAGGTATAGGTGTTCACCTTGCAACAGGAATATGGGGCAGATCCTCTAACTGTGGCATTAATGGATCGGAGCACTCACCCATTGGAGTGAGAGGAGAATGAACATCTCGCAAGCAGGTAAACTGGAACTGATCCAGTCACACCCTGACCACCCAGAATGTTCCATCCATGATCCAGTCACACCCTGACTGACTGGAATGTTCCGTCCAGGATCCATTTACACCCTGACCGACTGGAATGTTCCACCCGTGAGCCAGTCACACTCTGACCAACCAGAATGTTCCATCCATGATCCATTCTCACCCTGACCAACCAGAATGTTCTGTCCATAATCCAGTCACACCCTAACCACCCAGAATGTTCCATCCATGATCTATTCACACCCTGACTGACTGGAATGTTTGGTCCATGGTGTTGAATTTTCCGACGAGGTTTGGGACCCCAAAGTTAGGATCAATTGGGAGAGGGGGTCATGAGCCAACAATTTTACCACTACACAAAAGAGCACACCTCCCTTGTCAGTCACATACTTGGCCAGCTCCCTGCTGGCCATCGTGTTGAGGAATGTCGGTGGGACCACGAGCTGGGAGGTCGTACCAGAGTGCAAGGAGGTAGGAGCACTGTTGGGTCAGGTCAGAGACTGTGAGGGAGCCTCAGCATAGAGCTGCCTTCAAAGGCATCTGTGTAAAGTTACAGTTACTCAGCAGGAAGCTTCTGTAGTGGAAGGAACGCTACTCCAAACAGGCTGCCCTTGCCCTTCAACCTCATGTTGGCGCTTGCAGCTTCTGACTCAGATAATGCCTGATCTGCTATCATAGAATCGTAGAATCATAGAATCCCAACAGTTCAGAAACAGTCTATTCAACCCATCAAGTCCACACTGATCCCCCGAACAGCATCTCACCCAGACCCACCCCCTACCCCCCACCCTATCCCTCTACCCCTGCATTTCCTGTGGCTAACAATACCTAGCCTGCACATCCCTGGATGCTATGGGCAATTTCCTATGGCCAATCCATCCTAACCTGGCTTTGGGAGACCTCCTCCAGTTTGATGATATCCTCCCCACATGACAGTAGCGAGGGGAGGGAGTGAGATGTTAATTTCCTCCACAACATTGGCCCTATTTGAATTCATCAGAGGATTTGTCTTAATTGAGCCTCTATAGTGCGGTGGTAGTGTCTCTATATCTGAGCCAGAAGGCCTAGGTCCAAGCCCACCTGTGTATTAACATCTCTGAATACATTCATTAGGAAATATCAATAGTGTCTGAATTAAAGCTGGGTCATTGAGTAGGGGAATATCAAGATAAACCTTTTCACACAGAGGCTGGTAGATGTGTGGAATTCTTATTTGGACCATTGAAGGTGGAGACTGGTAGATTTTTGGTGGAGAGGATGGAATAATGGTAAAGATCAGACACAATGTAACTGAATGGTAACAGGTTTGAGGGGCTGAATGGCCTTATCAGGTGCCTAATGGTCCCCAGTAATCCAAATTTTTGTGCCTTAGTTAAGGTCCAAAGAATAAATGATGTCTGTGGCCAAGCAGACAGGATGATCCAATGTCAAGGGATACGCCAATCCTCATGGTTTCCTGAAGACATGAGAAAAAGTGAATGTTTTGTCAGAAAAGAACCTTTAGCTGCATGATTTCTACAGATGAGAAACCTTCATGGCAGCCTGCCCAATCAGAGATGCAGTTCCAATCAAAGTCAGGGAACATGGGCTCGGCTAAGGGATGCTTGGAATTTAGCTTGGTGTTTCCATAGTGATACTGCGGCCTGTGTTTTGAGGTGCCATTTCATTGTGCACAGACTGCGATTGGAATGATTTATAAATTGTTAACGTCGGTGCATGGAAGCAATTAGCACTAATAACCTGCAGGTCCAGTCAATATGTTCAAATGGAGCTTTGAAGCTGGTATTGTGTGGAATCTGAAGGTCAGTGTTGCCACACTTAGGCCTGTTGCCCTTTTCAGAGGGCCACTGTGAAGAGCTTCATTTGTCTCCCCCTTTCAAACATATCTCTTTCTGTGCTCCATCTCCAACTATCTGCTCACTTCTTCCCCCCCACCCCCCAACTCCCCAACTCCCCAACTCATCTTCAGCATAAAGACCACTTTTTCCTCACTGCTGTCAGTTCAGATGAAGAGTCACCGGACTCAAAGCATTAACTCTGCTTTCTTCCCACAGATGCTGCCAACATTGGTAGTCATTTATAATCATTGGTTAATTTGGTTATGATTAGTACCTAAAGGTTAATATGTTAAGATTATTGAATGGGTTTTAGTGGTTAATGTTGTGAATCATAGAATCCCTACAGCATGGAAGCAGGCCATTCAGTCTACACTGACCCTCCAAAGACCATCCCACCCTAGACACTACAGGCAATTTAGCATTACCAACCCACCTAACCTGCACATCCTTGGACTGCAGGAGGAAACCAGAGCACCCACAGGAAACCCACACTGACACAGGGAGATTGTACAAACTCCACATAGACAGTCACCTGAAGCTGGAATTGAACCCAGGTCCCTGGCGCTGTGAGTCAGCAGTGCTAACCACTGAGCCACCATGCTACCCACATGTTAGTTTTTGTTAGGTGGAGTGGTTTAGCAGTCAAGGTTGAGGTTAGTTGATTGGTAAAGGACAATTGATTTAGCTTAATGGTTATGGTTATGGTTTAGTGGTTAGGATTAGTAGTTTGAGGTTAGGGTTAGTGGTGTTTCTTAATCTTTCCATTGGAAGTGAACATTGCTGGTTGGGTCAGCATTTATCGCCTGTCCCTTGAGAAGGTGGTGATGAGCTGCATTCCTGAACTGATGTAGTCCACATGCTGTAGACAGTCTCACACACACACACACAGTCACACATATGCACTCTGTTGCATACACACTGTGATACACACAGTTGTGCACATACACAGTCATGCGCACACAGCCATGCACACACACAGTCACACATACACGCAGTTACACACACAGAGTCACACATACAGTCACATATACACACTGTCACATATATACAGCCTGTCACACAGTCATATTTACATACAGTCACACACACACACACACACACACACACACACACAGAGTCACATATACACACAGCGTTACACACAATCTCATACACAGTTATATACACACAGTCACACACACAGGCACAAACACACACTCATGCACACATACGGAGCCGCACAAACTTACACACACACACACACACACAAAACAAACATGGTCACACACACACACACACACACACACATACACACACACACACACACACACAAAACAAACATGGTCACATACACACACGACAGTATGTTATCGCTGTTTGAGAACTTTGCTCGGCCTGAATTGATTCTCACATTATTACACATTATTCTAATTCTAAAGTCCCTGATTTTTCTTTTCTATTCATTTTGTGGGATGTGGGTGTCATTCTCTGGCCAGCATTTCTTACCTGTCCCTAGTTGCCCTCAGGAAGATGGTGGTGAGTTGCCTCCTTGAACAGCTGCAGTCCACCTGCTATGGGTTGACCCACAATGTCCTTAGGGAATTCCAGGATGTTGACCCAGTGATAGTGAAGGAACAGCGATATATTTCCAAGTCAGGATGGTGAGTGGCTTGGAGGGGAACTTGAAGGTGGTGGTGCTCCCATGTATCTGCTGCCCTTGTTCTTCTGGATGGAAGTAGTCGTGGGTTCGGAAGGTGCTGTCTGAGGATAGATATTACACACTGCTGCTACCGAGCATCGGTGGTGGTGGGAGTTGATGCTTGTGGATCTAGTGCCAATCAAGCGGGCTGCTTTGTCCTGGATGGTGTCAAGCTTCTTGAGTGTTGTTGGGGCTGCACTCATCCAGGCTCAATGGGGGATATTCCATCACACTCCTGACTAGTGCCTTGTAGATGGTGGATAGGCTTTGGGAAGTCAGGAGGTGAGTTACTTGCCGCAGTATTCCCAGCTTCTGGCCTGCTCTTGTAGCTACTGCATTTATGTGGTGAGTCCAGTTGAGTTTCTGGTCAATGGTAACCCCCAGGATACTGATAGTGGGGGATTCAGTGATGGTAACACCATTGAATGTCAAGGGGCGGTAGTTAGCTTGTCTCTTATTGGTGATGGTCATAGCTTGGCATTTGTGTGGTGCAAATGTCACTTGCCACTTGTCAGCCCAAGCCTGGATATTGTCCAGATCTTGTTGCATGTGAACATGGACGGCTTCAGTATCTGAGGAGTCATGAATGGTGCTGAACATTGTGCAATCATTGGCGACCATCCCCACTTCTGACCTTCTGATGGAGGGAAGGTCATTGATGAAGCAGCTGAAGATGGTTGGGCCTGGGACACTGCCCTGAGGAACTCCTGCAGAGATGTCCTAGAGCTGAGATAATTGACCTCCCACAACCACGACCATCTTCCTATGTGTCAGGTATGACTCCAACCACCAGAGTGTTTGCCCTCTGATTCCCTTTGATTCCAGTTTTGCTAGGGCTTCTTGATGGTCGAATGCAGCCTTGATATCAAGGGCTGTCACTGTCACCTCACCTCTGGAATTCAGCTCTTTTGTCCATGTTTGAACCAAGGCTGTAATGAGATCAGGAGCTGAGTGGCCCTGACGGAATCCAAACTGGGCGTCACTGAGCAGGTTATTTCTGAGCAGATGCTGCTTGATAGCCCTGTTACTGACACCTTCCATCACTTTACTGATGATCGAGAGGAGACTATTAGTGAACCAGATGGGTTCTTCCAACAATTGACAATGATTTCATGGTCATCAGTAGATTTTTTAATTCCAGACTTTTTTTAAAATTATTGAATTCCAATTCCACCATGGTGGGATTTGAACCCGGATCCCCGGGACATTAGCTGGGTTTCTGGATTAATAGTCTAGCAATAATATCACTTGGCCATCACCCACCCCAACTGGCTGTGATACTGTGAGGCTGTGAAAGATTCTATATCAATGCAATCATTTTCTCCCTAATGTTTGAAAGCATTATCAGTGGGGGACATTTCCAGAAATGTACAGCTACCCTGGTTGCCCTTTCATCTCCCAAATGAACCTGCTGCCAAGTCCAGTCTGGAGTGTGAGCCTGACTGTGGGGCGGTCTCACAGTGTGGGATTCATGGAGACGAGAGGCAGAGAGGCTGGATATTCTCGAAGAGAACTCTGCTTTTCACTTCAGCAATATCAGACACACACCACAACAAACATTGACTCCACCTGGAGGACCATCAACTCGGTGAAAAATGCTCTGCCCGAACCTTGTTGATCTTCCAGAGCAAAGAGTTGACCTCGACTGAGTGTTGCAGGCTGGCACATTCCAAGGCTCAGGACTACGTGCTGAGGAATGCACTAAAGCTTGGGGCAGATGCTGCCAAGGTGCAGCGGGGCAAGACCATCGTCTGGAGTCTTCCCGCTGAAGGTAAACGGAAGCCTGTTCAGTTATCGGAGCCTCCTAGTGTGTCAAATACATGTAAATGTTGGTAACGTAAGTGTAAGAGCGGTCTTTGGTTTTGTGGATAGTCAAACTCCAATGTTTTGTGTTTACTTAATATGCAACTGTGCAGAACCAAACTGTTTTTGTCTCAATGTATGTGTACAAAGACTTTTTTTAATGAACAAAGTATAGTTTTGAAATTAAAAATCTGCAGGAAATGTGGCACACATGAAGGGAGACTTTAAACCACCAACCCGTTTGTGAAGAGCCAGCTGCTGTAACACTTGCTGGTGCCCGAGAAGAGAGAATCAAACAGAATATGGATCACACTTCGAGATTGGGCAGTGGTTCCTGGAGTTAAAGGGAATGGGGAGCTTTGACTTTGATCAGTGGTCACAGTATCTTTGGATCCCATAACCCACAGAATGGGAGTCGGAAATTGCTGATGGAAATGGGTTTGATGCTGGGGAGGGAGAGGGGACGGGGCAGGCTGGGAGAGGGTGTGAGGCATGCTGGGTGGATGGATAAGCACCAGCTCAGTGGACTGAAAAATTCATTCCTACAGCATTATGATTCGAGCAGTTATAGGCCAATACAAAGGTCAGCGTTACTGGATTCATGTTTGCATGTTATTAAAGTACAGGCAATGAGAAGGATAGCAGCACTATTGCTCACTCATTACAGAGTGTTGGGCTCATGTGATCAAATATGTGACAGTACTAACGCTGTGCACTGCAGGCGCAGAGCTCTGCAGAAGTGTGATGCCAGAAATAGCAATGAGCCTTATGTTGGAGCCTGGAGGTTTGAGAGAGGTGACAGTATGCTGTGGATTACATTCAGGTAATCCAGATTAAATATTCCTCTCACAAACAAAACCAGAAATTGCTGGAAAGTTCAGCAGGTCTGACAGCATCTGTAGAGGGAAATCAGTGTTAACGTTTTGGGTCCAATGACCCTTCTTCAGAACTGATGGTAGCTGGGAAAACGTTGGGTTTTTTCATATATAGAAGATAGGGTGGGGGGAATGGGTAATGAGTTAACGATAGTTGGAAATAGAACCCAAAGAGAGGGAACAGTTGGACAAACAAGGGAGTGAATGATATCCAGTTAGGAGAATGAATCAAAAAAAATGTTGGAAAACCTCAGCAGGTCTGGCAGTATTTGTGGTGAGAAATCAGGATTAATGTTTCCTGTCCAGTTCTGAGGAACGATCACCAGACCCGAAATGTTAACATTGATTTCTGTCCACAGATACTGCCAGACCTGCTGAGGTTTTCCAACATTTTTTTTGATTCATTCTCCTAACCGAAAGAACTGCAGATGCTATAAATCAGAAACAAAAACAGAAATTGCTGGTAAAGCTCAGCAGGTCTGGCAGTATTTGTGGTGAGAAATCAGGATTAATGTTTCCTGTCCAGTTCTGAGGAAGGATCACCAGACCCGAAATGTTAACATTGATTTCTGTCCACAGATACTGCCAGACCTGCTAAGCTTTACCAGCAATTTCTGTTTTTGTTTCTGATTTATAGCATCTGCAGTTCTTTCGGTTTTTATCTAGGACAATGAATACCTACTAATGGGGACTATTAGTGGCTAAAACAGGGGGTGTGTAATGGCAGGCTATGTGATAACAAGGCCTGGTGTGTGGGGTAGGGGGCTGCAACATGGGAGAGTTTAGGCCCTAAAATTATTGAACTCGATATTGAGTCCGGAGGGCTGTAGGGTCCCCAAGCGGAAAATGAGGTGTTGTTCTTCCAGCTCATGCTGAGCTTCACTGGAACACTACAGCAAGCCAGAGACAGAGATGTTGGTCAGGGAACAGGGTGATGTGTTGAAGTGGGACGCAAATGGAAGTTCAGAATAAAAACCAAAAGTACTGCAGATGCTGTAAATCAGGAACAAAAACAGAAGTTGCTGGAAATGATCAGCAGGTCTGGCAGCATGTGTGAAGAAAAAAATCAGGGTTAACGTTTTGGGTCCGGAGACCCTTCCTCAGAACTGATGGTAGCTGGGAAAATGTCAGTTTATATGCAGAGAATTAGGAGGTGCAGGGGGGTGGTGGGGAGTAAACAATACGATAGAGCCCAAAGATAGAGAAGAACAATTGGACAGACAAAGGGGTTAATAATGATCAGGCTGGGAAGGTGAGTAGTTGTTAATGGGGACTGTTAGTGACTAACACCAGGGGGTGTGTAATGGCAGGCTGTGTGGTAACAAGGCCTGGTGTGTGGACTAGGGGGCTAGGACATGGGAGAGTTTAGGCCTTAAAATCATTGAACTTGGTATTGAGTCCGGAGGGCTGTAGGGTCCCCATGCGGAAAATGAGGTGTTGCTCCTCCAGCTTGCGTTGGGCTTCACTGGAACACTGCAGCAAGCCGGAGACAGAGATGTTGGTCAGGGAGCAGGGTGGTGCGTTGAAGTGGCAGGCACCTGGAAGCTCAGGGGTTTTTTTTGTGATCGGAACGTAGATGTTCTGCGAAGCAGTCACCCAGTCTACACTTTGTTTCCCCAATGTAGAGGAGACCACATTGTGAGCAGCAAATGCAGTAAACTAGATTCTGGGAAGTGCAGGTGAAGTGTTGCTTCACCTGGAAGATATGTTTGAGCCCTTGGATACTGGGGAGGGAGGAGATAAATGGACAGGTTTTGCACCTTCACCAGTTACAGGGGAAGGTGCCGTTGGGCTGTGGGGAGGTGTTGGGGGTGAAGGAAGTGTGGACCAGGGTGTCCTGGAGGGAACAGTGCCTGCAGAAGGCGGACAAGGGAGGGGAGGGGAATATGTGTCTGGCGGTGGCATCTTGCGGGAGGTGGTGGAAATGGCGCCTAGTGGTCTTCTGGATGTGGATGCTGGTGGGATGCTAGGTAAGGATAAAGGGAATCCAATCGCTGTTGCGGGAGGGAAGAGAGGGGGATGAGGGTGAAAGTGCGAGAGATGGGTTGGATCCAGTTGAGGGCCTTGTCGACAATGGAGCTGGGGAATCCTCAGCCAAAGAAGAAGGAGGACATTTTGGAGGCTCCCTTGTCAAAGTTGGCCTCATCTGAACATATACGATATGGATATCTGGACTATACATCCTTGCACCCTGCTTCCTGTAAAGACTCCATCCCATTCTCTCAGTTCCTCTGTTTCCATTGCATAGGTTCAGATGAAGCCAACTTCGACAAGGGAGGGGGGTGGTCTACACATGCTCTGGTGCAGTTGTTATTGTGCATAGTGAGACCAGCAATGCATCCATTGCAACAGTTTGGTGATTGAAGTAACTAGCGTCGGATACTTTACTGATAGAACAACCTCTAACATCTTTTACAGCCTCAAGATCACGGAGAGAACTTCGTGGTTAATGTCTTACTTCACAGCCACTCAATTTGGTCAATTGCAGCTAATTTTCACACAGCAAGATCCCAACAACAGAATAGAATCATACAGCACAGAAACAGACCCTTCGGTCCAATTATGTTCCCAAACTAAATTAGTCCCACTTGCCTGCAATTGGTCCATATCCCTCTAAACCCTTTGTATCCATGTACCTGTCTAAATGTCTTTTATGAGTTGTAACTGTACCTGCATCCACCACTTCCTCTGGCAATTCATTCCATGTACAAGCCATTCACTTTGTGAAAAAGTTGCCCCTCAGGTGCCTTTTAAATTTTTCCTCGTTCATCTTAAATGCCCTCTAGATTTAAACTCTGCCATCCTAGGGAAAAGACGTTGCCTATTCACCTTATCTATGCCCCTCATGGTTTTATGAACCTGTATAAGGTCACCCCTCGGTCTCCAATGCTCCAGGGAGAAAAGTCCCAGGCTATCCAGCCTCTCCCTTTAACTCAAACCCTCCAGTCCTGGTAATATCCTGGCAAATTTTTTTCTGCACTCTTTGGCCAATTAAATTGTTTATTGAAGGTGAATATTGCCATGCAATTGTAAATGAGACGATTGCCATCGGAATTCTGCTGTGGTCACAGGCTGTGTGTGTGGCATGATTTATCTTGCACTGTTTTGAGAGTGTAAAAACAAAAGAGAGAAAAATATTATGAGTTGGCACTGAGCCTGGTAGCAGGAGAATGAACCCATTAGAATGTGACTCTGTTTGTGAGGGCAGAAGCCATTCCATGTTTCTAATTTATCAAACTAACGAAATAGGTAACCCACAGCAACAGGAGCCCTGTGAAATGCTTGTGTCTTAATGGCTTAATGCTTCTGGCATATTGATGTACGTTAATCCCTCTGTTATTGAGAGTACATTTCTCCTTTTCAGGCTGGAGAGGGAGCTTGAATTACTGGAAAATGGCGAAATTGCCATCTCGAAAGAGAACAGCATCGAGGAGAAGCTGAAAACTGAGGAGAAGGTGCGTACCAAGGGGAAGATACAACAATGGAAAAGGGAAAAGGGAAAAGGGCATGTCTGTCGTGAGTACGACCTCCATCTGAGAGATCAGTGCATTTGAATTACAGCAATATTT
The DNA here is from genome assembly GCA_024137785.1 of Ginglymostoma cirratum. Lineage (NCBI taxonomy): Eukaryota > Metazoa > Chordata > Chondrichthyes > Orectolobiformes > Ginglymostomatidae > Ginglymostoma > Ginglymostoma cirratum. The sequence goes on from JAHRHZ010000044.1 coordinate 283,215, forward strand.
CCCTCTGCTTAAAAATAACATGGACCAGTTATGTTGGAGCTGCCATACTCAGGAATTGGGGCCCCAATATGATACAACCCCATGTCGAATAGTCTTGGGCCTGAGATTCCTGCTGAGCCTCTCATCCTCTGTGTGAAGAGGAGCAAATAAGAGGAAGTCCCAACCCGATGGAAACCGACCCTTCCCACAAGGAGAGGGAAGATGGTGAGGGGGGGATTCAGTGGGAAGTGGTGAGCCATGGTTCCTAGGTGATGGAGACTATCCTGAGGCGGTGAACAGCTCACTGTGACTTGAAATGGCAGGTCTTAGAAAGTTTCTTCATTTTTAAACCACTGTGGCTCACCTTGCTATGTGTTAATCCACGATGCGTGCTCCAGTGCTTTTCCCCAAACAAGTACAATTTAACGGCACCAGGAGATTCCCAATGGGAATGACACATGGAAAGTCAGGAGGACCCATTGAGAGATGCCAGGCTGGGGAAGGTAGATGCCAGGTGCCAATCTACAGGGACCCATATGCCAGTAAACAGCGATTAAAGTCCTTCACGGCACAACAATTAAAGCGTTCAAATGTTATTTCTTTCCAAACAAAGTTGCAACAATAGACACAATGGCACTGCTATGACGTGCAAACACCTGAAGCAATTCTCGATGTTTCCTAAGAGTTGGACAGGACAGATTTACCAACCCCTCCATTGATCTGCCTGTTCACATCCTGAATCTCTGGACAGGAATATTCCTAAGTATTCCTAGGAATATTCCCCTCATATTCCTAAGTATTCACATCCTCCAAGCTCCATTGTGAGAAAGCAAGGTGGAAGGGGAGCTGTCTCACTCCCTGTGACAGTGTGTGAGACTGCTATAGTCTTCAGCTGTGGTGATAGGGTTTGGTAGCTGGAAGGTTCTAAATGGACTGTAGTGCCCTGCACTGGGAGGGAATGGAGATGGGGACAGGGGGAGCTATTAAATTGTCAAATGTCCCTAGTCAGCTGATGTTCCCCTCAGTTCCACCAATCCAAATCCTCAGTGAGATCAGGTTGACCCAAGCTGAGCAATCCCATGCAACCTCAGTCCCAATCCATTGCAGGACAGCTCCACAATGCGATAGGTGTACACCTCGTGACCAAAGACTCCTGCCCACTCTATCTGAGCTTTACCTCTAGGCGCTGAGCCTCCCACATGGCCAGCTGGCCAAAATATTCTCCTCGGTGTCGGACACAGAAGGCATTCTCACCTGGTCATCAGTGCTGCAGCCTGTTACATACGCTTGACAAAGAGTTCACCAACCAATCAAGATGCGGCCTCACGTCCCCAATCAAACAAAGCACTGACCACTGCCAGTGTCAGAAAACAGCTCAGCGATTCCCTGTGTGTGTGTGTGCTGGCTGGGAGTACAGCACTGTGCTGTCTCCGGGTGTGAGACGACTATATAACATGCCCCTTCCACACAGGGAACTTTGCAGCTGTGGGGAGATATGGTTTTGAAGAGGCCATCCAGCCCTTCAAGGCATACTGTCATTCATTTGAATCCTCGCTGACCCTTATCTCCACCTCCATTCCCTGCTTTGATTCCATGCTGTTCGCGAACAGGTTTCTGTATTTCGCTGACCTTCGTGTATGTCATGCTTCCCAGCCTCACCTTTCACCCCATCAAACTGCTGAAACTCCTCAGTCAGATCACTTTGTCACCCTCGACACACAGGCAATCCAAGCCATATTAAAGCTGCCCTCCAAATTTGTGGTGGGCCATGTTGGATCATGGGTTGATTTTGGCCCCAATTTCCTGGCAGGGTGGCTGCAGTAATAATCTCACTTGTAAGAGTCCTCCTCAAAGTGTTAAAAACCGTCACCATCTTCCCCTCCATTTCTATCAGCCAGGAAGTGAGAGATGCTCAAGGACATGTCTCCGAACTGGGGCGTCTTTAGTGTCCTCACCGTTCAGACCCTCTGCCCATTTACGTCAGTCTCTCCAGCCTTAGCAATGACTCATTTTGGGTCATAATGCCACTGGAAGGTTAACGCCCAGGTTAACGTTCTGCAGTTTTCAGAGCTGTTCCTGTGAGAGAACAGTGCCATTTGTCAAATAAGTATAACTTCAAATGACCATTAACATCCGTCTCATTACTCTCCTCACAGGTTTCTCCAAACAAAGGCAGTGGTGAGTAGTTTCATTCATGACAATTTGAAACACTTGATACTAACTGTGAGGAGTGTGCAATGTGTCTATATGACGTCACGTTTACTCTGTACAGCCTTCTTTCATTAGTTAGCTATAGGTACAAACAAAAGATCCAAAGCACGGACTTTGTAGAAAATACAATGGAATTTGAAACTCCTCATTAGAATCCAGTTACAACAAAAAGACATTTCCTCATCATGAGAAAAAATTGTTTACATCCCCATTACGGCAGCAAAGAGATCCCAGGCCATCATTATATTTTGGCAGAAACACTGTAGCCTGTGGTCTTTCCTTCAGGTTAAACACACAGCCTCACTGGGGTTGATTGTATCTGCTTCTGGCAGCTATTACAGGGCTCAGACCGATTGCGTATCTGTTACAGTGACCCTCCATCAGTTGGGCTTGATGAGAATGTAAAGCAGCTTGTAAACAGCAGCCGATTATCACCATACTCCCACCCAGCACACAAATACTATCGGCCAGCTATAAGGGTGCAATCATCTTCAATTGTTTTTAAAGAAATGTATACAGAGGGGTAATGGAGCAGCAGTTACACTCTCCCCGCCAGCTTGAAGCTTATTGCCGTGAGTACACAGATATTAATCATGTTAATTCATGAACTCCAGCTATGGACAGGTGTAAATTGGTTAATTAGACAAGATTCGATCAGCAATTTCCCTCTTGATTTTCACTTCCAATGGAAGGTCTAAGTGGTGCAGTGGTAGTGTCTGTACCCATGGATCAGGAGGGCCAGATTGAAGTCCCACATGCTGCAGAGGAATGTAATAATATCCCTGGACACATTGATTTGACAATGTCTCTCATTCCCTTTGAGTTTTCTAATACTAACTAAACCATCTGGAAAGTATTTGTTTGTTAGGAAGTGTGCTATTGGTCATAAAGTTAAAGATCACCTATTTACATCACCCACATCAAATTATTGACACCCACGATGCCTTTAGAGGGAGGTGGGCACCCTAGGGGCTGAAGTATAATATTTTCCTCTCCAGCTCATTTCTCATTTAGTCCCCGCCCTCTTGTCTTCTTGTAGTGGGCAGTGCTTATGAAATGTTAATGTGAAAATGTTAGTGTAAAGGTAATGCATTGGACAGTGCCAGGAGATTTATAATTGTGGTCCCAGGAACTCCAGTCATGAGGATTAAAAAAGATAGGACTGTTCTCCTTGGAGAGAAGAGGCTGAGATGAGACTTTTGAGAGGGTTTCAAAATCAGGAACGAGCTGGATAGAGTAGGTAGGGAGAAATTGTAAAAGGAACAAGAATGAGAGGGGCATAAAATTAAAGAGATGTGCAAATGATACAAGGATGAAGCAAGGAAATATTTTTCACTCAGCAAGTAGTTAGGGTGCGGAATGCACTGCCTGGAAATGAAGTTCAGTTGAGACATTTGAGAGGATATTGGGTGGTTATTTGGTTAGAAATGGGGTGCAAGGATATCGGAGAAGGGCAGGAAATTGGCACTAGAGAATAGAACTGGTGCAAGTCTGATGGGCTGAATGGCCTCCTTCTGTGTGATTCCATGATGACTGTTTAGTTGTTTTCATTTGTCAGTTTGATGGTGGGTTTAAAAGCTGGATTGGCATCAATGGCATGACACAGGTCAGCAAAGGGATGTCCTTCCAGAATGGTTTAGGCTTAGATGGGCAGAATGTCCAGGTTCGGCTCCTGTATGCACAGGAGGCTAGGGGAGCTATTTCCATGGAACTCCAGGATATTGGGACTGTATTTCGAAGACCAGGAACCAGCCACCCCAGAAAGCGAGGATGCACATGTGAAGCTCAGCTCCGGTCCCAGAATCCAGGATCATCTCCATGAGGAGAGCTGAGTATTGGGAAAGCGAGAGGGAGAAATTAAGGATACAAACAAGCAACAGTCAGAGTAAGCAGGCTACAGACAATGAAGGCCAAAGGTGGGAATAGAACCAGTAAGTGTGAGTCTTACAGGGAGTGGGGCTAAAGAAGGAGCCGGAACTACACAGGCTTATGGTTAAGGCTGGAGGAGGCAGCAAAGGTAGGATTGTGTTAAAACTTGTGCAGGCCTTTCTGAATGAGGCTCAAGGTTCTGGATTCAACATGCTGGGGACAGGAAGAGATGAAATGAACTAAAGCCAGAAATTACTGAAAATCGTTAAGAGACCAGAGAGGACAGAGAAATAGAGTGAATATTTTAAGCTAATGGTCTTTTACCAGAACATCTGAGAGCTCAGATAGTTGAGAAGAAACAGGGCTGGAGAGTTAAATTTGAGCAGGACTCTTAGCTAGTAGTGTTCTTGTTGTGTTCAGTTTTGAGGTGGGCTCCCTAAGGAATGACTCTGTGATAATGTGGTTGCCCTGCAGTGCCAGTAGCTTTGCAGACTGTGTAATTATACCCTGTGTGCCCATGTCTGGTCTAGACTAACTGGTTCCAAGGCAGGCTCCAACCCAACAATAAACCATCAAGCTGGGAGCTTGATACACCTGCTGCCAGATGAGATCGGCAGTCAACACTGTGAATACACCACCAAACTCAGGCTCATGTCACACCGTTCATTTACCAGCTCATTCCCCACAGGGGGGCCAGGGGGTGGAGTTTTCACAGCACTCTCACTCTATCTCTCTGGGGTTAATCTTCATTGGTTGTGTAAAGCAGGTGATCACAACTTGGCAGCCTGCTTTACATCTATTAAAGTCACACCTACTCCTCCCTCACTGACTCGGTCAGCCCCATTCTGTCTCTGACACTGTCTCTCTTCACTAACGCTCTCTCACTCAGTCTCTCTGTCGCCTTCAATCCCGTTTCTATCCCTGTCTGTCTTCACTAATTCCTTCCTTTTCTACTTTCCTCTATTCCTCTTTTCTCTCTTCCTGCATTTCTGATGTAGCTCTTACCTTTATCCCTCTAGGCCTATCTAATTCTCTCCATTTTTCCCTCTCTAGTTCTCTCTATCTCTCCAATGATCTCTCTCTCTGTTCCTGTCCCTTGTCTAGTCACTTGAATCCGCAGACAGTGCATGAACACTGCACCACTCTCAGTGTTTGCACAATTCAAATGTGCAGACACATTCACAGGGATCACACAGTGAACAATCTAGAATCGGGAACTCTGTACTCCCCACTAGTCTGGGTTCCTACTCGGTGTGTAGAACTGATAATCTCAAACTCACCCAATGGCTTCATATTTCCTCCTCTTCACGCAAACCCAATCGTAATAACTGGATTGCATGAAATCAATAGGTTAGCAGCTCCATTCAGATAGGAAGTGCAGAGGGAAAAGGTAGTCATACACCAGTGACACCTGTAAATGAAGGTACTGGTTATACTGGAGCACTGTTCTGAGGTGCACAAGGCAATGTGCATCATTCTCAAGTTTTACCCAGTTTTCATTAAGTCACAGACACATGATAAACAAGCTAAAGCATTGAGGTTGGTTGGCTCACCGAGCTGGTTTGTTGTTCCGCAGACATTTCATTACTGTGCTTGGTAACATCCTCAGTGCAGCCTCTGATGAAGCGTCGGTGTGTTTTTCCGCCTGGCTTTTAAACTCTAGGGTCCATTGCGATGGATTGCCTCACTTCCGGGTTTCCTCCGTAGTGGAATGTATATGGGGTCGAGTTCAATGTGTTTATTAATAGCATGCTTTGTGGAGTGCCACGCTTCCAAGAATTCTCGTGCTTGTCTCTGCCTAGCCTGTCCCAGGATCTTGATGTTGTCCCAGTTGAAGTGGTGGTTCTCCTTGTCCATGTGGATTGAGATGAGTGAGTATTGGTCATGTCTTTTTGTAGCCAGTTGGTGTTCATGTACTTTTGTTGTTAGTTTCCTTCCTGTTTGTCTGATGTAGTGTTTCTCGCAGTCTCTGCCGGGGATCTTGTAGATGACATTGGTCCTGTCCACGGCGGGGAGTGGGTCTTTAGTTCGAGTGAGCAATTGTCGTAGGGTGGTGTGGGTTTGTGTGCCACTCTGATGCCCAGCGGTCGTAGAAGTCTTGTGGTGAGTTCTGACGTGTTCCTAATGTAGGGTAGTGTGATGTGTGTCGGGTCGTGTAGGATCTTTCTGATGCTGTTCCTGTAGGCATCTCCTGACCCAGTTCTTCGGATATCCATTATCCTTGAACATTTGGAAGAGGAATTCTTTCGCCTCTTGGTGTAGTTCCAGAGACTGCGAGAAACACTACATCGGACAAACAGGAAGGAAACTAACAACAAGAGTACATGAACACCAACTGGCTACAAAAAGACACGACCAATACTCACTCATCTCAATCCACATGGACAAGGAGAACCACCACTTCAACTGGGACAACATCAAGATCCTGGGACAGGCTAGGCAGAGACAAGCACGAGAATTCCTGGAAGCATGGCACTCCACGAAGCATGCTATTAATAAATACATTGAACTCGACCCCATATACATTCCACTACGGAGGAAACCCGGAAGTGAGACAATCCATCACAACGGACCCCAGAGTTTAAAGGCCAGGTGGGAAAACACACCGACGCTTCATCAGAGGCTGCACTGAGGATGTTACCAAACATGGTAACGAAACTTCTGCGGAACAACAGACCAGCTCGGCGAGCCAACCAACCTCAACGCCCACAACCCGAGCTACAAATCTACTCCAAAACCTTAGAAGCTAAAACATTGCCCACGATCATTCCTGAGCATCTTCCAACAAATTACTAAGGAAATCATGAGTGGTATAGATAAGCTGAATAGTAAAGGGCTTTTCCCTAGGGTGGGGGAGTTCAAAACTAGGGGGAACATTTTTGGAGTGAGAGGAGAAAGTTTTAAAAAGGACACAAGGGGCAACTTTTTTACACAGAGGGCGGTTCGTGTTTGGAATGAACTGCCAGAGGAAGTGGTGGATACAGGTGCAGTTAGAACATTTAAAAGATAATTGGATAAGTTCATTGATAAGAAAGGTTTGGAGGGATATGGGCCAAATGCAGACAGGTGGGACTAGTTTACTTTCTGAATAAGGTCAGCATGGATTGGTTGGACTGAAGGGTCTGTTTCCATGCTGTATGACTCTATGACACCGTGACATTAAATGTGGGAGTGCTATAACTCATAGCCTGCAGTTAAAACTAAAAATAACATCTAATGCAGCCTGACTGAGCGGTCCTGTATTTAGAGACTTTGTATGCCCTACAGACTTTATCGTGTACAAACAGGAAAACCTCACTGAGGATTAACGTACACATTAGGCCCTTTTTGCAGCCTTCAAACATATCAGAACCTTTGCTACCATTAAACTTCAGCAAAGCATAAAGTTCCCTTGTGAAAGGATACTTTATTTACAGTGACCACTACCACAACCTTTTAAGATGACCTCGGATTGGACCCTTTGAACCTGGCAGGTTGGTCGATTGAGTGCTACAATCTTAGTTTAACAAATTAAGATGTTGAGATAACCCAGAGATGGCTCTGTAACACATGGGAACCACCCAGTCCTGTCAGCCCGTCTAATTCCACCTTACTCTGTTCACAGAGTTGGCAAAACATCACAGCAGCCCATTGGTCAACAAGCCTGAAGGAAGCACGGAGAAGCTGAAAGCTGGTAAGAGCATCTAGTAACTAATAACCAGTAACTAGTAACCAGCTGCACCCAATTGACCTGCTCTGGGGTGTACATCTTAACATGAGACCAGGGGGACCGACTCTGATGAAGCAAAATAAAGGTCAGCTGGATTGTGGGACTAAGAGAGGGGGCAGCTGGTGACTAATTGAGCGTGAGTGGATGAGAATGGAGGATGTTGAAAGCAGTACTTTTACAACGTATCTTGAGGAGTTATAGCTTCTTCGCAATGCTGGCTAGCACACAGACATGTCGTCACAGGCTCCCACAGTCTGTTCTAGAAATATAAGACAGGAACAGGGAATGGAACAGGTTAAATAACAGGGAAAAACTTAAGGAACCAGGAAAAACAATTTAAGGAACAGGGAAAACCTTAAGGAATTGGGAAAAAAAAACAAGTGAAGGATCAGGAAACCCTTAAGGAACAAATTAAAGTACAGTTGTATAACTCACTCAACAACATTTTAATGCATGGTTCATTAAAAAAAAGTGACAATCTTTGAAATGTCACAGTGATTATTGAGCGTAAAGCAGCTGTAACAAGGGCTTAAATCAGCATTGCAGAAAGATTTACTCAATGCCCACTTGAAAATTAGGGTAAAACACTTCCCAGGCTTTCCCAGCAGCACCCTAAAGTCTGCATTAGGTCCATTACAATGGTATCATCCTCTCTAGATCCTCCCCACCAAGGGTCACATTGGGCAGCATCAACTAGGCAGGCATTGGGCCCACTCAGAGCAGGGTACTTCAGCAGGACCCCATCAAACTATGTCCATCATTCCTCAGGGCAGTCCCTTCAGTGCTGCTGGGAGCAGACTGGGTCGAAAGGCCACTGGATTCATGCCATTCCACAATCTCACCATGATTAGGTCTTCAACTGTCTCACAACAAAATACCTGAAGGACACCATCGATAGAAAAGGTGCAGGAGGAGAGAGAACATTCTGGATCAGACCAGGATTACATGTAACATAACATATATACAAGGTCAGAGAGTATAAGGAAAAGATTGAGACACCAGTGTGGCACTTCCCCCAAAACCACACACCAGCCCCCCCAACACATAGATACACACACACACGCACACACAAATATATATTCACACATATATATACATTCACATAACATACATTCACACGCACATATTCACATGCACACACACACACATACACACCCCATATATTCTCTCTCTCACACACTCAC
>JAHRHZ010000044.1:292176-315460 GCA_024137785.1 Ginglymostoma cirratum
ACACACACACATACACACTCCATATATTCTCTCTCACACACACACGCACACACATTCAATGAACTGAGGAGTGGCAGATGGAATTTAATTTGGATAAATATGAGGTATTGCATTTTATTGAAACAAACAAGGACAGGACTTATGCAATTAGTGGTGGGGCCCTGGTTAGTGCTGTAGAACAGAAAGACATAAGAGTTCATGAACATAACTCCTTGAAGTTTGCATCTTAGATAATCAGAGTGGTTAAGGAGGCTTTTAGCACACTTGTCTTCATTGCTCAGACCATTGACTATAGGAGTTGGGATGTTATGTTGAGATTGCACAGGACATAGGTGAGGCCACTTCTGGAGTACTGTACGCAATTCTGGTCGCTCTGCTCTAGGATATTATTAAAGTGGAGAGGGTTCAGAAAAGATTTACCAGGATGTTGCTGGGACTAGAGAGTTTGAGTTATAGAGTTTGGATAGGCTGGAACTTTTTTCACTGGAGCATAGCAGGTTGAGGAGTGATCTTATAGATGTTTATGAAACCATGAGGGGTATAGATAAGGTGACTAGCAAAGGACTTTTCCCTAGGGTGGGGGAGTTCAAAACTAGGGCGCATATTTGTAAGGTGAGAAGAGAAAGTTTTATAAAGGACACAAGGGGCAATTTTTTTACACAGAGAATGGTTGGTGTGTGGAATGAACTGCCAGAGGAAGTGGTGGATGCAGGTATAGTTAAAACATTTGAAAGATATTTGGATAAGTACATGAATAGGAAAGGGCTGGAGGGATACGGGCCAAATGTGGCAAGTGGGACTAGTTTAGTTTGGGAAACCTGGTCGGCGTGGACTAGTTTGACTGAAGGGTCTGTTTCCATGCTGTGTGACTCTATGACACACGCGTCTATATATATATACAGACACATACACGCACATACACATTCACACACACATATATATTCATACGCATACACACATATATATATTCTCACACACAGACACATATTCAAATGTTTAAACACATGCTTGCATGTACAGCCATGTGTATATGAAGATACATGTGCTCACACATGTACTCCCAAATTTAGGACATGCAGCATGTCCATAATACACATTCACGCCAACGCACTCTAGCACTCAGACCCATATATCCAGAAACCCCCAGCCAAGCTCATGTTCAGAGAAATGTGCAAACACATACCACTCCAGCTACCTCACCTGCACCCACTCATACACATTTACAAAATCTACCAACTGGTCTTGGGTTTCTACTAACATCATCAGATGAAAATGCACCTTTCATATTACAGAGAGACTGGTTTCAAACATTGGGGTGAAACTCCTTGTAGAACAGCACTGTGGGTGTCCCTACACCATCAGGACTGCAAGAGTTCACTATCTCCTTAAGGGCCTTAGGAATGGGCAATAAATGCTGGCCCAGCCAGTGCCACACTCATCCCATGAAATAGTAAATGCAAAGACATTCACACAGCTCAGTCAAAGGTCAGGGCCAGTGTACCTTCAGTTTTATCTTGTAGTGCATAGGCCCTTTGAATATTATTGTGTGAGTTTCAGAGCAGCCTTGTAAGACTTGTCAGCTCACTACACAGCCTCGCAGTTTCACACAGGTCTGACCCCTGGTAATTCGGGTCATCATTGCATTTGGGAAATCCTACCTGTCCGTGTACGGGCAGAGTTTTCACCTTGTCCTGAGAGGTCAGAGAGTCTTCACCCTGTCCAGAGGGTCAGAGTCAGAGTGTCGTCACCGTCCCCACAGGGTCAGCGGGCAGACATGGGAACCAATGGCAGGGACTCACGCTCCCTAGTCCTTATGGCTAGTACTTGTTAAAATGAGACATATTGATTTACAACATGTTACCATAAGAAACAGTGTGCAAGGGTAAAAAAGCAGGGAGCAGCCTGAAGGGGGCATTAGCTGTGGGATATTAGATAGGGGATATTAGTAATATTAAATAAGGGATATTAGTTATGCGATATTAGACAAGTGGATTTTAGATAGGGGAACATTAGAGAGGAAGTATTAGGGAATATTTGTCAGTGGAGATTAATTAGTGAATATTAATTGGCCGATATTAGTTAGTAGGCATTAGCAGATATTAGTTAGCCGATAATAGCTGGGGGATTTTATCTGGGGGATATTAGCTGAGGGATTTTATCTGGGGGATATAACCTGGGGGATATTAGCTGGGGGATTTTATCTGGGGGATATAACCTGGGGGATATTAGTTGGGGGATTTTATCTGGGGGATAGGAGATAGGGATATTCAAGCCTGAGCTCCCACATGTTGCTAGACCGAATCGTGAGGGAGATGATTTACAAATATTTGGAATGGCTCGGACTGGTTAGAGATAGTCAACATTGCTTTGTGTGTCGAGGATCATGTCTCATGAACTTGATTGAGTTTTTTGAAGAAACAACGAAGAGGATTGATGAGGGCAGTGTGGTGGACTGGTTAGCAAGGTCAGATCACACAGAATTAAGGGCGAACTATCTATTCGGATACAGAGATAACAAGGTGTAGAGCTGGATGAACACAGCAGGCCAGGCAGCATCAGAGGAGCAGGAAAGCTGACATTTTGGGTCTGGACCCTTCTTCAGAAATGGGGGAGGAGAAGGGGCTCTGAAATAAATAGGGAGAGAGGGGGAGGCAGATGGAAGATGGATAAAGGAGCAGATAGGTGGCGAGGAGATGGACAGGTCAAGGAGGCGGGGATGGAGCCAGTAAAGGTGAGACTAGGTGGGGTGTTAGGGTTGGTTAGTCCAGGGAAGACGGACAGGTCAAGGAGGCAGGGATGAGGCTGGTAGGTAGGAGGTGGGGGTGGGGGTTGAGGTGGGAGGAGCGGATAGGTGGGAGAAAGGATGGACAGTTTAGGGAGGCAGGGACGAGCTGGGCTGGTTTTGGGATGCGGTAGGGGGTGGGGAGATTTTGAAGCTTGTGAAGTCCGTATTGATACCATTGGGCTGCAGGGTTCCCAAGCGAAAGATGAGGTGCTGTTCCTGCAACCTTCAGGTGGCATCGTTGTAGCACTGGAGGAGGCCCAGGAGGGACATGTCATCCAAGGAGTGGGAGGGGGAGTTGAAGTCAACTCGTTGGTAGTGGAATGTTGCCTTTCAGACTAGAGTCCTGTGACCAGTGGTGTGCCACAAGGATCGGTGCTAGGTCCTCTGCTTTTTGTCATTTGTATAAGTGGTTTGGATGTGAACATAGGAGGTATGGTTAGTGAGTTTGCAGATGACACCAAAATTGGAGGTGTAGTGGACAGTGAAGAAGGTTACCTCAGAGTACAATGGGATCTTGATCAGTTGGGCCAATGGGCCGAGGAGTGGCAGATGCAGTTTAATTTAGATAAATGTGAGGTGCTGCATCTTGGAAAGGCAAATCAGGGCAGGATTTGTACACTTAATGGTAAGGTCCTGGGGAGTGTTGGTGAGCAAAGAGACCTTGGAGTGCAGGTTCATAGTTCGTTGAAAGTGGAGTTGCCGATAGTGAAGAAAGCGTTTGGTATGCTTGGTTTTATTTGTCAGTGCATTGAGTATAGGAGTTGGGAGGTCATATTGCAGCTGTTCAGGATATTGGTGAGACCACTATTGGAATATTGTGTGCAATTCTGGTCTCCCTGCTATAGGAAAGATGTTGTGAAACTTGAAAGGGTTCAGAAAAGATTTACAAGGATGTTGCCAGGGTTGGAGGGTTTGAGCTATAGGGAGAGGCTGGATAGGCTGGGGGTATTTTCCCTGGAGCATCAGAGGCTGAGGGATGACCTTAGAGAGGTTTATAAAATCATGAGGGGCATGGATAGGATAAATAGACAAGATATTTTCCCCAAGGTGAGGGAGTTGAGAACTAGCGGGCACATGTTTAAGGTGAGAGGGGAAAGACTTAAAAGGGATCTACTTCTAAAGGGGCAACTTTTTCATGCAGAGGGTGGGGCATGTGTGGAATGAGCCACCAGAGAAAGTGGTGGAGGCTGGTACAATTACAACATTTAAAAGGCATCTGGATGGGTACATGAATAGGAAGGGTTTACAGGGATATGGGCCAAATTCTGGCGAATGAGACTAGATTTATTTAGGATATCTGGTCAGCACGGACGAGTTGGACTGAAGTGTCTGCTTCCATGCTGTATATCTCTATAAATCTATGTTCCACCTCAAGGGGAAAGCCTCGTAGTTTTATTGATGGATTGTTAATGCAAAGACCCAGATAACATTCTGGGCACCCGGGTTCAAATCCTGCCATGGCAAATGGTGGAATTTGAATTCAATAAATATCTGGAATTAAGAGTCTAATGATGACCATGAATCCATTGTTTGAAAAACCCATCTAGTTCACTAATGCCCTGTAGGGAAGGAAACTGCCATCCTTACCTGGTCCGGCCTACATGGCCCACAACAATGTGGTTGACCCTTAACTGGCCTCTGGGAAATTAGGGATGGGCAATAAATGCTGGCCTGGCCAGCAACACCCTCAACCCATGAATGAAATTTTAAAAATATAGATTTCTTGCAGCATTCTGAAGCACATTTGCTCTAAAGGACATGTCCTCACGCTGACCCTGGCTCCTGAGATGATCGGCTGCTCCGGACTTTCCAGATAAATCTGTTTTGCGGAGTAGCCAGTCCACCCAATCCCAGCCAAGACTGTGCGATTTTCGGAAGAAGGGTCTAGGCTCGAAACGTCAGCTTTCCTGCTTCTCTGATGCTGCTTGGCCTGCTGTGTTCATCCAGCTCTACACCTTGTTATCTCAGATTCTCCAGCATCTGCAGTTCCTGCTATCTCTGGGCGATTTGGCCAGTTTCAAGCTGCTGATTTAGTGGTGATGTCTGCCACCTGCTGGAGCTCTGCTGGTACTGCTGGACAGCCAAACAGCCAATCACAAACTGCCAGTGATATATTCTGGGACTGACAAGTAGTGGGAGAGTGAGAGGGAATGGGAGAGTGAGGGGGTGTGAGCAAGTGAGAGGGAGTGAGAGAGTGACAAGGATTGGGAGAATGACAGGGAGTGACAGCAAGTGGGAGAGTGCCAGGGAGTGGAGAGATCATTAAGGGAGTGAGGCGGTCAGGGGGAGGATATACCTCATATGGCAGCACATAGTTTAATTTAGAAACATTGCCAGTCTGATCCCAATTTCCTGTGCAGCGTCTCTTTCCAGTAGTTACTTTTAATTGTATCTTTAACCAGTGTGCTCAGAAAACTAATTCCAACTCCAACTAACTAACTCTAACTCGAACTACAATCGGGAGGAAGAAGCTATCTCTCTGTAAAAGTACCACTTGGATTTTTAATTAGTTCATTGTATTATGTTTCTATCGTATTATGTGTGCAGTAATAATTACAAGCACCATTCTATAGAAACAGAGCCTCGAAAAGAAAATACTGAGACCTGACCTCATACAAATCACAAGACCATAAGATATTAGCCATTTGGCCCATTGAGTCTACTCCATCATTCGATCATTGCTGACATTTTTCTCAACCCCATTCTCCTGCCTTCTCCCATAACCCTTGATTCACTTACTAATCAAGAACCTATCTATCTGCCTTAAATATACTCAATGACTCGGCCTCCACAGCCCTGTGTGGCAATGAGTTCCACAGATTCACCACCCTCTGGCTGAAGAATTTCCTCCTCATCTCAGTTCTAAAGGGTTGTCCGTTCACTTGGAGGCTGTGCCCTCAGGTTCTAGTCTCAGAGCTCCTTAAGATGACTGCACAATTTTATAGAATAGACAAAACAAACATAAATCCCTTGGATGCCTCCCCTACTGCTCTTCAAATATTGAAATAACTCACAAAGTCTCCATAGACTGCACCTCCCAAACCCCCAACTTCTATTAACTAGAAGCACAAGGGCAGCAAATTGCCACCTCCCATCCCCCCAGACAATTTCTCCTCCTAGTCACACACCATCCTAACCCGAAACGGTATCACCGTTCCTTCTCAGTCACTGAGCAGCGAGGAGACGTAGGCCATTCAGCCCTTCCAACCTGTTCCACCCTCCAACAAGATTATAGCTGATCTGATTGTAACCTCAAATCCCATTCCCACCTACTCCCCAAGAACCTACCACCCAACATCACCCTCTCCCCCCCCCAGTCAGCCTTAACAAGACTCTATCTACCTCTGTTTTAAAAAATATTCAACAATTCTGCTTCCACTACCTGGTTAAGAGGAGAGTTCCAAAGACTCATAACACTCAGAGAAAAAAAGTTTGCCTCATCTTTTCAGAAAGTGATTCCATTTCAATGGGTGGGTCAGTTTAAAACTACAGGTCAGAAATATCAGAGCCAGAGCAACCTGGAGATTCCTGTACTTATTGTGGTGATCTAGTGAGACAGTGGTGCTTAAGGAAATGTGGGTCATTGAGTTTCACACACTGGGTTATTGAGCACAAAAGCAGGCAAGTTACGCAGGTCCCCTATAAAGCTCTAGTGGGGTCTTAAATGGAGAATCACACCCAGTCCTGTTCACTACTGTTTAGGAAGGATGTGAGGGTCCTTGAGGCACTGCTATGGAGATTTACTGAAACAGTCCCATGGATCGGGGATGTTAGTTACATGATTCGGTTGGAGGTGTGTCTGGAATAAAGGGGAGATCTGATCGAGGTCTAAAAGTTGATGACGAGGTTAGATAAGATGGTTGAAGAGAATTTGTCCCATTAGCTGATGGTCCAATGATGAGGGGACACAGATCAAAGATTTTAGGACAGAGATACAGAAAGCAACAATGGCATGGAGCCAGCTGCCAATGAGAACAGTGGATTCAGAGGAGATTAGTAATGTCAGAAGGTAATTGGATGGACATTTGTAACAGGGTTGTGTGGATGGAGTGAGGGAATAGCACAATTGCTTCATAGGGTCTGTATAAACTTGATGGATAGAATGTCCTCCTCTGTGTAATAATGACTCTATTACTCCATAAATCAAAGTCAACCAGGACTCAAAAGTGGCAATCTGGTCCTTAACCTTTCAGGTTCTAACTTTCGGCCCCACTGCAGTCACTTGAGCTTGTAGATTGGGATGAAAATACTGTGAGTTATGGTGCTGAGGGAGTGCTGCACTGTTGAAGCTGCAGTTGTTTCAATGAGGGCCTAATCTCAAGCCTGATTTTCACTTTCAGGTCAATGTGGAAGACCAAATCGGTTTTTCTTTTCATCTTTCATTGGATGTGGGTGGTTCAATTCCACCCTCAGGTGACTCTCTATGTGGAGTTTGCACATTCTCCCCGTGTCTGCGTGGGTTTCCTCCCACAGTGCAGGCTAGTTGGGTTAGCCATGGGAAATGCAGGGTTACAGGGACAGGGCAGAGGTTGGGTCTGGGTGGGATGCTATTCGGAGTGTAGTGTGGACCCAATGGGCCGAATGACCTCTTTCCACACTGTAAGGAATCTATGAATTGTCCTCGGGAATGAGCCAGGTTCTTGAACTGCTACAGTTCATGGGTTGTGGGCATCCCCAGTGTCGTTTAGAAGGGACTTCCAGAATTTTGACCCAGCGACACCGAAGGAACAGTTCAGGGTGATGTGTGACTTGGAGGGGAACTTGCCAGGAGGTGGTGCTCCCCTGCATTAGCTGCGCTTGTCCGTCTACCTGACAATGTGGGATTGGAAGGCGCTGACTATGGAACGTTTGTGAGTTTTTACGTTTTATTAACCGGCACTTATGGGACCAGGCTTTTTTTTTGTACCGGTTGATCAAATATTCCCAATAATCAGAAGCTATGTATATTTGAAAAAAGGGTAATAGAAACATAACGTCATTTTTTGCACTTTATTTCCAATATTAATCACTTAAATAATGATGCAACTTTGCCTTAAATAAAACCTACTGGTAGAGAGCCTTCTCACTCGCACGATCACCTAACTCCTCGCGCATTGCGATAATACGTTACACTTGGCTGGTATTTACGGTCTTATACATTTTGCCGGTTCATCAAGAGTTAAGGTCACAAGGTGCCGGTTAAAACAAAGTTTGCCATCGTTCGGTATTTGAAGAGTTGTAGCGGGAGGGATTTACTCCTTTGGATTACGGGGCCATTGCAACCAGTCCTTGACATGTGGTTACTCTGCTCTTTGCTACTTATTTGCTAACATTCAGTTCTTTTTGTTGTTGGCCAGCAATGTTTGCAGTGGAAATTACCGTGGAGAAGGACAATGTAACAGGGGAGACCAAAGTCCTATCCACCAGCAGTGTGTCTCCCAAGAACCTCAAGCAGCAAGGGATCAAGGTCTACGAGGACGACCTCAAGGTGATCCATGAGATGCGCAAAGGTGACGGAGCGGTGGAGAATGGAGTCCACCTTCTCAGTACCACCGAGGTGGATGAGCTGATGCAGAAGGCTGACAAGGTGACAGACTACCACAAAGTGCTGGCTCCAGAGGGAAAAGGACCTCATGGTCAGCTCCAGGCTGACAGTCAGACCCCTGAGAAGCTAAAAGCAGATGGGATGGCCGGAGAGAACCTTAAAATTCTTCAGAAAACCCTGGGGGACGGCGCGGAGCCCAGCAAAGACCAGCCCGTGACCATGATCTTCATGGGCTACCAGGACGTCGAGGATGAAAACGAGACCAAGAAGGTGCTTGGGTACGACGGAACGGGCAAAGCAGAGCTGGTGGTGATTGAGGATGGTGACGGCAAGAGCGAGAGGCCAGTAGAGAGCCAGGCCCCTCCGAACGGCACTGCCGCTGCCCAGGGCACCGAGGAGAAGGCAGACGGGAAGGGCAAAGAGGCGGTAGACGAGGTAGAGGATTTGAAGGAGAAGCAACGCTGTCAGTGCTGCATTGTGATGTGATCGTGTCCTGTCTTATCTTTCTTAGTGTACAGTTGGAATGTTATATGTTCATAGTCTTCAGATGCACTGTATGTCTTCTAACGTAACACATGCTTTAATTGGGGATGCAAGGATTGCAGCCAATCCATCACGACTTAGCAAAGACCTGCATTTTCATTGGCATTCAGTCGGGGCCTAAGTAAAAGCTGAGAGCTGATTGGCTGAATGGTACCCTAAACATCATCCTATGAGTACAGTTGAGCTTCACTGAGTCTACCTTGGCGATGACATGATGGTGCTGTAATGTCCTGTTACATATGTCCACGAGCAATGTGGGAGCTGTTATAAATAAGCCACGGGCAACCCTTTCTCAAAGCAGGAAGAAAACAAACTCACAATTGAACCCTTTCCAGTGACACTTATTCAAGCTGTTGGGCAGGGAACAGTGTTTGTCTGTGATCAAAGGTTGGTAAGTCAGCAGACCCAGAGATCATCAATGACTTAAACTATGTCCTTTAAAAGTAGCCCATAGAATCATAGAATCCATACAGTGTGGAAGCAGACCATTCAGCCCATCAAGTCCACGCTGACCCACCAAAGAGTAGTCCACCCAGACTCACCCTATCCCTTTAACCCTACATTTCCCAAGGCTAACCCACCTAGCCTACATATCTCTGGGGACTATGGGCAATTTCCCATGGCCAACATATCTTTGGACCTTCTTTTCTTTCATTGTCCCTCACCAAAAATGAACAGTTGGGAGGAGGGACTTAAACAGTTTCAAAAAGGGTAGAGTAGTTAAATTCAAACATGAATAAAGTTCTAATTTGAAAATGGACAGTGACGGCCTCACGACCGGAGAGAAAATGGATGGGTGGATTGAATTATTTTTGTTCTCTCAAAATCCGATTTTAATTGTGTCATTTAGTCGTTGGGGCATAGTGTTACAGTAATAAAGCCAGGTCTACCATTAGCTTAGCATCGACATTACTGTAAATGGGTTTTGTATTTTAGTTAATCTCATTACACTAATAACCCAGAGACCCCAGTAATTTTCTGGATACCCAGGTTCAAATCCTGCCATGGCTGATGGTGGAATTTGAATTCAATAAAAATCTGGAATTAGGAACCTACTGGTGGTTCATGATGATCATTGTGGATTGTTGGAAAAAACCATCTGCTTCATTAAGGTCCTTCAAGGAAGGAAATTGTCATCCTTACCTGGTCTGGCCTGCGCATGATTCCAGACCCACAGCGATGTGGTCAACACTTAACTGCCCTCAGGGAAATCAGGGAGGAGTAATAAATTCTGGCCTAGCCATTGACACCCTCATCCTGCAAATGAACTAAAATAACCCTCAACGGAAAACAGACTATGTCAGCCAAGGGGGATGTTTCTGGGAATCTGCTAGCAATGTAAGGGTTAAAAAAAGACATAGTAAAAACTCATGATAAAACTTTTTCATCAAGTTCATTCTTCTGTCATCTGGTCAACCCGGAAACTAGACTGTACACAAATTCATGATGTTTGGTATTCGCTTTAATGCAGTGAGTCCCACCTTCTCTCTTCCAAGTCATATCAATGTGAATGAGTTCCGTCCTTTATTGAGCCACAGTGCCATTGAGTTCGATCTCTCTACTTCATGGTAAAATATGATGCCTTAAATGATCCGAATAAGCAAAAATAAACTAATGTCGATACTGTCGTTTGGTCATTTTGGATTGTAACCAGTTTGCCAAAGAGGTTATGATGTCTTGCAGAAAACCTGTTGCTGGACAAACATGGTGGGGTTAATGGATGAATATTCAGCATCATGGAGCAGCGGGACCCCTGCTGTTAAGTAATGGGCTAGATTGTTCACAAGAACCCCTGAAACTAGATTAATGCTAGTTTTTGTCCGACATGCCTTTTTTTACTTCTTACTGCTCAAGCCACAGTTTTAGTGAAATGACACCAGTAATTCCTCCACAGACAGGAATCATTTGACTGGATTCCTTCAGAACGTGTACTGCTTAGTCCATTTCTCCAGACCATGCATTGACTAATCTTTAGCCAAGCACTGAACTCATATCTTAGACATACAAGATGGTTGACCACTGAATTTTCATTAACTTTGAATGACTCTGTTAATCTATATATACTGTCAATGTTAAATCACCTTTGGTTTTTCTACATTGAGATTTCGGTCTGATCAATGTCAAACTGGCAGCTGAGATCTTTTAGTCAGCTTGAAAATTTGTCTGTACAGTTTGGATTTTCTGAATCATTGCATCCCTAATTTTGAAACACTTTTGTACTTAGCCTTGAACCAGATCAATCTATCCTTTACACTGCCAGTCACCATGCACTACTCTCAGCGTATATGTATGATGTGATACAATGGGACAATTTTATTTTTCTCTGCATGTTCTGTAGTTCCAAGCTGATTACAGATCATTGTGAAAGCAATTAACTGATGGTGTTCTTTATTAATCCTACCGCAATCTGTCTGCAATTCTTTTTTACATCTATCCAAAGGGTTCAATGAGACTAGAGACCGATTGTGACACTGCTACTTAGATGAAGATTCTCAGTCCACTTTCTGCTCCAGATGGTAATTCAATCAAATCTGAATCGACCATTTATCTGGATTCAAGATTCAAATACAAGTTATGTCATACCTCAAGTGTGATTCCTTGAGGTATGAGTGTCACCATGAGTGATTCCTCAATCACCCTAAATCCAATCCAGATTAAATCTGACCTGTGCAAATACCCAAACTTGAATTTACACAGGAGAACCACTTGAAGCTGTGGAACAGATTGTTCCTGAGCTGAGTTCACTTCGTGTGAATGTGTGAGCTGAAGTGCCTGCGTGTTTCTGCCTATGTGTTTTTGTGTTTCTTAGTATGTGTGTAGTGCGTGTTTGAATAAAGCTGTTTATGCATTTGCCTGTATGAACGTGCTTGAGTCCACCTGTGCTTACCTGTTTATATAGACACCTGTGTCTATGTAAGTGTGTGTGAGATTTTGTTTGTGTGTGTCTGTGTATGTGTGTGTGTGAGAGAGAGAGTTTGCCTCTAAACAGTCTGTCTAGGTCTGCGTGTGTGTGTACAAGTGTGTACGAGAGTGTGCTTGTGTGAGAGAGAGTAACTCAGAAATACTGGGAACTCACTTTTCATTTCTCTCATGTTCCCAATCACATTCTTGTTTCCATGGTGATTCCAGGCATTACCAAAGACTGCACCAAATGATGTTGCTACGAAAGTTGTTTTTATTGTTTTCATTTATTGAAAATGGGAGTAAGCAAGACAATCAAATTTCTTTAAAATGGTTTCCCCATTTTGTTGCTCTCCATGAACTATAATTGAAAATGCCCAGCCTATTACGGAGAAATCAGTATATATATAGATCTATAAACACAAATATCTATTTTTAAACACAATGCCTTGGGAATGGCTTTGGCCCTGTTTAGATTCCCCTAACCTGGGTAGTGATGGATACGATAGACTCCGTCATACATGCAAGCATGCTCATTAGATAATAAAGCAGTCCCATTTTATTCCACGCATTCCAGAGGCCTGTGGCACAAGTGATCTCACATAAATTCTTCGGTATAGCACGTGTGTGAGCGTGAAGTGCACTTGTGCACCATGTCTGTGATGTGCTTCCGAATTTCTGAGACGTTGGGGCTCCAGCTCTCTGTAGCTGAGAGGCAAAATCAATCAGAGTGCAGATTCCTTTCATGTGTCAGGCATTAGGCTTTGTAACCAATTTGTGTTCTTTGTTGTTTAGTGCTGTTGGAAACCCTTAGTAATTTCTTCTGTGTTACACCCACTTCCAAAATCCTATAGCATATCAATGGGTTCTTTGGGCCTTTAAAACACATTGTCCAAAAGGCTATTTTACAACAATCAGCCAGATAAACAGATTCCTAGTATGAAAGCATATTGGAGCGTGGACAATGAGTATTTTTGATTACAAGTTCCGAGTGATTGTCTAACTTTTATGTTTAAAATGCTTTGTGTTTTTTTTTAGACAAAAAAACATCAGTTCCCATTGAAAACTTTAGTAAAAGAAAGTTTAATGCATATATTTTTGTTATGACATCTTACAATTACTATTAATTTGTGTTGTGTGCATACACACATGCAGTTCACACAAAAACACACATACGCACACAGTGTCTCACATGCACACGCATGCACGCACATGCACACGCATACACACACACACACCACACACACACACACACCACACACACACCACACACACACACACACACACACACACACACACCTCAATGTGGTTGTCTGAGGTGTCCAACTGCTTATTTGGTAAAACATAGTCTCTGGATTCATACAGGACAAATTATACATGCTGTACAATGTTTGCTCTATATTACAGAATCTAAACAAATTCTATAGGATGAGTTCAATACCTACAGAATGTTTTGTTTTGTGTGAGGGAAGTTGTTTGAGGTGTGTGTTACAGTCAATTCCCCTTTGAAGCATCTGGCAATAAGATTTGCTGCCCTATTCATCTTGTGCATGCAGGTATGTTCTCCTTAAGGCTCACTTTCACGAGAGGATCATCTTCCAACAACTAACTGAGACATAATGTAATAAAGAGTTTTAACTAGAAGATCTAAGAACTTGACTATGTGTACCATTGATGTGAATAATCTGACAGTTTACTCCTATTGATGCTTAGCTAGAATCTGCCATACGTAAGAGAGAAACACAAGTATTAAATCCCAATGTTTTATTAAAAGATTGGGACTGTAAACAAATGGAAGGAAAGTTAATAAGTTAACTTATAGAACTTGAAACTGCTGTTGCCACATGCACCCAAGTGGAGTTGACTGTATTTAACTGTTTGGAACAATGTGAAATTTAATATGCAAAACTGTATAGTAATCAAAAATAAAATCTAGATGTGGTTAAATGGAAGTGTTATTAATGTGAATAAATTGCAGGAATGGAATGGGAGTGTAAACAAATTTTAAAGTACAACTGTTTCATTCTTTACTGGTTTAAGAAAATGTTCTGGTGGCAATTTTGTAGTTTTCATGACCTTTGTTGCTGTTAGTTTTCCAGATGAGTTAGTCTCCGTTTCAACAAAGTCTTGTGTGTTGAAAAATATTTTTTTCGTTCTTCATGTGAGTTCATTGCATCCTGAGATTTCTTGGAATCACTCAATTCCTCTCCTGGAGATTTCTCAGGATCACTTAACTCCCGGTGATTTCCCAGGATCACTTACATTCTGAATAGTTTCTTGATTAATCAGATTCCTAATTTCTACCTTGTTTCTATTACTTCCATGGCTGAAATTTGCACACTTGGTTTTGTTAAGCAACGTGCTGATTTCTCGTGTTAGTTTCTGTGATGGTTTGACTGTCTTGGTTTCTCGCTTCCATTATTTTCCGGAAGTTGAACTATCCTCATTCAGCGACTCTGCCTGAATCCCTTCTTTAAAAGTATTCTTTTCTTTTATTTCCCAGCCCATTGTACCAGTTACATCTGCCATATCCAAGTAGGAATTCAGATAGCTTTTCTGAGCTGGGTAGGTTGTGTGGAATGGGAGGATTTAACCAACAGCAACAAAGTCTGGAAGCTGGGACATGAGCAGACACAACTGTCGTGGGAGTGTAATGTTAGTGGAGAGAAGACCGTGTACAGGTTATGACAGTGGTATGGGTAGTTCTGCTATAATGCAATAGTTGCATTTTTGTGTGACCTTGCGCTATAAAAACTCGCGTTATAGGGAAATCGCTATACCTGTACAGCAGAAAGTTCATGTTATCCAAACAGTGTCCACTATTCATCAATTGCATTACGGCCAATTTGTGTTAACAAAACACGCGTTATAGTCGAACTACCTGTATCCTACTGAAACACCGATTCCATCATGTTACTGAGTATCCAAGGGTGTCTCCCCCTGTGTCCAGGCTCAACCTATACCTATGGCATGTTGGTAGTGTCCCGACATCTGAGCCAGGAGGCCTGGGTGCAAGTCCCACCTGCACCAGAGGTGTGTAATAACATCTCTGAACAGATTGATTTAAAGTATCTGGGCATCACTGGGAGAATTCTGCAAACTTATTGGCATGGCAGTCACCAACAACGTGGGCAGCTAGGAACAACAAAGTGGCTTTCAGAGACAAGGTGCTTTTCCAGGAGGCGTGCACCTTCAGCTTTCTGGCCGGGAAGCCCAACCAATATCCACCAAGAAAAATGGCTCAATAATTTCCATCACTGATATCTACAACACATCTTCAGCATCACTTGGAAAGACAAAACCATAAGACAGTTAGATGTAGGAACAGGAGAGTCGGCTCTACCTTGCAGTGAGATCATGGCTGATCTGATAAGCCACAACTCCACTTTCCTGCCTTTTTCTCATAACTCTTGATCTCTTCATGATTAAAAATCTGTCTCAACATTGAATACATTGAGCAATAAGACCATAAAACATAGAAGTAGAATTAGGCCATTTGACCCTTCAAGTCTGCTCCACCATTCAATCATGGCTGACATGTTTCTCAACCCCACTCTCCTGCCTTCTCCCTGTAACCTTTGATACCCTTACTAATCAAGAACCTATCTGTCTCTGTCTTAAATACACACAGTGACTTGGCCTCCACAGCCCTCTGTGGCAATGAGTTCCACAGATGAACTGCCGTCTGGCTGAAGAAATTCTTCCTCCTCTCAGATCTAAAGGGTTGTCCCTTCACTCTGAGGCTATACCCTCAGGTCCTGGTCTCTCCTACTAGTGGAAACATCTTCTTCATGTCCACTGTATTTGGCCTCTCAGTTTTTTGTGAGTTTCAATGAGATCCCCTCTTATCCTTCTGAACTCTATCGTGTACAGACCCAGAGTCCTCAACTGCTCCCCATATGACAAGCCCTTCATTTCTAGGATCATTCTCTAGACCTCCTCCAAAGCCAGCATGTCATTCCTTGCATATGGGACCCAAAACTGCTCACAATATTCAAAAGGTGGTCTGACCAGAGCCTTACATAGCCTTAGCTACACATCTCTGCTCTTGTATTCTAGCCCTGCAGAACTTGTCAACTGCCATCCTTAAAAAGACTCCTTTATCTCTACCCTCGCCTTCTGGCAGTCAGCCAATCCTCTATCTATGCCAGTACTCTTGCCCCTAACACCAGGGGCTCTAATCTTATTTATCAGCCTCCTATGTGGCACCTTGTCAAAGGCCTTCTGGAAATCCATGTACATCACATCCACTGGCTCTCCCTTGTCTAACTTGCTTGTTACCTCCTCAAAGAATCCTAACAGATTTTTCAGGCATGACCACCCTTGACTAAACTGTGCTGACTCAGTCCTATTTTACCATGCATTTAAAAATACCTTGCAATTTCATCCTTAATAACAAACTCAAAAATCTTACCAACAACCAAGGTCAAGCTAACTGACCTACAGTTTCCTGTCTTCTGCCTCCCTCCCTTTTTAAACAGGGATGTTACATTAGCCATTTGTCCATTTCTCTGGGACCATTCCTGACTCCAGTGATTCCTGAAGGATCATCAGCAATGCCTCTACAATCTTTTCAGCTATCTCCTTCAGAGCTCTGGGGTATAGTCCATCTGGTCCAGGTGATTGGTCGACCTTCAGACCTTTCAGCTTCCCTAGCACCTTCCCCTTTGTGATGATTACTACAGTCAATTCTATTTCCAAACTCTCTTGAAGTTCTGGTATGCTACTGGTGTCGTCCATTGTGAAAGCTGATGCAAACTTACCTGTTTGGTTCCTCTACCATGTCTTTGCTCCTCATCGCTGCTTCTCTAGCCTCATTTTCTACCGGCCCCATGTCTAGTCTTACCTCTCTCTAGCCTTTTAGTGACTCAGCCTCACCTGCCCCCTCCAGTAAAAAAAATTCCACATATTTACAACCCTCTGAGAAAAATTCTTCCTCAACTCTGTCTTAAATGTGTGACCCTCTGATTGTGCCCTCTTGCCCCAAACTCTCCCTCAAAGAGAAACAACCTCCCTACATCTAAGGTTCTTGCAAAGAATTATAGCTCAGTTTGTGGGTGAGGTTGTTGATTTGTTCTCCGAGCTGGCTGGTTATAGTTCAGATGTTTCGTCATCACGCTAGGTAACATCATCAGCGCTGCCTCCAATGAAGTGATGTTGTTCTACTCCACTTGGTATTAAATGATCCGGTCCGTTAAGGTGTTTGCTATCACTTCTGGTTCCTTTATGCAAGGGTTTGTATGTCTTGTATATACAGAACATCAAAATCAATGACAACAAGATTATGGTATCCTTTCAAGTTACAGCACTATTAACACCCAGTGACAACCCACTAGCTAAGGAAACACTGGCCACATTACTAGAGGAAACAGAAACAGCAACCAACAGCTCCATCAGCAAGGACAGCCGGACCTATGTCTCATGACACACTTCACCTTTAATGGTCAAGTATACAAACAGATTAATGGCACACCTATGGGGTCACCCATCTCAGAACTTATTGCAGAGGCAGTCATGCAAAGATTGGAACGCACGACCCTCCCCCACATACAGCCAAAACTCTGGATACAATATGTGGATGACACATTTGTCATCATTAAAAGCACTAGGTTAGAAGAGACACACTACCTCATCAACAACATGCTCACCAGGATCAAATTCACAAGCAAAGAGGAAAACAACAATCAATTTCCGTTCCTAGACATCAGGGTGGAACGAATGATGAATGGGGAATTCCAAACCACAGTCTACAGGAGGGTAACCCACACTGACCAAATCCTCAATTTCTACAGCAATCACCCCAACGTCCACAAACAAAGCTGTGTAAGAGCACTATTGAAACTGGCCGCAATCCATTGCAACACACCGCAACTTCACAAGAAGGATGAAGAACACTTATATAAAGTCTCCGTTATCAATGGATACCCCACCAACTTCAACTGCAGATGCCTACTAGATAGGTAATACCAAGACGACTCAATGCACTCTAATACACCGGCCACACTACGATATGTCAAGAACAATCGGAACTGATGAGACTCCTGCGACCACTAGGAATCAAGATAGCACACAAACCCACAGCTACACTATGAAAAACACTTACAAAGACCAAAGACCCCATACCCATGACATACAGGACCAACGTAGTGTGCAAAATACCATGCAAGGACTGCCAAAAACATTACATTGGCCAGACCGGAAGGAAACTAGCCATCAGGATACACGAATACCAGCTAGCAGCAAAACAACATGATGAACTTTCCCTCATTTCAGTGCACTCAGACAACAAATACCATCAATTTAACTGGAACAACATGACCATCCTAGCCCAAGCCAACCATAGACACTCACAGGAATTCCTACAGGCCTGGTTTTCCACCCATAATACAATCAATAAATATGTGGAATTAGACCCCATATACAAACCCTTGCAAAAAAAGAACCGGAAATGACCAACAGACCGGATCATATAAATACGAAGCAGAGTAGAACACCGCAGGCAGCACTGATGATGTTACATATCATGGTGATCAAACGTCTGAACTATAACCAGACAGCTCGGCAAGCAAATCAACAATCTCTCCCTACAGCTTACCTGCAGAAGGGAGGAAATCATCATTTTGACTGCAAATTGTGCAAAAATAAGGAGATTGAATGGAATTTTGGCATTTATTGCTGAAGGGATGGAACATAGAAGTAGGGAAGTGATGTTGCAATTGTACAAGGCATTGGTGAGGCCGCATCTGGAGTACTGTGTACAGTTTTGGTCCCCTTGCATGAGGAATGATGTAAGTGCATCGGAGACAGTTCAAAGAAGATTAATTCCAGAGATGAAGGGCTTGTCTTCAATAGATTGAGTGGTTTAGGCCTATGTTCTCTGGAGTTTAGGAGAATTTGGGGTGTACAGATGCTAAAGGGGACTGATAAAGTGGATGTAGAGCAGATGTTTTCTCATGTGGGGCAATCTAGAATAAGGGGTTTAAGGATAAAGGGTAGCAGGTTGCAACAGAGATGAGGAGGAATTTCTTAGAGTCATGGAGTCATAGTAATACAGCACGCAATCAGACTGTTCACTCCAACTCAATCACACCAACCAGACATCCTAAACTGATCTAGTCCCATTTGCCAGAATTTGGCCCCTATCCCTCTAAACCCTTCCTATTCATTTACCCAACCAGATGCCTTTCAAACGTTGTAATTGTACCAGCCTCCACCACTTTCTCTGGCTGCTCATTCCATACATGCACCACCCTCTGTGTAAAAAAGTTACTCCTTAGGTCCCTTTTAAATATTTTCCCTCTCACCTTAAAGCCCTCTAGTTTTGGATTCCCCACCCTGGGGAAAAGACCTTGGCTATTCACCCTATCCATGTCCCTCATGATTTTATAAACCTCTACAAGGTCACCCCTCATCCTCCGATGCTCGAGGGAAGAAAAACCCAGCCTATTCAGCCTTTCCCTATAGCTCGACCCTCCAACCCTAGCAACCTCCTTGTAAATCTTTTCTGTACCCTTTCAAGTTTAACAATATCTTTCCTATAGCAGGGAGACCAGACTGCATGCAGTATTCGAAAAGTGGCCTCACCAATGTCCCGCTTCTCTCACAGGTTATGAATCTTTGGAATTCACCAACCCGACCTCCCACCAACCTCAGAATATGATGGGCAGCCAGAATTTAGGAGGTAATAAACAGATTTTTGATTAGTAATGGGTTTAAAGTTTAAAGAGAGTGGGCAGGAAAGTGGAGTTGAGGCCAAGGTGAGATCAGCCATGATTGCATTAAAAGGCAGACCAGACTCAAGGGAGTAGATAGCCAACTTGCACTCCTAGTTTTTATGTTCTTAAAGCAGTACAAAGATGTAGCATTGCTACATTTCAGAATGTAATAAAACAAAGAACTGCAGATGCTGGAAATCTGAAACAAAAACAGAAATTGAAGTTCTAATGAAGAGTCACCAGACTCAAAACGTTATCTCTGCTTTCTCTCCAGAGATGCTGCCAGACCTTGAGCTTCACAAGCAATTTCTGTTTCTGTAACAGAATTTAATGCTCTATTAGGAGAAAATAACACAGTAATGGCATGTTACATTGTTTACGTTTGTGAAATGAATAAAACACACTGGCATTGCTATTTATAGAAGTAAAAGTCTTTCAAAGAAAGAGTTTAAAACAGCACTGCCTTACTGCAAGATTAAAGGCTTTCAAGCCAGAAATTCAGCGACATTTAGACACCGCAGAATTTGAAACAGCTTTATAGGAATAGCAATAATCACATTAACAGATATTGTAGGAAAAATAATTCTAATGCAATGATTTATTATCAGACATGGAACACAGGATTTGACATCTTTAGAATTGCCTCCAATGTAAATACTAAATCTCAAGCTGAACAAGTAAATAACACAATTAAATCCAAAGAGTTATATCAAATTCAAAATGTTAACTTTGTTTCTCTCTCCGAAGATGCTGCTGGACCTGCAGAGTTTCTCTTTCTATTTGTTAAGAATAAAATTGTTGTTGGAATTGTTGATAATTCTTTATCAGATTTATTGCAGTCCATTAAAGATTTTACTTTGAAAAAGGTAATTCAAATTGTGTTCAAAGCTAGAACTGTCACACACAAATCCTGAGAGGAGAAGGCCAGCATTATCATAGAAGAGCAACATAATCCAGCCATTTTATCAGTTATAAAAATTCTAAAGATGCATATGGCAAGGCAACAGAGTGTAGCCAAACAGTACTTTGCATTGGTATTCACCCAGGAAAAAGATGGAGGAAAGTGAGATTTGTATGGAGCATGCTAATATTCTAGGGCATTTTGAGATCAAGAAAGTGGTATTGGATCTCTTGAAGAGCACTAAGGTGGATAAGTCCCCAGGACCCGATGGCATCTATCGTAGGTTATTGAGAGAGGCAAGAGAAGAGATGAGGTTCCGGAGGACTGGCAAGTAGCTTTATGTTCAAGAAGGGAAATAGAAATAATCCAGGAAACTATTGGCCGGTGAACCTCACATCAGTGGTTATGAAGCTATTAGAGTGAATCCTCAGGGTTAGGATTTACACACATTTGGAAAAGCATGGCCTAATTAGGGACAGTTAATATGGTTTTGTGCAGGGCAGGTCATGTCTCACTAACTTGATTGAATTTTTCGAAGAGGTGACAAAGGTGATCAATGAGTTTAGAGCAGTGGACGTTGTTTACATTGATTTTAGTAAGGTTTTCGGCAAGGACCTTTGGCAGTTCATCCGGAAGATTTAGATGCATGGAATCCACGGTGACTTGGCTGTGTGGATTCAGAAGTGGCTTTTCCATAGAAGACAGAGATAGTGGTGGAAGGGTGCTTTTTGAGGCTGGAGGTCCATGACTAGTGGCGTTCCGCAGGGATCTGTACTGGGACCTCTACTGTTTGTAATATATATATAAAAATGACTTGGGTGAAAATGTAGATGAGTTTACAGATGATACAAAGATCGGTGGACTTGTGGTTAGTGTAGAATGTTGTCAAAGGATGCAGTGGGATATAGATCAGTTGCAGACATGGGGGGAGAAATGGCAGAAGGAGTTTAATCCGGGTAAGTGTGAGATGCTGCACTTTGGGAGATCAATGTGGAGGGAAACAGTTAATGGGAGGACACTGAGTTTCTGGAGGTCTGGTTCTCAACAAGGGACTCCATTAACATACACATAGAAATAGACCCCATATACAGACCACTGTTGAAAAACAGAACAGGAAGTGACAAGACCCACCACACCAGAGGATCATATAAATTCGGAACTGAGCAGAACACCAATGCTTCAATTAGAGGTAGAACTGACAATGTTGCCTTGAACGGTAATGAAACGTCTGCAGACCATGGAACAACCAGTTCAGCAAGCTAACATGCAATCACATCCACAACCCGAACAACAAATTTTTGCTAAAACCTTCAAAAGACTCTGAAAATTGATGTACAGAAAGATCTGGGGGTTTAAGTCCATAGGTCCCTGAAAGTAGCCATACAAGTAGATAGGGTGGTAAAGAAGGCATATGGCATTCATACCTTTATTGGTCAGGGAATTCAGTACAAGAGTCAGGATGTTATGTTCAAGTTTTTTAAGACTTTGGTTAGGCCACATTGAGAGCAATGCATTCAATTCTGGTCGCCACATTACAGGAACGATG
This sequence comes from Ginglymostoma cirratum, assembly GCA_024137785.1. Classification (NCBI taxonomy): domain Eukaryota; kingdom Metazoa; phylum Chordata; class Chondrichthyes; order Orectolobiformes; family Ginglymostomatidae; genus Ginglymostoma; species Ginglymostoma cirratum. The sequence goes on from JAHRHZ010000044.1 coordinate 314,092, forward strand.
TGGAAGCTTTGGAGAGGGTGCAGAAGATGTTTACCAGGATGGTGCCTGGATTAGAGGTATGAGCTATAAGGAGAGGTTAGAAAATTTTGGGTTGTTTTCTCTGGAGTGGCGCAGGCTACAGGGAGACAGAAGTTTATAAAATTATGAGATACATAGATAGGATTGATGGTCAAAATCTTCTTTCCAGAGTTGAAATGTCTAATACCAGGGGGCATGTATTTAAGGTAAGTGGGCAAAAGTTCAAAGGGGACATGTGGGGCAAGTTTTTTTACACAGAGAGTGTTAGGAATCTGGAATGCACTGCTAGGGGTGGTGGTGGAAGCAGATACAATAAAGGCATTTAAGGGGCTTTTAGATAAGCAGATGAATATGCAGGGACTGGAGGGATATGGACCAATGGCAAGCAGAAGGGGTTAGTTTCATTTGACGTCATGTTTGGTACAACACCACGGGCCGAAGGGCCCGATCCTGTGCTGCATAATTCTATGCTCTATGTTCAAATAGATACCAAGAATGATTGACAGCACCGTGGAACAGAAGTCTCACAGGTACAAGTAGTGCTCAGCTTTAACAAAAGAAGGTTACTTCTACAAAACTATACGGCATTTCTAGAAGATGTGACACCAGAGGAATTTCTGGGGTAACTGATGATTCAGCCAACTTGAGTTTGGCAGAAACTGTTTCAAGCGAAGTGCAGCACAAAGGGCAATGGAAGATAAAAATATATATACAATTCACAATTAACATGTCTTGTCTTTGAGATTGCACATATTTCTTAATCTCAATATCCTCGAAGTAGCAGAAAAAGTTCGATTCATGATAAGGAACAACTGGTCCAGGAATAAACCATTGTCAACCATGTGGTCAGTGCAACCATTAGAGGATTTCATTGGGCTTTCTAGACTGATGGCAGAACCCTAAAAGAAGGAATTTGTTGAGAAGACTCATTATGGCATGAAAGAATTGCTTCACATGACCAAAAAGAACCAGTGCCCAGCAAAGCAAATTCAGTGAGAACAAAGTGGAGACTGAGAGTGTGCTAACACTTGCCGGCAATGACTTGAAGGTTGGCCAGACCGAAGGTCCAGTCAGATGACTGAGCAAACATTAGGTTGTCATTTTTATTTAGCTCTCAATGAGGACTAATGCCCTTAACTGAAGTTTGATCCAAAAATGTGTCTTCCAGTAGGGAGAATGCCACTGCTGAGCCAGGCTGATGCTTAACATATAGCTTAAAGACATTATAAAAGTACAGAAGCTTGACTTAGATCATAGATAATAGGAACTGCAGATCCGAGATAGCAAGGTGTAGAGCTGGATGAACACAGCAGGCCAAGCAGCATCATAGGAGCAGGAAAGCTTGACGCCC
>JAHRHZ010000044.1:315860-348206 GCA_024137785.1 Ginglymostoma cirratum
GTCAAGCTTTCCTGCTCTTATGATGCTGTTTGGCCTGCTGTGTTCATCCAGCTCCACACCTTGTTATAAAAGTACAGAAGTACAGGAGTACAGTGAAAAGTTTTTACAATGGCAGCCTTTAATGGCGCCATCTTAGGTACAAATACCTAGGTACAAATCTTACAGAGTAAAAAAATCAGGTTGTTATAGAGTAACAAGAAATATAGATTAGCGTGAAACAGTGAAAAAATCCAGGATGATATAAGTGACCATAAGTACTTAAGTTTGTGTCCATGCCTGTAGGCCCCAGAGCATGAGGCCACACTGCCTCCATGTGCCTGCCTCCATCCAGGACTCGCCCTTTTGTTCCACCATGGGACACTGCCCGTGCTCACTCCACTGTCGGACACGGCCCGTGCTCACTCTGCTCCACGGCTCTGGCACTCGGCCTGTGCTCGCTCCGCTGTGGGACCCTGCCCATTCTCACTCTGCTTCACTGCTGTGGGACTCGGCCCGTGCTCACTCTGCTCCACAGCTGTGGGACTCGGCCCGTGCTCACTCTGCTCCACCATTGTGGGACTTGGACTGTGCTCACTCTGCTGTAGTACTCGGCCAGTGTTCACTCCGCTGTGGGACTCAGACTGTGCTCACCCTGCTGTGGGATTCACCTGTGCTCACTCTGCTCCACGGTTGTGGGACTCGGCCTGTGCTCACTCTGATCCACCGCTGTGGGACTTGGCCTGTGCTCATCCCGCTGTGACACTCAGCCTGTGCTCACACTGCTGTGGGTCCCCGCCCGTGCTCACACTGCTCTACCGCTGTGGGACTTGGCCTGTGCTCACACTGCTCTACCGCTGTGGGACTCGGTCTGTGCTCACAACGCTGTGGGACCCTACCCGTGCTCACTCTGCTCCATGGCTCTGGGACTCGGCTTGTGCTTACTGTGCTCTACCGCTGTGGTACTTGGTCTGTTTTTCACTCCGACGTGGCGCTCGGCCTGTGCTCACTCCGCTCCACCGTGGGATGCTCACTGAACATACATTTCAATGTCACAATCTTGATTCTCCCATATTAAATAGAATGCCCTGGAATTTAAAACGGTTAGCTGAGGAGTACTTTTGATTGCCCAAACTTCCACTTAACAGACCATGTTTCAGCTGAACCAGTTTAAGTTGCTTTGTCACTCTCAGTATAGAGTTTATCCCCCAGAATTGCCCCCAGTATTGTTTGGGTTCCCTGATGGTGTCATGGGCCATAATATCTTGAGTCCAACTCCATTGCCTGCCTTTTGACCAGTGAGGTCGAGAGCTGTGCTGCCCTGCCAGAACCCAAACTGAGTTGGCAGTATGGTGGCCATTTCTCAATATCACCTGGAGCGAACTGAATTGGTTGAATCTATGATGCTAGAATATACTGCCAACCTCGGTGCTTTTTTCAGTTGGTGTTCAACACTGATTTAACACCCCGAGGGTGTGGGTAGGTGGGGTGTAGGTTTGGTGTTTGACTCAGTCCTATGAGACTTTGTGGGGTCCAGATCAATGTTAAGGAGTCCCAGAACAACCAGGCTGTTAACATCTCAGAGACAATGGTGCTGCTGTCGGCTAAATTGGACTGAACTTCCTGTTTTGTTTCGTTTTTGTGAAGTTTTCTCTTATGGTTCATTGCTGTAAGGCCTGGCAAGATTTCTTGTGATGACTTACCAAACCTTCTCATGAACGACTTGCTGCACTCCTATGGTATCTCCTCCCCGCACTGTGTCCAGTTCCATTCCAGTCTTACCCATACACCATTCCCAGGAGAAATTGCCACTCAGTAAATATTTACTGAAAGCCCAGCCATGGTTTAAAGTCTGCTGTGTACACTGAATGAATGTTGGTATTCCTGATTGATGGTGGAGCATGGGAAGATGGTACCTAGATTCTCTAACAGGGACCTAGAGGTCCTGGTGAGGGAGTGTCTCTGCAAACAAGGGCCGCTCTCTGCCCAAAGAACTGGCAGAAGATGCCAACGTTCCACACCACTAACTCTGTATGGTCTCTGCCTTACCTACTCACTCAGGAACACCTCCCCTCCTGTACCAGCACCAACAGCCATGCCACCCATAATCACCTCACTCAATCTCCCCCTTTCTCTCACTCCAGGAGATAACAGGCCACTACAGGACAGACAGCTCCTGGATTGGTGCAGAGGTGCCTGACATTCGATTCCTCAGCTCTATCAGGACTGACTCCTGTCCATCACAGGAGGAGACTGAGATCATGAAACATCCAGATCCCACCAACTGAGTAAATATCACTCTTCACTCCACTCCAGCTCTCCTGTTAAACCTTCAGTCAGTCTCATTCACTGCACACTATGTCTATCCACTGGTCACAGCACCTTCTCTCTCATGATTTGTGGATACCATCAGCACCTCCACCAGCTCCATAGAGAAAGAAGACACCTCCTCCATCTCTGAGGAGGTAAGTAGAGGCCTCAGAGGAAGCATCAGCAAGGCCACCTCCAGCGCCCTCCTCCTGCTCCAGGGGAATGGAAGCCTTAGAGGGTGTGGGAGCACAATCGGGTGAGCACCTCACTGAGACAGCTCCCACAGCACCCTGAGGACTGTCAGAGACCAGGTAGTGGCTCAGCCCCAGGCAGGAGATGGGATCTACCATTTGATGGGATCATGATGGATAAGCCACTCAACTCCATAGACCTAAGAGAAAACTTGACCATTAATGCCCCCATCATTAGGTTATTAAAAATGTCAAAGGAAGACCTGAACTTATAAAGCACTATCAGACTACTATCTTTCTCACAAACATCTCCAAGTATTTTATACAATATGAGTTACTTTGAACATATTGTCATTCCACATCAAGATCCACTATGCAGAACTGGGTCTCATATAGACTGGTGGATTGGCATTGAGCATTGCTGGTCAGTACAATCTGAGAACTGACTGAATAAGGAAATCCCAGGGGCCACTGAAAATGGGACGGTCTTGGGGATAATGTTGCACTGAAAGACTGGCAATTGTTATAATGTATCAGTGCTTCAATTTGGCATCAACGAGTCCTCTGCTGCCCCTTTGGTGATGATCTTTGCGTCCTCACTGTCCACTGGAGTAGTACCAGAAGATTGGAGGGTGGCAAATGTCATCCCATTGTTCAAGAAAGGGAACAGGGATAATCCTGGGAATTACAGTCCAGTCAGTCTTACTTCAGTGGTGGGCAAATTATTGGAGACGATTCTGAGAGATAGTATTTATGATTATTTGGAAAAGCACAATTTGATTAGAAATAGTCAGAATGGCTTTGTGAGGGGCAGGTCATCCCTCACAAGCCTTATTGAATTCTTTGAGGATGTGACAAAACACATCAATGAAGGCAGAGTAGTGGATGTGGTGTATATGGATTTTAGCAAGTCATTTGATAAGGTTTCACATGGTAGGCTCATTCAGAAAGTAAGGAGGCATGGGATTCAGGGAAATTTGGCTGTTGGGATACAGAATTGGCTGTCCAATATAATACAGAGTGTGACAGTAGATGGAAAGTATTCAGCTGGACCTCGGTGATGAGTGGTGTTCCGCAGGGGTCTGTTCTGGGACCTCTGCTCTTTGATTTTTATAAATGACTTGGATAAGGAAGTGGAAGGGTGAGTTAGTAAGTTTGCCGATGACATGAAGGTTGGTGGAGTTGTGAATAGCACGGAGGGCTGTTGTAGGTTACAATGGGACAGGATGCAGAGCTGGGCAAAGAAGTGGCAGATGGAATTCAACCCAGAAAAGTGTGAAGTGATTCATTTTGGAAGGTCGAATTTGAATGCAGAATACAGGGTCAATGGCAGGATTCTTGCCAGTGTGGAGGGACAGAGGGATCTTGGGGTCCACGTCCATAGATCCCTCAAAGTTGCTACCCAAGTTGATAGGATTGTAAAGAAGGCGTATGGTGTGTTGGCTTTCATTGGCAAGTGAACTGAGTTTAAGAGCCGTGAGGTTATGCTGCAGCTCTATAAAACTCTAGTTAGACTACACTTGGAATACTGTGTTCAGTTCTGGTCGCCTCATTATAGGAAAGATGTGGAAGCTTTAGAGAAGGTGCAGAGGAGATTTACCAGGATGCTGCCTGGACTGGAGGGCGGGTCTTATGGGGAGAGGTTAACGGAGCTAGGACTTTACTCATTGGAGTGAAGAAGGATGAGTGGTAACTTGATACAGGTGTACAAGATGATGAGAGGCATAGATAGAGTGGATAGCCAGAGACTTTTTCCCAGGGTAGACATGACTATTACGAGGGAGCATAATTTTAAGGTGATTGGAGGAAGGTATGGGGCGATGTCAGAGGTAGGTTCTTCACACAGAGAGTGGTGAGCGTGTGGAATGTGCTGCCGGCAGTGGTAGTGGAGTCAGATACTTTACAGACTTTTAAGCGACTCTTGGATAGGCACATGGAGGATAGTAAAATGTAGGGTATGCAGGGTAGATTGATCTTAGTAGGATAATAGGTTGGCACAACATTGTGAGCCAAAGGGCCTGTACTATGCTGTACTGTTCTGTGTTCTATGTAATTGACAGTTAACACAGTGGAACTGACAAATATTACTTGAATATAGTATCCAATGTGAAAAGCCTCAAGGGAAATAAGAATGATTAGGAAACATCGTGAAGAATCGGGGTAAACCACAAGCCTGTCCATCCCTTTGGAGTTCAGTGAAAAATCATAGAATCCCTATAGTGTGGAAATAGGCCACTCAGCCCAACAAGTCCACACCAACTCTCCAAAGAGCATCCCACCCAGACTCACTTCCCTACCCTACCCCTGTAATTCCCATAGCTAATCCACCTAATTTACATAATCCACACTATGGGCAATTTAGCATGGCCAATTCACCTAACCTGCATGTCTTTGGACTGTGGGAGGAAACCAGAGCACCCAAAGGAAACCCACGCAGACACAGAGAGAACGTGCAGACTCCACACAGACTGGAATTGAACCCAGGTCCCTGGTGCTGTGAGGCAGCAGTGCTAACCACTGAGCCATCATGCCACCCCTGGCACAGTCATCTGCTGTGAATCAGCAGTTAGCTCAGTCTCAGAAAACCTGTGAAAAGCAGAACAATCATTAAACATATAAATGGATCGCTAGGTCAGGCTTGAATATAACTTTGCCAAGAAATTAAGTTGCTGAATCACTCAAATAGACAGTCTTACAATCCTAGTGCGTGGCGTGTAATTGCAAGGCTTTAAAATTTCAGATAAAGTGTCACTCGCATGAAAGGGTTTGTTATTAATGTTCCTTAAATACTGCTTAATTGGAAATACACTGAAATTGCTGAGGCAGGTCTGAATTGTATAAGATGCTGTACCAGAGAGCCAATTGCAAAGGGATAACTCGGCACTCTGACCTATTATAATCAAAGGTGGGGTGTGTGCGCTCTCAGTTTAAACTGTATGAATTAAAACATTCTGAAGCTTTTAGAGTGCCTTGTTGCTGGAGAAATGAAGCTGCAGTGAAAATAAAGCTGTAATAAAGGTCACCTGAAACCACAACGTGACTTGGACTCTCGTTGGAAACTATGAAGATCTAACACATGAAACCTACCGGCATCTGACTCAGAGCTGAGAGCGTTACTCACTGAGCAACACTGCCTTAGGAATTAGAATGTATCCAACATCCCACTGTCATCTGCTGTGAATCAACAGTTAGCTCAGTCCCAGAAAACCTGTGAAAAGCAGAACAATCATTAAACATATAAATGGATCGCTGGATCAGGCTTGAATATAATTTTGCCAAGAAATTAAGTTGCTGAGTCACTCAAATAGAGAGTTTTGCAATACTAATGCGTGGTGTGTAATTGCAGGGCTTTGAAGTTTCAGATAAAGTGCCACCCACTTTAAAGTGATGGCTTTATTATTAATGTTCCTTAAATACTGCTCACTGTCAGCACAAAGATTACCACCAAGTCCAGGGCTTTCAAAAAGAGAGAGGGCCACCAGAGCACAGTGATAACGTTGGGGTTATAGTCAAGCACAAAGGTCAATGATTAGAGTCACTTTTAATTTCCCTTCCTAGAAAGTTACTGGCAGAGTTGTGGAACCGAAATTGCTGTATTGTGCGGACAGAGAAACAGAGTTAACATTGCGAGTCCAGTGACTCTACATCGGAACTGGAAGAGTTGATTGATTTTAAGGATCCTCGGAGGCTGTCCAACAGCTGTGATTGTCCTGACAGAGTCAGACCCACTCCAATTCCCACTACTGGCTCTAGTGACACTGTAACTCTGAGCCTGTGCCCGGAGCGTTGGTTTCTAGGCTGGGCAGTCCAAAACACTTCAGTGTCAGTTTTCATTTCAGTTCCTCTCCCATCACCATTCGTAATATTTTTCCCTTATCAGAGTTTATTTATTTGCAAATTGACAGCAAAAACTGGGCCCTTGTATTCATTACAGTTTTAATACATTTATTCATTCCTACAGGCATCACTGGCAGCACCAGCATTTCTTACCCATCCTAGATAGCCCTGAGAAGGGGGTAGGGAGAAACCTTCAACCATTGTGGTGCAGGTGTCCCCACAGTCTTGTTAAGTAGGGCTCTCTGGAATATTGATCCATGACAGTGAGGGGATGGTGATATTCAAAGCAGGATAATGTATGATTTGGAAGCGAATGTGGTGCGGATGGTGGCATTTGGCTGCTTTTGAAGCCTTTTATTTTCTAAGTGGTGGACCGCACAGGTTTGAGAGAGTCTGTTGAAGAAACATGGTGTGTGGTGGATGGTACAGAACACAGCTACAGTGGCTGTGCAATCACCATCATTATTAACTCACCCTCCTCATCCAAACCCCAGACTGCTGACCACAATTGACCCCATTGTTCTCGAAGTGTAGTCCCAGCGCAAAAACATGTTTAAAAATTGACCGATTGCTCTTTTTCTCATTGCTTCATGCAGTTTAAAGAGATTCTCCACAATCAAACTCATCGGCAAGATCCACAACCCATAAGGAGGCTGGTACTGCCGTCTTCATATCCCTCACACTAAACAGACTCCGGATTATCCCCAAAAGGTGGCCTTAGAAGGAATTGACCACAGCCAGAGACAGCTTTGCAGCTACATTCCCTCTAACCTCAGCATCAGTATGAAACAACAAAGGGAAAAAAGAACTTGCATTTATACAGCACCTTTCACAACACAAGGAATTTAGTAGTCAATGAAATACTTCTGAAGCACAGTCGTTGTTGTAACATGGGAAATACAGTATCCAATCTGTGCACAGCAAGCTCCCATATTCAGCAGTGATATCGTGATGTAACATTCTATGAACTGTTATGGACCAGACCTAACCCCCTCAAAATATATTCAGAAGATAGTCTGGACCCTAACTTTTACCTATTTTAAAGGTAAGTATCAGGTGTTGCATTCCAGATGCAATTTGGATTGGTTAAACTACTCAGCATTAAGCAAAAGACACTTTATTCATACACTATAGTTAAAGTACGTTGAAAGAAAGAAGAAATTGAAATAACTTTACTCTATTGGAAAACTTAACAGAGTAATAGATCATTTAACCACTAAACAGTGACTGTTCCAACATCCTATAAACACACCCTTGGCAAAACTCAAGTTTAGTAAAATAGATTGTCTCACAGGCCAGGAGAAAAAACATCAAGAGAAAACTCAGAATAGCAGGGAGAGATATACTGCAGCGTCCAAACCGAGCTTCATGACAGCAACAGCTACTGTGACCGAGAAACTAAAACTAAAAGTCCTGGTTCTGTGTAAGTTGGACCCCACCCATTCAGACTGCTTCTATCATTCCAACATTCAAAAAAGACCCAATGCCTCACAAGCTTTATGGACTTTCAATAGGCAGCTTTTAACCTCTGCCTTAAAACTTCTCTTCAAAATAAAACCAGGACAAAATATACCTCTTAAGTCCATAGTATCATCACAGAACACACAAATCAGGAACAAGTGCAGGGCACTGGGCCCTTTGAGTTTGTACTGCCATTCAATGATGAAAATAGAATTACCTGGAGAAACTCAGCAGATTTGGCAGCATTTGCAGAGTCAATGTTTCAGATCCAGTGACCCTTTAGATCCTACTAGAGCTATGAAAACCAAAATAACTGTGGATGCTGTAAATCAGGAACAAAAGCAGAAGTTGCTGCAAAAGCTCAGCAGGTCTGGCAGCATCTGTGAAGAAAAAAATCAGAGTTAATGTTTCAGGTCCAGTGAGCCATCCATAGATCCTCCCTAGAGCAAGGAAAAGATAGGTATATGTACTGAATACAGGGTGTGGGGGTGGGCTGGAAGGCGGAGTAAATGATTGGTGAGGATGGAGCCCAAAGCAATTTGGCAGTGTAGAGATTGGAACCAGGGCCAGGTTGATCTGATTGACCATGAGATCCTTGTTTGTGGTTGTTAACTTGGGCCAATCAGGGAGCCCTGGAAGACTGATATAAACAGGAGATTCAGCGAGTCTCCTCAGCCTATGGACTGGCTCTGAGCCAGCTCGTCAAAGCTGATGTACATATAAATAAAAGGTCACTTGGTGATGGGATACCAGCCTCTGTGCAGTTATTTCAGGCAGACAAAGGAATGGCTAATGGATAATTGTGAGTCAGGAAGAAAATCTTTAAGTGGATGAAAGTGGGTGTGCTGAAAGCAGCCTGTGTGATGACAGGGCCTAGTGTATAGGGGTTGGGGTAAGGACATGAGAGAAAGTGCTCAAGCTCTAACATTATTGAACTCGATGTTGAGTCCAGAAGGCTGCAGGGTCCCACAAGCGGACAATGAGATGGTATTTCTAAGTTTTGTTTCAGATTTCCAACATCCGTAGTTCATTGCTTTTTTTGTTTATTTACTGCCATTCAATACATTCATGGAGGGGGGTGTTGCCTGAAGCCCATGAAACGGGCCCAAAATTGGGAAGTGTTTTTATTTTCTTTGAACATTTCTCTTGAATAGATTTAAAAAATATTGAAAATGGGTGTAAAATGTCTGACTGACATTCAAGTGTCATCCAGTTGGGTTATGAGTCTTTCTGCTTTGCATTTAGAACAGGAAGGTAGTAAGTCACATTGATGGATGAGTTAGTCAACGAAAGGCTGGAACATGGGGCCAAGGCATGGGGAGAAATCCTCCAGGAATGCCTTTAATCCTAACTGCTTCAAAGCAGCCATTAAATTCAGTTTTTCAGTTTTGTACGAATATATAAATAAAGTGTAGGAGCAGGCCATTTAGCCCTTCAAGCCTGCTCCACCATTCAATATGTTGATGGCTGAACTGAATATGCTTAATCTCCTACCTTCAACCCAATAACCTTTCACACTCCATTGCTTGACAGAAAGACAATGCTGGCTGACACCGACAACTATGGGCAACTATGCGTGCATACTGATTGGGGAACGCATGGTTCCAAGCACTGATGTCATCCCACAGACTTTACATGTGACACCATGCAGAAATGCATTACTGCACAAGGGCTGGGAAGCACATGCGATTTTGAACTGGGTTTCAGTGGTGGGGAGAGGGATGCCGGACACGAGATGAGGTGCTGGTGGAATTCCCAGAGTGAGAAGTGAAGAGAAGGAGGGCCCAGAAGCCAGAAGGCCCTCTCCCCCTCTTATTGCCCTTCCATGCTCCCCACCCCGGCCTCTGGGCACTCCTTGTGGCCCTCCCCACCTCCACAGCACCGGCTCTCTCCCAATTCCCTCTTCTTGCCCCCTGCCCAGTCTCTATCAGAAATCTATCTCCACCCTGAATAGATCCACAGACTTGCTGTTGAACACAAAGGGCAATCAGTCATTTTAACTGAAGCCCTGTCAACAAAAGGGAGCCTTCAATGAAGATATAATTACATGTGAGTAACTCACCTCCTGACTCTCCAAAGCCTGTCCATCATCTACAAGGCACAAATCAGAAGTGTGATGGTAATACTCCCCACTTGCCTGGATGGGTGTAGCTCTAACAACACTCAAGAAGCTAGACACCATCCAGGACAAAGCAGCCCGCTTGATTGGCACCACATACACAAGCATCCACTCCGTCTGTCACTGACGCTCAGTAGCAGCAATGTGTACTGCAGAAGATCCTTAGACAGCACCTTCCAAAACCACAGCCACTTCCATCTAAAAGGACAAGGGCAGCAGATACATGGGAACACCACCACCTTCAAGTGCCCCTCCAAGCCAATCAGCATCCTAACTTGGAAATATATCACCGTTCCTCCACTGTCACTCAGTCAAAATCCTGGAATTCCCTTTACAAGGGTACTGTGGGTCAACCCACAGCACGTTCAACTGCAGCAGTTCAAGAAAGCAGCGCACTGCCACCTTCTCAAGGACAACTAGAGATGCGCAATAAATGCTGGCCCAGCCAGTGACTCCCACATCTCACAAGTGAATTAAAAAAGACATAACTACTGGCTCAGATTCACTGAACAGCCCGATGCTGTGATATAATTACTTTGTCCTTCACTCATCTGTAAACCATCTACCTCTTCACACATTTCACTACAAGTCAATATTTTAAGCAATGGGAGAGGTTGGCTTGGGAAATAAATGGGGTGGAATTTTTACAATGTCCAAGGATTGAAAGATTTCTGAACCTGGTTCTGTGCACGCATGCCAGTTGGAAGTTCCTCCAAACTTGCTGTCATGTATCAGAATCTCCTGGCTACAACTACTTCTGTACAAATGTGCTCACACATTTATATATAAATATGTGTGAACATCATAAAAACAGGCCATTTGGTACATCTGGCCTGTGGTAGCATTTTTTATTTCAAAAATATACTTCATTCATAAAAAAAATTTGTATACATATCTAGCCACTAGAGCACAGGGTGAAGCTGGAGGAACACAGTAGGCCAGGCAGCATCATAGGAACAGAAAAGCTGACGTTTTGAGTCAGGACCCTTTAGGAATCATTTACTGAAGCTCCAACTCTGCTGGGACCCAAACAGCTTCTGACTGCTACAGCTGAAAAAAACTAGAAAGCTTGATCTGTGAGAGCTGGTCACTCCTCTTCCATTGTAACAACCGTTTTAAAAAAAACCTGAAGGTTTCCTAAACTATTGACTTAGGCCACCTTTAGTAGCTACTTCTGCCTTACAACCTCACTTCAAAACAAAAACCAGGACAAAATAACCTTCTTAAAGTAACTGCATCATGAGAACTGACAGCGGATCGGAGCACAAAATGGCAATCTTGTCCACATATGGTGAAGCTTTGACCTGCAGGGCTCTGCTGTCTGGAGTAGTCACCCCTCTCAGGCACACATTCTTCCTGATATACTCAGCAAAAGGTTCACATACAATACACAAACAAGGTAGGAGAGAGCGGGCAGCCCTGCCCGACTCCAGATCTGATCAGGAAACTTTCGTAGAGTCATAGATTCATAGAGTCCTATAGCAGAGAAACAGGCCCTTCGGCCCAAACGGGTCCATGCTGACCAAAATGTCCATCCAAGCTAACCCGATTTCCCTGCAGTTGGCCTATATCTTTCTAACAAAAACAGAAGTTGCTGGAAAAGCTCAGCAGGTCTGGCAACATCTGTGAAAAAATTAGAGTTAACATTTTAGGTCCGGTGACTTCCTCAGAACTGATGTTAGCTGGGAAAACGTCGGTTTACATGCAGAAAATAGGGAGGGAGATGGGATAGGGAGTAAACGAAAGGATAAAGGATAGAGCCTGAAGACAGAGAAGAGCAGTTTGGTAGAAAAAGGAGTTGATAATGATCTGGCTGGGAGAGTGAATAGTCGTTAATGGGGACTGTTAGGGACTAACAATAGGTAGTGTGTAACAGCAGGCTATGTGATAACAAGGCCTGGTGTGTGGGGTAGGGGGGTTAGGACGTGGGAGAGTTTAGGCCCTAAAATTATTGAACTCGATATTGAGTCCAGAGGTCTGCAGATTCCCCAAGTGGAAAATGAGGTGTTGTTTTTCCAGCTTGCACTGAGCTTCGCTGGAACACTGCAGCAAGCCTGAGTCAGAGATGTTGGCCAAGGAACAGGGTGGTGTGTTAAAGTGGCAGGCAACAGGTATCTTTTTTGTGAGCATAACGTAGACGTTCTGCGAAGCGGTCACCCAGTCTACACTTCGTTTCTCCAATGTAGAGAAGATCACATTGTGAGAAGCGAATGCAGTAGACTAGATTCTGGGAAGTGCAGGTGAAGTGTTGCTTCACCTGGAAGGTATGTTTGGGCTCTTGGATACTAGGGAGGTAAATGGGCAGGTGTTGCACCTTCAGTGGTTGCAAGGGAAGGTGTCAGGGGGCAGTGGGTAGATGTTGGGGTGAAGGAAGTGTGGACCAGGGTGTCCCGGAGGGATGGTCCCGACGGAAGGCAGACATGGGAGGGGAGGGAGTGTTTGTCTGGTGGTGGCATCTCGCTGGAGGTGGCAGAAATGGCGCCTGATTATCTTCTGGATGTGGATGCTGGTTGGATGGTAGGTAAGAACAAGGGGAACCCTATCGCTGTTGCAGGAGGGTAGAGAGGGGGTGCAGAAGATGAGTCAGATCTGGTTGAGGGCCCTGCCAACCACGAAGCTGGGGTCCCTTGTTGAAGTTGGCCTCATCTGAACATGTGCGATGGAGACAGAGGAACTGAGTCTTTACAGGAAGCAGGGTGTCAGGATGCGTAGTCCAGGTAGCTGTGGGAGTCAGTGGGTTTATAGTGGATATTAGTGGTCAGTCTATCCCCATGTATGGAAACAGAGATGTTGAGGAAGGGAAGGGAGGAGTCAGAGATAGACCAGGTGAAAGTGAGGGCGGGGTGGAAATTGGAAGCGAAATCAATGAACTTTTCCAATTCCAGACGGAAGAGGGAGCTGCGTTGATCATCTATACGTCGGAGAAAGAGTTGTGGGCGGGGGCTGGAATTGGGCTGGAACAAGGAATATTCCATGAATCCCACAAAGAGACAGGAATAACTGGGGCCCATGCGGGTATCCATGGCCACTCCTCTGACCTGAAGAAAATGAGAAGAGTTAAAAAAGAAGTTGTCGAAGCTCGGCTTCGACGAGCTTGGCCAAGCGGAGGAGGGTGGTGGTGGGTGGGGACATTTCAGGTCTTTGCTCCAGGAAGAAACAGAGAGCCCTACAACCACCCTGGTGGGGGATGGACGTGTAACAGGATTGCACGTCCATGGTAAAGAGGAGGCAGCTGGAGGCTGCGAACTGGAAATTTTGAAACCGGAGTAAGGTGTCAGGGGAATCACAGATGTACTTGGGCAGGGATTGGGCCAGGGGAGAGGAGACTGAGTCAGCGTAAGAAGAAATGAGTTCTATGGGGCAGGAGCAAGCTGAAACAATGGGTCTGCCTGGACAGTCCTGTTTGTTGATTTTGGGAGGAGGTAGAAGCAAGCTGTGTGGATCTGGGAGACTGTCAGCTTGGAGGCTGTGTTGGGGGAGATGAAATGAGATCAGTTACTGTAGTAGATACAATGGTCTGATGAGTTATGGTGGGGTCATGGTCCAGGGGAAGGTAGGAGGAAATATCTGAGAGCCAGCGCTCAGCCTTTGCAAGGTAGAGATCAGTACACCAGGCTACAACAGCACCACCCTTATCGACAGGCTTAATAGCAAAGTCAGGGTTAGATCTGAGTGCACAGAGTACAGTCAGTTCGGAGGGAGATGGGTTGGATTTGGTGAAAGGAGCGGAGAAATTAGGGTGATTAATATCACGTTGACAATTCTCAATGAACAGATCGAGTGCAGGTAAAAGGCCAGAGGGAGGGGTCCAGGTGGAGGGAAAGTGTTGGAACTGGGCAAAGAGGTCTGTGGGATGGGGAGAGGTCTCTTGTCCAAAGAAATGTGCATGGAGGCAAAGACAGTGGAAGTGCGATGTCATGTCGTGCCCGAAATTCGTTAAGGTGGGGACACAGAGGAATAAAGCTGAGGCCTTTGCTGTGTACAGAACGTTCAGCCTCGGAGAGCGGAAGTCAATAACACTCACCATTAACAGCTATTCACCCTCCCAGCCAGACCACTATCAACTCCTTTGTCTATCCTTTGTCTATCTTTGCTCTTCTCTCTCTTCGGGCTCTGTCCTATCGTTTACTCCCTAAGCCATCCCCCTACCTATTTTTTGCATATAAACCGACGTTTTCCCAGCTACCATCAGTTCTGCGGAAGGGTCACTGGACCCGAAATGTTAACTCTGACTTTTTTCTTCACAGATGCTGCCAGACCTGCTGAGCTTTCTCAGCAACTTCTGTTTTTGTTCCTGATTTAAAGCATCCTCAGTTCTTTCAGGTTTTATTCCATATCCTTCTAAACCCTTCCAATCCATGTATTCATCCAAATGCCTATTAAATGTCGTTAATGTACTGCCTCACCCACTTCTGCTGGCAGCTTATTCCATATCAGTATCAGTCTCCGTGTAAAAGAAATTGTCCCTCAGGTCCCCATGTATTCTTTCCCCTCTTACCTTAAACTGATGCCTTCTAGTCCTCAATTCCCCAACCCTGGGAAAAAGACCAAGTGCATTCACCCTATCCATGTCTCTTATGATCTTACACATTTCCAGAAGATCCCCCCGAGTCTCCTACATGCTAAAGAAAAAAAATCTTAACTTGTTCAATCTCTCACTATAACCCAGTCCCTTGAGTCCTGGCAACATCCTAGTAAATTTCTTCTGCACACCTTCCAGTTTAATAACATCATTTCTACAGCAAGGTGACCAAAACTGAATGCAATACTCCAAGTGCGGCCTCACCAACATCCCGTATGACTGCAACGTAACTTCCCAACGTCTATACTCAATGCCCTGACTGATGAAGGCCAGTGTGCCAAAAGGCTTCTTCCCTGCCCTGTATACCTGTGACTCCACTTTTAGAGAACCGTGCACCTGAACTCCAAAGTCCCTCTATTCCACTACACTCCTTAAGGCCCTACCATTCACCATGAAACTCCTACCTTAATTTGACTTTCAAAAATACAACACCTCACACTGATCTGTTCTGATTCCTACTCATTAACGGAGACTGCACTAACAGTGTTGGTGTGGAGCAGTCAAATCCAGTTGTGAATTCCCTCTCCAAAGCCTATTTTGGAGACCACATTCCACATACAGGTGTGCGATACCCTCTCAAACGTCTTCTCCTGGTCCAGGCAGCTGAGGCAAGTATCCAGCTCCCTGTCCTGCATACAGGTGATTATATTCCTGAGGATCGTGAGGGTCTGAGATCATCCTGCCTGGGGTACAGCACAGGTTTGGTCAGGGTGAATCACCAACCCCAGAGCAGACCTGACTCAGTTGGCAGTGAAATTAGTTGCTAATTTCTAATTTCCTTCTTCTCCCATTTCTGTTCATGGATGAGGGCGATCATATCTTTCCTCGTGGATTCGCACATGGTACCTGACAGAAGCATACTGTTGTACACCTCCAGCCGGTCCTGGCCTATCATGTCCCTACCGAATACTATTCAGTCAAAAGCTGTCGCTTCCTGGAGTTTTATTCTTCTCGAAGGACTTGAGGCCCTCGATCAGCTCATTCAGAGATAGCAGCTGGTCCAGCCTCTCCCATGTGTTGATGTCTAAGATCTCCATTATAGAGGACAGAAACGACTGGGAGGCCACACAGCCTATGGGTTCTGTGTCATTATAGTCCTCTTGAGCCTTTTCCTATTTCATCAACATCATCTCCATCCATTTCTGTCTCTTTCCCTAACTTCCTTTTAAATGCCTCTGTCTTATGCCCCTCAATCAATTCATCTAGTAGACAGATACACATTTTCAACACTCTCTGTATAAAGGTGTTTCTCTAGAGTTCCCTTTTCAATTTTGTTTTATTGATCCTCATTCCTCCCACTCACCAGTTTGGTTTCTCCTACACATTGGGAAGGTCATGGGGAATCTCATTTCCCATGAACCCATGCACAGCTGCCAGCCTTTGATTGCTTGCCAGTGTTTTTGATCCTGGGGAAACCTGACCTGATTTAGCACTTTATACACAATGGGACATCCCAAAAGGAGACAACGCAGTCTCACACTGGCTTGAGTAAGACTACCAGTGCCTACATCAATACTTCCCAAATTTGTTCCCACTGTGACTTCATTTCGAAAAGAACTGTCCCAATTCCTTGTTGTATGTTAAGGAGGAAGAAGACCAATGGGAGGGGATGTAGTAATCTCAGCTCATGACCCCACTTAGGGTCCCAAACCCTACTTTGGGGCTCTGGGCCATGAAATAATATCAATGTAAAGGCAATATATTACAAATGCTGCATTTGTATTTGTTTTCTATTAAGTATTGCATCACACTTCTGACTTCTGCCCTACTTTCATGATCATAAAGACCTCTCAGCCATCTCTCAATCTCTACTTCCTTCAGGAAAAGCCCCAGTCTATTTCCAGCTTTCCTGATGGATGTACCATCTCAGCTCAAGTGTTGTCATTGTAAAAAATGACTGGACATCGGCAGCCCACTTTTCTGCCGGAAAATAAAAAATAGATTAAGCTAATCCCCAGGAGGAGAATGAGGCCTGACTCTCATCCACTGATTAATTTCCCCAAGCTCATTCATCATTCTGAAGCCTTCCCGTCTTTACAAAATTCATTAATGAGTCAAACAGAGCAGAAAAGATGAACTGTCTGGCTGTGGGGAGTCCAGAATCAAAGGTTTATATTCCCACTAATTTTGTTTTCTTCTGCCAGACCTCCAAGGTCTGTGCATGGCAAAGAGAGTGCTGCCAGCGAGACAGTATCAGGTTAAAAGGCAGGCCATTCAGGTTTGAGATAAGGAGCAACCCCTTTACCCAGAGGGTGGTGAACCTTTGGAATTCTCTATCCCAGTGGGCTCTTAGAGCTCAGAAAGTTCAAGACAGAGATTCAAGACAGGCACAGTGGCTAGCACTACTGCCTCACAGCGCCAGGGACCCGGGTTTGACCCCAGCCTCAAGTGACTGTCTGTGTGGAGTTTGCACATTCGCCCTGTGTCTGCCTGGCTTTCCTCCAGGTGCTCCAGTTTCCTCCCACAGTCCAATGATGTGTAGGCTAGGTGAATAGGCTATGCTAAATTGTCCATAGTGTCTCGGGTGGGATATAGAGGGTTGGCTCAGGGAGTGGGCCTGGGTGGGATGATCCTTGGAGGGTCAGTGTGGACTCGATGGGCTGAATGACCTGCTTCCGCACTGTAGTGATTCAATGATTAAATTTCTTGTCACTAATGACATCAAGGTATATGGAGATCGGGCAGGAATACGATATTGAGGTAGATGATAAACTGTTATCTAGAATGGCATAGCAGGCTCAAGGAACTGAATGATCTACTCTCACTCCTACATTTCTATCATGTGCTCTGGGTGCTGTTGAAGTAATTCACCCAGAATGGAGGTTTGGTGCCCAGGACTAAGAATTGGCGACAACACGCATAAAGGTGGAAAAATCCCTGGGACTTGATCAGGTGTACCCTAGAACTCTATGGTAAGCTAGGGAACAGATTGCTGGGCCCCTTGCTGAGATATTTGTATCATTGATAGCCACAACGGGGTGCTGGAAGACTTTGGTCAGAGGTTAGCTAAAGTGGTAAGGAATTGATAGGAAACCATAGACCAGTGAGCCTGACATCAGTGATGGACAAGTTGTTGGAGGAATCCTGAGGGATAGGATTTACATGTATTTGGAAAGACAAAGACTGGTTAGGGGTAGTCAACATGGCTTTGTACATGGGAAATCGTGTCGCACTAACTTGATTGAGTTTTTTGAAGAAGTAACGAAGAGGATTGATGAGGACAAAGCGGTGGACGTGATCTGTATGGACTTCAGTAAGTCGTTCAACAAAGATCCTCATGGTAGACTGGTTAGTCAGGTTAGATCACACGGATTACAAGAAAGGCTAGCTTTTTGGATACAGAACTGATTTGAAGGTAGAAGACAGAGGGTGGTGGTGGAGGATTGCTTTTCAAACTGGAGGCCTGTGACCAGTGGTGTGCCACAAGGATCGGTGCTAGGTCCATTGCTTTTTGTTATTTATATAAATGATTTGGATGTGAACATAGGGGGTATGGTTCGTAAGTTTGCAGATGACACCAAAATTGGAGGTGCAGTGGACACCAAAATTGGAGATGCAGTGGACAGGGAAGAAGGTTACCTCAGAGTACAATGGGATCTTGATCAGAATGGGTCAACGGGCCGAGGAATGGCAAATGGAGTTTAATTTAGAAAAATGTAAGGAGCTGAATTTTGGAAAGGCAAATCAGGGCAGGACATAGACACTTAATGGTAAGATCCTAGGGAGTGTTGCTAAACAAAGCTACCTTGGAGTTTAAGTTCATTGTTCCTTGAAAGTGGAGTCACAGGTAGGCAGGATCGTGAAGAAAGTGTTTGGTAAGTTTGAACAAAAACAGAAGTTGCTGGAAAAGCTCAGCAGGTCTGGCAGCATCTGTGAAGAAAAAATCAGTGTTAATGTTTTGGGTCCGGTGACCCTTCCTCAGAATCTTCTAAGGAAGGGTCACTGGACCTGAAACGTTATGTCTGATTTTTTCTTCACAGATGCTGCCAGACCTGCTGAGCTTTTCCAGCAATTTCTGTTTTTGTTCCTGATTTGCAGCATCTGCAGTTCTTTCTGTTTTTGTTCACTATCCTTGCCTTTTTTGGTCAGTGCATTGAGTATAGGAATTGGGAGGTCATGTTGTGGCTGTACATGACATTGGTTAAGCCACTATTGGAATACTGCATGCAATTCTGGTCTCTCTGCTATAGGAAAGATGTTGTGAAACTTGAAAGGGTTCATAAAAGATTTACAAGGATGTTGCCAGGGTTGGTGAGTTTCAGGAATGGGAGAGGCTAAATAGGCTGGGGCTATTTTCTGTGGAGCACCATAGGCTGAGGAGGATTGACTTTATGGAGGTTCACAAGATCATGAGGGGCTTGGATAGGGTAAATAGACAAGGTTTTTTCCCCAGGGTGCAGGAGTCCAAAACTAGAGGGCATAGGTTTAAGGTGAGATGGGAAAGATTTAAAAAGGAGCTAAGGGGCAACTTTTTTCAAACAGAGGGTCGTGTGTGTATGGAATGAGCTGCCAGAGGAAGTGGTGGAAGCTAACACAATTATAACATTTAAAACGCATCTGGATGGGTACGTGAATAGGAAGGGTTTAGAGGGATATGGGCCTCTATGCTGGCATTAGATTTATTTAGGATATCTGATCAATTTGGATGCATTGGACGAAAGGGTTTGTTTCCGTGCTGTATGTCTCGATAACTCTAACATTCTCTACCCTACAATCAGACCCTGGAGTTGTACAACAGGTTTCTCCACTCTAGGCAGTGTCACACCTGATTTAGGCTTCCCACTTTAGCATAGGAAGGCTAATCAAATGTTATGAATTGTGAGGGGAATTCAAAGCAAGAGAATGGAGGTCATACTTCAGTTATACAGGGCCTTGTTGAGACCATATCTGGAGTGCTATGGACAGTACTGACCACCGTACTTATAGAAGAGTGTCAGTACATTGGAAGCTGTTCAGAGAAGGTTTACTAGACTAGTACCTGGAATGAGCAAATTGCCTTACGTGGAAAGGCTAGATAAGTGGGGCCTGTATCCTTGGGAGTTTAGAGAGTCAGAGGTGATTCAATTGAAAGATATAAGATCCTGAGGGGACTTGACTTGGATGTGGAAATGATGTTTCTTCTTGTTGGAGAATCTAGAACTAGGGAACATAGTTTAAAAATAAGGGGTCACCCACTTAAGACAGTTATGAAAGGCATTTTTTTCCCTCCAAAGGTTGTGAGGATATTGTCGGAAATGGAGGGTTTGAGTTGTAAGGACTCGCTGGATAGGCTGGGACATTTTCCACTGGAGCGTACCAGGTTGAGGGGTGACCTTATAGAGGCTTATAAAATCATGAAGGGCATAGACAAGGTGATTTTAAGACTAGGGGGCTCATTTTTAAGGTAAGAAGAGAAATATTTAAAAAGGGCATGAGGGGTAACATTTTTACACAGAGAGCGGTTCGTGTGTGGAATGAACTTCCAGAGAAGGTGGTGGATGGATGTGGGTACAGTTACAATGTTTAAAAGACATTTGGACAGGTACATGAACAGGAAAAGTTTTGAGGGATATGGACCAAAACAGGCAGGTGAAACTAGTTTGGTTTGGGAACATGGTTAGGGTGGACTGGTTGGACCAAAAGGTCTGTTTCCACTCTGTATGACTCTTGAGTGTTTGGAATTCCCTTCCTCAAAAGACAGTGGGTGCAGAATCTTTAAATAGTTTTAAGGCAAAGATGGATAGATTCTTGATTCTCAAAGGGATGAAAGATTATCAGCTATATGCAGGAAGGTAGATTGAGGGCAATCTCTGATCAGCCATGATGTTATTGAAAGGCAGGGCAGACTTGAAGGGCTGAGTGTCCTACTTAAGTTCCTTGTTTGTACATTGCACCTTCCAGATTCAGGGTTTATGCAGCTTGAGCTGTCCAGCAGCGTTCAGACATTGCAGTAGGGTTTACTGCATTAGGGAAGGAGTTCCAGGACTTTGATCCTTAACACCGTGAAGGAATGGCAACATATTTCCAAGTTAGCATACTGTGGAACGTTAGCTCCATACTAAATGACAAATTCTGAAGAGGAATCCTCCAAGTGTACTTTGTTCCCTCACCTTTATTTACCTTTAGCTGCCCGCAGGTGATGTCCGAACCCGTAGACCCGTTGAAACCTGAATTAAATTTTCCATGATCTGAAATGTAAAGTTTAAAGAGCAGTTCGGGTTTGCCCGAATGAATGAAACACGGAAGGAATTAATTGTTCAATAAGCCGCGTGTTCAGAGGCTGTTTAGAGATTGCAATCAACTCGACAGAAAGAATCGATTTCCTGGGAACTGCAGTAAAACCCCGTGGGGCCGGAAGCGGCTGCACTGCGATTGATTCCTCACCAATTGCTGGCTATAAAGCGGGCTGGTGCTCAGGGCCCTGCACGGATTCAGGGAGCGCGATGGGATATTGGTTGGTTTGTTGGCTGTGCCTTTGGGCTGCTCTGCCCCTCCTGGCCACTGCTGTGTGTGACCCGGAGCCGGCCTGGAGGCTGCCGTGTGGCCCGCCCGCTATCAGCAGCGCTGACTGTATCAAGCGGGGCTGCTGCTTTGAGTCACCGAGCCTCGGTGGGCAGCCCTGTTTCTACAACCTGCGAGACAGCCCGGGTAAGTAGCCCCCATATATATACACACGTATGAATGGGGTGGGCGGATGGGTGGAGTGGAGAATAAGGAGCCGATCAGTCTGACAAAAGAAATTCTCCTTTTCTGTACGTGAGGAAATAACCCAGGGAATTTTCATTTTTGGCTAATAATGAAGGTGGGAAGTATTGATGTTTGTACTCTGTCCTAGGTGTGTTTTTTAAGTGTAAAACTTTTAATGTGTTTTCCTAATTGTGGAGTTATCTTGGTTGATACTTGAACACCACCTTGCCCTGTGTGCTGCTGCCCCCAACCCCTCTTGTTCACAGAGGGGCTGGGCAAGGCTCAAGGTATTAAGACTCCTTTAGAAAGGACCCCTCAAAGTTGATCTCTTCCGGTAGCTGACTGTCCTACACTTATTCCCTTGCCCTGATATATTTGTGTAAGGCAAGGTTTGCTTGGATAGCATGCAAGCAATTATATACTGTCATGTACCACTTGACCACAATCAAAACAAACTTGCACCTCTGGCCCCTCTCCTGAGAGTATGAACAGGCTAATAAATGCCACAGTACCTCTAATTCTAAAGGGAACATTGACCAGTTTGTTTTCCCTCTGAGACAATTGAAGACTTGTCACTGACTCATTGCATGACAGTGAGTATAAACACTCTAGTTTTAAAAAAACTACCTTGTTTAGAGAGGCATAATACTTGATCCCAGATCAATCAAGGGAACAGTCTAAACTATTCTAGAACATAGAACAATACAGTGCAGAACAGGCCCTTTGGCCCTTGATGTTGTGCTACCCTGTGAACTAATCTAAGCCCATTCCCCTACACTATCCCATCATCCATATGCTTATCCAAGGACTGTTTAAATGCCCCTAATGTGGCTGAGTTAACTACATTGGCAGGCAGGGCATTCCATGCCCTTACCACTCTGAGTAAAGAACCTGCCTCTGACATCTGTCTTAAATCTCTCCCTTCAATTTGCAGCTATGCCCCCTTGTACTAGCTGATGTCATCCTAGGAAAGACTCTCACTGTCCACCATATCTAATCCTCTGATCATTTTTGTAGGTCTCTATTAAATCCCCTCTAGCCTTCTCTCCAATGAGTACAGACCCAAGTCCCTCAGTCTTTCCTCATAAGACCTTTGTTCCAGACCAGGCAACATCCTGGTAAATCTCCTCTGCATCTTTTCCAATGCTTCCACCCTCTTCCTGTAATGGGGTGACCAGAACTGTACACGCTATTCCAAGTGAGGCTGCACGAGCACTTTGCACAGTTGCAGCATGACATCACGGCTCTGGAACTCAGTCCCTCTATCAATGAAACCTAACACACCGTATGCCTTCTTAACAGCACTATCAACCTGGGTGGCAACTTTCAAGGATCTATGTACCTGGACACCAAGATCCCTCTGCACATCCACACTACCAAGAATCTTTCCATTGACCCAGTATTCTGCCTTCCTATTATTCTTCCCAAAGTGCATCACCTCACACTTATCTGCATTGAACTCCATTTGCCACCTTTCTGTCCAATTCTGCAGTTTATCCAAGTCTCCCTGCAACATTCTTCCACACTGTCCACCACTCCACTGACTTTAGTGTCATCTGCAAACTTATTAACCCATCCACCTATGTCTGCGTCCATGTCACTTTCAGAAATGACAAACAGCAGTGGTCCCAAAACAGATCCTTGTGGCACACCACTAGTAACCAGACTCCAGGCTGAATATTTTGCATCAACCACCACTCTTTGGCTTCTTTCAGAAAGCCAGTTTCTAATCCAAACTGCTAAATCTCCCTCAATCCCATGCCTCTGCATTTTCTCCAATAGCCTACCATGTGGAACCTTTTCAAGGCTTTACTGAAGTCCATGTACACCACGTCAACTGCCCTACCCTCATCCACATGCTTGGTCACCTTCTCAAAAAACGCAATGAGGTTTGTGAGACACTGCCTGCCCTTGACGAATCCATGTTGACTATCTCCAATCAAATTGTTGCTTGCTAGATGATTATTAATCCTTTCCAAAACTTTTCCTACAACAGATGTAAGGCTCACTGGTCTATAATTACCTGGGTCATCTCTACTGCCCTTCTTGAACAAGGGCACAACATTTGCAATCCTCCAGTCCTCTGGTACTAAACCTGTAGCCAATGATGACTCCAAGATCAAGGCCAAAGGCTCTGCCATCTCCTCCCTAGCTTTCCAGAGAATCCTCAAATCCCATCCGGCCCAGGGAATTTATCTACCTTCGCACCTTCTAGAATAGATAACACCTCCTCCTTACTAACCTCAATCCTTTCAAGTCTAATAGCCCGTATCTCAGTCTTCTCCTCTACAACATTTTCCTTTTCCTGAGTGAAAACAGATGAGAAATATTTGTTTAGCACCTCTCTGATCTCCCCAGGGTCCACACACAACTTCCCACTTCTGTCTTTGACTGGCCCTATTCTTACCCTCGTCATCCTTTTATCCCTCACATAGCTATAGAAAGCTTTAGGGTTCTCCTTAATTCTACCTGCTAATGACTGCTCATGTCCCCTCCTTGCTCTTAACTCTCTTTAAATCCTTCCTAGCTAATCTGTAACTCTCCATCGCCTCATGCTCAATTTCTCCAGGCCTGGTAACATCCTTGAATCCTTTCTGCACCTTCAATTTTAACAACTCCTTTCCAATAGAAAGGTGACCAGAATTGTAAGTAGTATTCTAAAAGTGGCCTCACCAATGTCATGTAGCAGCTGTACAGGACATCAATTCCTGTACTCCTTGCTCTGAAGGAAAGCATGCCAAGCACCACTTTTACCCTATCTACATGTGATTCCACTTTCAAGGAACTATGCACCTGCACCCTTTAGGTTTGTTTGGCAACACTTGAGGGTACTACCATGAAGTGTAGGAGTCCTGCCCTGAAACGCCTTGCCAAAATGCAACACCTTGCATTGATCTAAATTAAACTCCATCTGCCACTCCACAGCCTGTTGGCCCATCTGAAATCCTGTTGTACTGGACAGTAAAAATATTCGCTACACCTATTTTGTCTAATCTGCAAACTTGGTAACAATACCTCCTGTATTCACATCCATAAATAATGCAGTGGAACAGGCACTGAAGGCAGGAGGAGGAGTAGCAGGTCAATTGAGACCTTGCCACCCTGTCAATTCTGTTTAGTCTATTTACTATCAGTCCTGGTTTCACACTACACTCCATGTTGTGGAAGCTTCTGGACACTGACTTTCAACAGTTCAGTTTCTAATGTGAAATCAGAAGGTATTTAATTCTTGAACCCTTGCATTGTATTTCATTGCAGTGTGTACAGCAGATGGCCAGTTCATTCTAGTGATCACCAGGAACCTGACCCGTCCTGCCCTCAACCTGTCATCTCTGTATGTGAAAGATGGACAAGAAGCTGAGTGCAGGCCTAAGCTCATCACAGAGGAACTTGCAGCCTTCCGCTTTGCAATTACCTCTTGTGGTTCAACCCAGCGGGTAAGTATTGGAGTGAGTATCTGGCATTCTGTCCCTTTTGAATGGGCCAGCTCCCTATTAAACAGTCTCCTGTGTTGCAGGAGGAGACTGGAAGCTTTGTGTATGAAACAGACATCTTGGGAAAGAGGATGATTCAGACAGGGCCACAGGGCTCAATAACCAGGGACAGCACCTTCAGGTGAGAGGGCAGTGAGGTTTGTTGGTAGCAGAGGGAAGTGTTACTGACTGAAACTCCACCACCTGTTTATGTCTCTTGACAGCCTGCACGTCCAGTGCAAGTACAAGGGGGAGCATGAGGCTGGCTTACAAATCAATGTCTCGGTTTACACACTCCCTCCACCACCAGCTGCTTCTGAAGATGGGATTCTGAGGCTGGAACTGCGAATAGCAAAAGGTAGTGCTGCCCTGGTAATAGAGCACTAGGAATGTATTCCTTCAGGGAGTGACGAGTTTGTTCGCCTTGTTTTAGATGGCAACTACAGGCTGTGGTACAAGGACAGTGACTACCCCATTGAGAGAATCCTTCAGGAGTCGGTGTTTGTTGAGGTTCGTGTGAAGGATCGTACTGACCCAATGATTGTCCTGAGATTGCGTGACTGCTGGGCAACCCCTGTGCCAGCCCCTGACCATAAGGTGCAGTGGAGCCTCCTGGTGGATGGGTAAGGCTAATAGTTTTGTCTTATCTCAAAGACCATGATGGTCAAGCTGCTGCTGTCAAGGTTACTAGATGTTTCTACATCCAAGTAGTGTCTGAAAAGCAAGTGATCATAATTTAACCTCCATTATCAGTCCACCTAATTGTCATTACAATTTCACTAGCTTTGCATTGGTCACATTTTCCAAGCCAGGAATGTGCAATGTAGATCTCCTAGAATATCTACATGCACATAGGACACAGCTCAATATGCTGGCTGTTGCCATCACAAAGGCACTCTACCAGACAGTCAGTTCAGCCTCTAACCTGGGATCCTGTGCAGGTCACCGATGACTCTAATTCACTTGTTTGGCTGCCCATGTGCCTGGAAGAGGGCACTTGGTCCAAGACTTCTGGCAAAAAAGTTGGGACACTATCACTACCACATGAAACCCTATGCAAGAAGTGCTTGCTCACCAAGCCTGCACTCCACAATGGAATGACTAGTTGAAATTTGCATAATTGTTTAAATTGGGATCATTTGGAGCACTTGTTCAGTTCACACTTCACCTGAAGAGTGCATCAAGGCATGAGGAGTTCAAATACCATGTTCTGTTGGATAGTTTACAACTTGTTACAATAGCTTCATTGGAATAGCTTTTTTAGTTTGAGCCCTCTTCAATGTCCCAGTTCTCACCTGTGAGCAACTAGGTGAGAGCAAGGGAAAACAGGAACAATTGCCCTCTTTCAAAAACTCCACTCTGGCCTTGGTGGCTGTTGCCATAAATGGCCAAGATGTCATTGCAGTAGATCAATATCTGACTGCCACTGACCACCTCCTGTTTTCAGGTGCCCCTATGAGGGTGATGACTACCTGACTGTCCTACACCCAGTAGATGCCTCTTCTGGCCTGCAGTTCCCAACCCATCACAAGCGGTTTGAAGTGAAGACCTTTGTTTTCTTGGATGGAGTATCTGAGCAGCCCCTTTCTGAACAGGTAACCAAACTCATGAAATCCTCTGGCTCTCTACTACAACTTGGACTATTCTACAGGAAGCTCCCCTAAAATCTCTGCTTCTTTCTAGGTGTACTTGCATTGCAATGCTGAAGTTTGCTCTCCATCTGGTCAAGATGACTGCGCACCCAGATGCAGTCCAAGTGAGTTCCGTATTCTGTGGAGGGCCAGTGGTGTTAAATGGCCTTATTGAGAAAGCAATGAGCCATGTGAATAAAAGGGAACTTGCAGATGGCTTTTGCCTAAAGGCATGTGAAGGTGCCACAGTAAATGTTTTTTAAAAAAACTTTGCAGTGCTGGGGTGTAATAACATGGATGAAAGGGTATAGCTTTGTAATGGGCATGAATGGTCCACTAATCCAACAAAGTGCATGTTGGGAATCAATCCATTAATCTCTGAAGTAAATGCACAACAGCTAAACTAGATTGCAGAGATGGGTACAATTGGAGAGAAATGGGTAGTAATGTTTCAGAACTTCAAGCTAATGTTCAGGGGATCTAATTCAAACTTGCTTATAGCAGGTAAGAAAACTTTATTCAAAAAGCTAGTTAATAGTGACCATGTAGCTGCTGTCAACGTCTTAAAGCCTTCCCTCAGGAAGGGCCACTTGTCTTTGCCTTGCCTGGCCTACATTTGACTCCAGAGACATTGAAATGTGGCTGACTTAATTGCCCTCCCAATACACTAGGATGAGTCTCAAATTCTGGCCCAGCCAGAGATGCCCACTCCCTGCTTACAAAGGATGTAACATCAGGTGGGCAACACTTTCTGGTAGCTCAGCAAAAGTGCATGTTGGGAATCAATTCACTAAGTCTATCTTTTCCTCACCTGAAGTAAATATGCCATGGCTAGTTCCCAGGTACAGCAACCACCTGTGAACAAAATGTACAGTAGGCAGCTTCATGGCAGTTCTTCAAAGCATCATTGAGACCACAGTCCAACTACATATAGACTATATTCTTATCTAGGCCTTGCACAAGAACAGTTCAGAATCTTTGATACCTGGAATGATTTACCTTGAACAGGTGAGCCTCTCCTAAAAAGTTGACGAAGTGATCATACTGGCTCCAAGACAGTGCCTGAAGGCACTGCTGAAGGACAGTCTCCAACTACAGCTAGGCTCAATTTCTGAATGAGTTAGCAGACTTGAGGCTTCATTCCCAAGAGTTAAAATGTATGCAATTCAGTGGTAAGCCCACTGAAGCAGATTCTGCACATGAGGGTATGGACACTTGGACTGCAGCAGTTCAAGGTGGCAGCCTACTGTTTTCCCCCAACTAGGGATGGGCAGTCATTGCTGGCTGGGCCTGCACTTACTGTCCCACAAGTGAATGTGATCACAACACCACTCCATTCTGATCAGCCACCAAGTGGTCAAATGATAGTATAGCTTGAGGGGCTGAATGTCCTCCTGTTCACACTTGCTGAATGGGGAAGCCACTAGGTTTAAGACTTCCTTTGTTCAAGGAATCTCTGCTGGCCTATGTCTGAAGCATAATCTCTATGGACAATGGGACTTTTTATGTAAAAGTGAGCTACAACTCCATCTGTAAAGCACTAACTTGTCCCCCTCAATGCCCATAACTAAAGACTGGATCTAATGGGCATAGAAATAGGAATGCATGCCACTGATCTGAAGAACCTTACTGGAGGTGTAACTGTCTGACACTTTCCCAACTGTATGTGAAGGAACTTGAAGCTCCCAGCATGGAATTGTGAATTAAAGCTAGCTTTTTATTAGCATAGATTAAAGGTCATATAGCAATGAAGCTTTATCAACCAGGCACTTGAGATTCCCACCAACACTAAGCTGAATTATCAAGAGTTATGTACACTTCCCTAACACACTTGTCTGACAGAGAACACCTTGTGTCACAATGGCTTCAATTTCTTGGAGTCCAGTAGCAGCCTGAGTGAAAACAGCCACTACTCCAAATATAGGTTTCCTTTTGGTTGCTAAAACACTTCAGAGTTTGAGGGGTTTGATTATTTATGAACTGGCACAACCAGATCTGCAATTGGATGTAATGTCTGTCTACATAGAAACATCTTGGTCCTTGATCTTGAAGTGAGCTCTAACTGCCTGGATTGGGTCAGAACTGTCTAATCTTTGCCTTGCTCCAACAGGGCAGCACAGGAGTACCCATGACCATGAGGGGGCAGTAGTGAGTGCACCTGGCCCAATCCTCCTGAGAAGGAATGGTTACATTGCCAAGAAACAACTTGGAGCAAATGGTAAGTGAAGCCCCTGCAATAGGTCACCTGTGACCTCCAGCAAAAAGAAACCTTCCTCTGATCTTGCTCTCTCTCCCACAGATGTTTCTGGGAGACCTCTGGTTCTGCATGGAGTAGCCATTGGCCTCATGGTGGTGTCTGTCACACTACTGGTAGTGATGGTTGCAGTGTACGTGAAGAGACCAAGAGCTGCTGCTGTCTCCCTGTCATGAATTGTAAACCCTGAACAGAAATAAACCAGATGGACAAATGTGCCAAGAGTGCTTTATGAACAATCTGTAGCAACAAGATTTGCTAATGTTTGTTTGCTGAGGGATAAGTGGAAATGATCTATGTTCTTAGATGGAGCCCCATCTAATCCAGAATGAGTCAAATATTACTCTGCTTTTTAGTGAGGCTAGATCAATTATTGAATTTGGGGGGAAATTCCCTGACAACTTGTATTTTGAACTTCTCACTTGAAGGAGTACTGCAGCTGAAGTCAAACCTGCACTGTCACTGGCTGATATCACTGACCCTTTCACCCATTCCGTACTGTGGATCTATTCACATCTGCCTTAAGTTTTTTGGAGGACTTAAACATTGTTCAAGGAATGTTCCAATGATGCACAAATGTTTAAATTTGTCCCTTTCTTCTCTAAAAAATGGCTAACTTCTAATTTGAAATCTTCTCTGTCCACAAAAAAACATCCAGAGTCCCCTTGATCTTTTAGATGTACGTCCACCCTTTCCTCATTCAATTAAACCCCCATTTTCAGGGTTGGATGTCAAACCTCTAAGCTACCCTGAAGTAATTTCCCTCCATATTTTAACCCTGATGTGCCCTTATCACTGCTCCAGTCTGGAGGGAAAAAACCTGCCTTCCTTGTAAAGGTTTGTTACCTACAGAAATGAATAACTGCCCCTCTCCACAAATGCAATAAGCAGGTAAACTTTCTTCTGCTAAAGTAGGAGTCAGTTACATGACAGAACTTCTGAGCTCAATTAATCTTCATCTTGTAATAAGATATCACAAACTAGGCAGGATTAATTACTAGAGGTGGTCCAAAAGCAAAAACATGGCAGCTAGGATGTTCTGAGATGCACAAGCAATAGCTGGTGTTTTTTTTCCAAAAAAATAACACCATCATGCCTGCTGCAGGCAAAGCAATAAGCTATTTGCTGTTGTCTGCCACTCTTGGTGGATGTGGGTTAGAGACCTAATGGATACAGTAGCCACTCCTTTCTCCACTTCTCCACCACTGACACTCAGTACACACTAATCTGACTATCTACAAGATGCACTACAGAAATTCAAAGATACTCAAGCAGCACTTTTCCCAACCTGTGACCTTCTGCCATCTAGAAGGACAAGGGGAACACCACCTTAATATTTCCCCTCTGAGCATCTTTCCTTTCCATCCCATCCTGACTTGGAAATATAGTGGCATTCTTGGTCAAAATCCTGGAATTCCCTCCCTAACAGTGTTGTGGGTCAACTGCAGCAGTTCAAGACTACCAAGCTGCCACCACTTTCTCAAGGACAAGTACAGATGGGCAATAAATGCTTGTCAGTCACTGATGCCCACATCCCACCAATAAGTGGTTTTAAAAAAAAAAGTTAGTTCAGAAGTACATCATCCTTTGATTTGAAGACTGAGTAACAGTCAACTTTCTCTATCTCATTCTCTATCTCACCTTGTCCCCTTTAGTAGGCATGAAGCATGCTTCTGGGCTGAACACCAGCTTGAGCTCTTGTTCTATGGTGATCTGTCTTGTGGATTGATGTTATAGACCCAATAGTAATACTGTAATATGCAGGAAAAAACATGAGGGATAGTCTCCCAGATGAAAATTCAAAAGCTGATGGATCATCCCAAAAAGCAGGGTCTTGATTTAGAATAATGAATCATGTTTCCAGTGTGAACTATAGTCATTCCAGAGGATAAAAGCTGTGGAAACAATCAAAAGAAAGTTTGAACTATCCAGGAAATAGCTTGCCGACATATCCCTTTCAAGCAAGGATTGATAGATTCATAAGACCATAATATTTTGGAACAGAATCAGACCATTTGGCCCTTCAGGTCTGCTCCACCATTTGAGCACAGCTAATTTGTTTCTTGGTCACATTCTCCTGCCTTCTCCCTGTAACCCTCATCAAGGTGAACAGCCAGGGTGGTCCAGTTCTCTCAAACAGGGAATCTCAGTGTGAACAGCTGGGATGGTCCAGCTTTCTCAACGAAAAGTGTGAATAGTTGATAGGCAGAATGTTTTCAGCTGCCATTTCTGTCAAATTACATTCAGGATGGAGTGGTGGGAGAGCTGGACATTGGCAGAAGGATGAGGAGGATGTTGGTCGGGGGGGTTGTTGATTGAGGGGGTACATAGGTTTATAAACTCTGCCCCTCCCCTGCGCTCGGCATTTACGGATGCGCTCCCCCATTGCAGCCGCACCACGTGATAACCACACTGCGGTTGACCCCGCGCGCTCACATTCAAACTCCCGGCCGTTGGCCACCAACTGCAGTGGAGCACGTGCGTGCTCGTCAGAACTACAGCTCCCCTCTGACACTGCGGACAAATCCGCGGCCCAACTCCTTTGCTGCCCCTCAATGCGCAAGCGCGCTGCTCTCAAGGCAGCATGGGTAACGGAGTCCCAACAAAGTCTGCTGTAGAAAGTTCGCAGATCAGGACACGTGTGCAGAGACAGACAGTTAATGTCCTGAATCTAATCTAACTCTTCTTCTGAAATGAAGGATGCCTTAAAATTACAGTTTTTATATTGTAGATAGAGGGAGAGTAAGAGCGAGGGCCACATATGGTGAGAATGCCAAAAGCAGAGGTTGCTAACGCTGGTGAAGGAGAGATTGAGATGTCGAAGAGGAGTTAATGAAGGTGTGAAAGGGAGGAAATGTCCATACTGCTCAGACCAAGGTCAACAAGACTTGAGCAACTGTAAGAAAACCAGAGAAGGCAAACCACGGCAGGACTTACACAGTTAAAGGTAGGGCTCTGGGGAGTGTTCCTAAACAAAGAGCCCTAGGGATGCAAGTGCATGTCTCCTTGAAAATGGAGTCACAGGTAGACAGGGCTGTGAAGATGGTGTTTGGTATGCTTGACTTCATTGGTCATAGCATTCAGTAAAGGAGTTAGGATATCATTGTTGTGGCTGTACAGGACATTGGTGAGGCCACATTTGGAATGCCACATTCGTTTCTGGTCTCCCTGCTGTTGGAAGGAAACTGTAATACTTGAGAGGATGCGTTAAAGATTCATAAGGATATTGCCAGGGTTGGAGAGTTTGAGCTGTAAGGAGAAAAGGCTGGGGATTTTTTTTCCTTGGAGTGTAGGAGGTTGAGGGGTGGTCGAATGGAGGTTATTAAAATCATGAGAGGCATGGATGGGGTGAATGGCCAAGGTCATTTTCCTAGGGTTGGGGATTCCAAACCTAGAGGACATAGGTTTAGGGGGGGAGGGGAATGATTTTAAAGGGACCTGAGGGGTAACCTTTTCATGCAGAGTGTGGTGCCTTTGTGAAATGAGCTGTCAGAGGAAGTGATGGAAGCAGGTACAGTTACAACATTTAAAAAGCATTTGAATGGGTACATGAATAGGGTGGATTTAGAAGGATATGGGTCAACTGCTGGTAAATGGGACAAGATCAGTTTGGGATCTCTGGTCAGCATGAATTATTTGAACCAAAGGGTCTGTTTCCATGCTTTATGACTGTATGGAGGGCAGATGGCCTGAGGTGGTGTTTCAATGAAATTGACCAAAAGTGTCTGCTGTCCTTTCTAGAACCTGAGTGAGTGAATGAGTCCGTCTGTCCCAGAGAGAGAGTGAGTAAGTCAGTCAGTCCATCCATGCTCAGGCTCCTTGATGCCTCACTCGGTCGAATGCAGC
>JAHRHZ010000045.1:5289-24185 GCA_024137785.1 Ginglymostoma cirratum
GTGATTCTGGAGTGTGGGGGTCTGGGTGGCTGATGCTGGATGTGATTCTGGAGTGTGGGGGTCTGGGTGACTGACGCTGGATGTGATTCTGGAGTGTGGGGGTCCGAGTGGCTGACGCTGGATGTGATTCTGCAGTGTGGGGGTCCAGGTGACTGACGCTGGCAGTGATTCTGGAGTGTGTGTATGTAGTAGATCCAGATGGATCTTATTGATTATGAGATCTTTGATTGGGATTGTTAATCTGGGCCAACCAGGGAGCCCTATCTGACCAATATAAACAGGGGATTCAGAATGTCTTCACTTCACAGGCTGACTCCGAGCTGGCTGGCCACAGGCAGTGTACTGCACACATGTAAATAAAGAGTGACTTGGTGATGGGATACCAGCATCTGTGCAGTATTTTAGTGTGTCCAGTAACTGACACTGGGTGTAGTTCAATGTGGATAGATTAGCAGGAATGACATTAAGCAAGCAGTGACAGACAATTATGGAGATAATTCAAGACTCTCAGGAAAAGTATATCCCAGTAAGGAGGAAAGATTCTATGAGAGGGATGGGCCAACCTCAGCTAACCAAGGAGGTTCAGGATCGTATTAAGTTGCAAGTGAAAGTCCCAAAGACTGGGATAAGTCCAGAATCCAGCATAGGACAACTGAAAAGAAAATAAAGAGAGAGAAGATAAACTGCGAGGGCAAACTAGTGAGGAGTATAAAAACTGACAATGAGAACTTATTCAAATATATACTAAGGAAGAGAGGTCAAAGTAAACATTAGACCACATAGAAAAATCATTTGGGGAGACAGTTTTGGGGAACAGAGAAATGACGGAGGAATTAAACAGATATTTGGCCTCAGTGTTTATGGTGGAAGATACTTAGAACATTCCATTAATATTCAAGAATACTGAGGGGGGCTGGGGAGGAATTAGGTACCATCACCTTCACATGTTAAGTAGCATTTGACAGGCTAATGGGGCTAAAAAATGGATAAGACCCCTGGACTCGATAGCTTGCGTCCTAGGATCCTAAAATAGGAAATTACAGAGATAGTGGCTGCATTTCATGTAACAGTTAATTGGTCAGGTAAGGGAGCAAAACGTTGGCAGAGTATAATGTGGGAATATACAAAGTCATTCATTTTGAAAGAGAGAACAGAAGAACAAAACATTATTTAAATGGAGCAAAACAGTGGAAAGCAACAACACAAAGGGACTTACAACATAGAACAGCACAGCACAGGAACAGGCTCTTCAGCCCATCATGTCTAAACTAATCCCACCTTTCTGCATACGGTCCATATCCCTCTATTCTCTGCCTGTTCACATGTCTGTTTAAATGTGTCTTAAACATTGCTGTTATATTTGCTTCTACAACCTCCCCTGACAGCACATTCCAGATCCCTACCACTCTCTGCTTAATAAAAACCTGTCTCACACATCTCCTTTAAAAACTTTCTTCCTCTCACCTTAAATTTACGGTCCTTCATATCTAACATTTCCATCCTGGGAAAAAGACTCTGGCTATTCACCCTATCCATGGCTCTCGTAATTTTGTATACCTCTATCAATTTGCCCCCCAGCCGCTGAAACTATAGTGAAAACACTTGAAGTTTGTCCAACACTCCTTATAGCTCATTCCCTCCAATCCAGGCAACATCTTGGGAAACATCTTTTGCGCCCTCTCCAAAGCCTCCAGAGTGTGGGGGTCTCCTGCTGACACTGGGATTGATCCTGGACTGTGGGGGTCTCCTTTAGATGCTGAATGTGATTCTGGAGTCTGTGGGGAATTGTTCTGAAGGTCCATTCTGTTGCTGTACAGAGCTCCATCTGATGGCCAGACCGAGTACTGGAAACCTCACGTCTGGAGGGAAATTGGAGTGAAATTTCTGTCCCCTCTGCATTTGATGTTTTTCTTTAAAAAAGTCTAAATTTCTGAAAATGATTTAATTCCCAGCAATTCCGTCGATATATTTTTATCTTATTGCAGCAGTTCATGATGTCAGTTCATTCCCAGCTGCTGTCAGAATTCTGCTGGTTTATGGATTTTATAAATCACAGGTTTTTGTTACAAATACTAAGCAGTGGTTTATGAGATGAATCACTGGAGTCAAAAGGTGTTCTGATCACGAGTGACAGAGTAAGCCTTGAAATAATATTAACAACAATTTTCTAATTGATTCCAAGCCCAGGTGTGTCAGTACAGAGCTCCGCTTCAGCGAAATCTTTAAATTGAAATTAGAAAATACATGTAAATATTTTCCTGTGAAACTTACCTTCATTAGTGCCAGTCTGGCCTGAAATTGGGAAAATTAAAGGAACATTGACAATCGGCTTCCCTCCAGCCTCTTGAACCTTCCTCACTACAGCTACTTTTCGCAGATAGTTTGAATCAACTGACATCCTCCTTTATACTTACCTGCGTGTTTATCAGTGGATTTGGTTGTGGACCGAAATTGCAAAATCAATGATAGTGAAAAGCTTTACTGCAACTTTTAAAGGCAGGTTACTGGCACTCTTGGTAAGAGTTGATTACACAGCTGCTTGTCACATTGGTGGTGGGTTGTTGGGGAGACATGGAGAGGGGAAGTTTTGTTGCAGACGAACTACAATCAGGGATTGTGTATCAAAAAGATTCGGCTGGCAACAAGATTGGTCAACGTCCCACTGACCAGTTGTTGATGACAAAGGCCACCTGGCTGCCAACAGTGATGTGATTGGCTCCAGGGATCTGAACAGCTTGTGGCTGTGAATGTTTGACCACAAACCCTTGGACTCCCCTGAAAAGGAAGGGCCTCCTCTTCCTCTGCAGTAAAGCCCCCTCAAGCCTGAGATATCCCAGTTTACTTTCTCACTTGTTGCTGTCAGATAAAGTGTTTTTAACCAATAAAGTCAGAGACTTTGTCAGGTGTGAACCCCCTGTGCCTCCTGCAAGAAAGTGAACCTACCCAAAAAAGGGAGCAATCAGCAAACAGCAAATCCTAATGAGGCAAAACGATCAACACAGTGAGCCCCATGGACAGTGTTCCCCGCTTATCCCTCTACACATAACATCAATGTGTTTCTATGTCTGTCTTCATCTGTGTGGTTGATACGGGGTTTAGGGTTTTAACTGGCACAGTTGTATTTCAATGGTTCATAATGTTTACCTTGAGCTAGAAACTATTCATTGTAAATAATATTTTTTGTTCAGGCAGAAACCTGGCCTGTTCCTTCCATCAACACATGCCTAAAAGACAGGGAGATTGAGGAAACCTGCAAACTTTCACAAAATGTTCAATTTTCGTCACGCAGGGCTTAATTTCCAGAGGTGTTACCCAAGTGAGGCATGACACATCATAGCTATATACTGACAACATCCAGCGCGTTTAACATTTAGCCATCTCCTGGGGGCTTCAAGAACAGGAATAGAAATTGAACAAGAACCAAAGATGGGGTTAACAGAAAAGAGAGACTTTGAACAGTTTTTTTTTGATGTTGGTCTTAACGGGGCCAAATTAGAAGGATTGAGAAAAAGAATGTAATGGTGAAGGTTCAGCTTCTGTAGAAGGTGCAGATCCCAAGAGTCAAAAGAAAGGCAGTAAAGACGGTGATAATGTAGTCATGGCAGTGTGATGGATGTGATACTCAGCTGGAGGAAGTTCTGGAGATACAGGATTAAAGGACATGAGTTTTACCGATCATTTGTCAGGAATAGTGCCATTGGTGATTAATGAGTGGGATAGGATTAGGAATTATGGATAGAGTACAAGGGCCTTAACTTTAAATTTAATAGCCCTAACCCTGGCCCTAAGCCTAGCCCTAACGCTAATCCTAGCCCTAACCCTAACCCTAACCCTAACCCTAACTCCATCTCTCACCGAGATTTACGTGTGTTGCGGTCAGACCCTGTACCTGTTCAGAGAAGTGTTTCCACACTGTTGGAGTTCTATGGTTCTATGGATATTGCACACCTCTGGAGCAGGGTGAAACCGGGCCTTCTGTCTTAGAGATAGGGACAGTACCACCACATCACACCATCCCACTGAGGTCCTGCGTACACTGAACTTTCAGAGTCCAGTGTTGTATTCACTCTACCAGGGATGGCTGGATGGAAAATACCAACAACTGGAGATTTTACCAGTGTTGGGAGTGAGAGAAGTGGAAGTAGCAGTTTTAGAACAAAGAAAATTACAGCACAGGAACAGACCCTTCGGCCCTCCAAGCCTGCGCCGATCCAGATCCTCTATCTAAACCTATGACCTATTTTCCAAGGATCTGTATCTCCCTGCTCCCTGCCAATTCATGTATCTGTCTAGATACATCTTAAATGACACTGTCGTGCCTGCCTCTACCACCTCCACTGGCAACGCGTTCCAGGCACCCACCACCCTCTGCGTAAAGAACCTTCCATGCATTTCTCTCTCAAACTTTTCCCCTCTCACCTTGAAATCATGAGCCCAAGTAATTGAGTCCCCCACTCTGGGGGAAAAACTTCTTGCTATCCACCCTGTCTATACCTCTCAAGATTTTGTAGACCTCAATCAGGTCCCCCCTCAACCTCCATCTTTCTAATGTAAATAATCCTAATCTACTCAACCTCTATTCATAGCTAGCACCCTCCATACCAGGCAACATCCTAGTGAACCTCCTCTGCACCCTCTCCAAAGCATCCACACCCTTTTGGTAATGTTGCAACCAGAACTGTATGCGGTATTCCAAATGAGGTCGAACCAAAGCCCTATACAACTGTAACATGACATGCCAACTCTTGTACTCAATACCCCGTCCGATGAATGAAAGCATGCCATATGCCTTCTTGACCGCTCTATCGACCTGCGTTGTCATCTTCAGGGTACAATGGACCTGAACACCCAGATCTCTCTGTGCATCAATTTTCCCCAGGGGT
The DNA here is from genome assembly GCA_024137785.1 of Ginglymostoma cirratum. Classification (NCBI taxonomy): domain Eukaryota; kingdom Metazoa; phylum Chordata; class Chondrichthyes; order Orectolobiformes; family Ginglymostomatidae; genus Ginglymostoma; species Ginglymostoma cirratum. Next base: position 10,173 of record JAHRHZ010000045.1, read on the forward strand.
TTTCCATTTACCATATAGTTCGCTCTTGAATTGGATCTTCCAAAATGCATCACCTCGTAGTTGCCTGGATTGAACTCCATCTGGCATTTCTCCGCCCAACTCTCCAATCTATCTATATTCTACTGCATTCTTTGACAGTCCCCTTCACTATCTGCTACTCCACCAATCTTAGTCGATGATCTGTCTGTGGAATTGGAGGTTAGTATATTAGATAATAGTTTGAGACTTTGAGAAATTTTGTTATGAAAGAAAGATTTAAGAAATTCATTGATTTATATTCTTACTGCAAAATTAAATAAATGCAGCACATGCACTTCCTAAATTGAGCTGATGGGAGCGAAGAAAATAAGTAAGTTTAACTGTTTGAATACCATTGCAATAAAGAAATCCAAACAGAAAGTAATGTGTTGGCTTGGGAGCCTCACCTGTATCTGATATATACACCATGGAACAGAGCTCAGCAGTGGCAATGACAGTGAATGAATGGTTGTTCTAGTTCTGAAGTGTGTTCCAATATGCTCTGTTTTCATGACAAGGTGAATCGACTTTGGATAATTTGAAATCCTATAATTGCGCTGCAGTAAGTTTGGTCAATCAGTAACAGTCTGAATATATACTTGCAAGGAACAAGTTAATTTTGTCTTTGAATATTTAATTGGCTTCTGTTAAAGATGGAGCTAATTAAAAACAGTTAACACAATGAGCCTCCACATGTTTAAAGATGAGTCAAATCTTAACCATCTGTGTCAGGGTAGAAGTTAACTCCGTTTTCTGTGCAGTAGCAACCTCCAAGCCACTGGTATATTGGCTGTGATGGTGTCTGCCTAATATGTGAATATATTTAAACTCAGGTCCTGTCATATGCATAGGAACCCTAAGCCATTTCTACAGCAAACAGGGCAAAATACCCACTGCACATAGCTGCCCTCACTACACACTTGGATAAGAACCAAGAGACCGTTAAAAATAGAACAAAGAATTTAATGGGGGGGAAAAAAACAGAGAAGAGCAGATGCTGGAAATCAGAAACACAAACATAAGTAACTCGAACAACTGAGCGGGTCTGGCAACATCTGTGGAGAGAAAGCAGAGTTAACATTTCGGGTCCAGTGACTTCAGAACTGATGGTTGTTGGGAAAAGGTTGGTACATATGCTAATGCAGGGGGCGGGGGAGGAGAAAACAATAGGTGGAAATGGAGTTCAGAGAGAGAAAAAAACAGTTGGAGAGACAAAGGAATGGGTAATGGTCTGCTGGGGGAATCAATAGCTGCTGATGGGGACTAATAGTAGCTAACAGTGGGTAGTTTATGGTAGCAGTCTATATGATGACAAGGCTTATGGTGTGGCATATAGGGTAAAACATGACAGAAGGTTCAGGCTCTAAAATTATACGAGTCCTGAAAGTTTCAGTGTCCCCAAGTGGAAAATGAGGTGCTGTTCTTTCAGCTTGCGCTGAGTTTCATTGGAACACTGCAGCAAGCCTGAGATGGATTTTGACCAGGGAACCCAGGAGTGTGTTGAAGTGGCAGGCAACTGGAAGCTCAGGGTCATTTTTGCAGTCAAACCATAAGTGTTCTGGGAAGCAGTCACCCACTTTATGCTTTTTTTCACCAGTGTAGAAGAAACCTCTTTGTGAGCTGTGAATGTAGTCTACTAGATAGAGTGAAATGCAGGTAAATTGCTGCTTCACCTGGAAGGTGTGTCTGGGCCCTTGGATAGTGAGGAGGGAGGAAGTAAACAGGAATAGGTAGAATTTAGCAACGTGCCCTGAAGGAGCAGCAATGTTTGACCAGTATCATCTGGGCTGTTGTTCGTCCCGGAATCCCCTTATCTAATCATCCTGCTCCTCTGATGCTGCTTGGCCTGCTGTATTCATCCAGCTCCACACCTTGTTATCTCGGATTCTCCAGCATCTGCAGTACCTATTATCTCTATCTAATCACCATCCTACTTTACTGCTCATCAAACAGCCTGATGTTATTCTGGTATAAGTTCATGGAACTGTCTTGGAATGTGTGCTTGGGCTGGGCTGTATTCTGGTTGTATTGAGAGGAAGGCCTGCCTTCATGATCACTTCTCCTGCCTCCTGGCCCAGGTTGTTTCTCAGGATTTTCATCCAAATGATAATGTGCCCTTTCTGCAGATAATGGTGAGAGGTTGAGGGTGTCAAGGCTGATAAATTCTCAGATTGCTCAGTCGCTGCAAAACTGCAATCTCCTGTAAAATTTCAGCTTCAATCCTCAGTCCCCAGTCACCTCCTACCATCAGACTGTGAGGAAATCTTTACCAGTGCACACACTGTTCCTGAGAAATAGACAGAAGATTGGCCAGGAATAGGCTTCTTTGTGTATCAGTAATCCCTGGCCAGTGAACCTGATGCTATCCATTGGGAAAAGCACAGAATAGACCAGGCACCATCTGCTTATTGAAAAGAAGCTGCTTATTTAGTAATAAAATCAAAATATTAAAGCAGAAACCTACTTTCCTGGGAATGTTCTAACTCCCAAAATATCTTAAAATACCAAAGTTACAATTATATTATTATTTCTCTACAACTACATTTTAATAATTATCAAGTGATGCTACATGCCATATTTCAGCATTCAATCATGTTTTGTTTGTATAAATCTCGAGGATTGTTTTATGAAGACACTAACTAGTATAAATATATACTGTGAGAGAAGGAATTCTCCAAACAAATGAAAAGTGTTCTTCTGGAGCGAGTCCATTCATCAATAAATCATAGAATTCCTACAGTGTGGAAACAGGCCATTTGGCCCATCAAGTCCATGCCAACTCAGTGAGGGGCATCCCACCCAGACCAACTCCATCCCTGCAAACCCACATTTCCCATGGCTAACCTACCCAGCCTGCACATCCCTGGACAATATGACCAATTGAGCATCTTTGGACTGCGGGAGGAAACCGGAGCACCCGAAGGAAACCCATGCAGATACAGGGAGAATGTGCAAACTCCACACAGACCGTTACCCAAAAGTGGAATCAAGCCCAGGTCCCTAGCACTATGAAGCAGCAGTGCTAACCACTGAGACACTGTGCCACCCTTAAAATGCTTCAGGATACCAATTCAAAGAGAACACCACATAAAACAGCTGGGACACATTCAGAGCATTAATGTATTCATTTTGTTTTTGAACATGAACCGTGCAGATTCAAGAAAAGATTGATCCTATTAGCTCCTTACAATGCCTGTTCTTCAAATCCAAATCCTACTTAAAGCAAACATTCAGACTCCCTTCTCCTCATGAGATGAAATAATACCTTTCAGTGCTGAATGTTAATGTAATACATTTTAATTGAACAATCTTGACAAATTCCAAAGTTAACTTTTCAACAAATGCATTGTGTAACGGTCTGATAGAAATGACTGTGTGGAAAAGCAAAATAAAATTTACTTGTCAGTAATCAGAATGTCAAAGAATTAGTTGATTTAGTCCACAGTAAATTAGCTGGCTGCTGATTCTGACAGTACATGTGTTCTTACCTTTGTGTGAGAGACGCAGTCTTGGATGCCTTGGATCCCCAGAACAGCTGAAATACTGCAAGGTAAGGACAAATAGAAGCAACAGACTGACAACAGTGGTGCTAGCCAGTGGCATAATGCTGGAGATTCTGACTCTCAGTTCTTGCTTCTGAAATTGAAGTCCAGTTTTATTCTCAAACGCACACACACCCTTTTCCCCTAAGCAGCTTGAATAACACTGTCGTTCTGCCAGCAATGACCAGTCCCTTTTATTTTAATCCTCTGTTTTCTGGCTCCTCTGCAAGTTTAGCAGCTCCTCCCTGATGCTTTCCCAAATCTTTCCACTTTCCGGGACTTAGCCTTGCCAAGCAGTGAGGTTGGATTCACCTTTCACCTTCTTTAATTAGAAGCAAGAGGTCTGTCTCTGTGGTTTCAGACATCAGGGATCAGTATTTGCAGTCGGCTGTGCAGAAGACTGGAGCTAAGTAAAGGATGAAGTTTTGTTGTACAGAAATCACTACACGTGCCGTATACTGAGACTCCCTGTTCTCTTCCAGATCCAAGCCCCCTGGTGTTACGTGGAAGAACGCCAAGATACATTTATGGGTCATTGAATAAAAGAGAGATTAGTTTGAGCTCTTCAAAGCATCTTTAAAGAGAACTTACTTTCAATATCCAATCTGTTTTCAATGATTTCTTACTCAGGAGGGTGGAATCCACTCATAAGTTTTTTAAAACCATAATTTTTTGACAATATTTTGTAGCCAATATTTGGAAGAAAATTCAGTTAATTATATAGTATCATCTGCATTTAACTCCAAATCCATGGAGACTTTGTTTGACAAAACAATGACAAATAGAATTTGGTTCCCCTTTAATTATAGCAAGCAGCTTGCTGGAATTTGCCAGTGCACAGAAAGACAAGCGTTTTAATATATTCTGCACTAATGGTTCACTCGTATCACTTTCAGCATCAATGGTAGTTTAGGATACATCTTTTCCCCTGTCGTTAGAGATCTTCTTCGTCCTGGTGCTGGTCACAGGAATTTATTACAAATTGCTGACATCATGAACTTTTGACATTTAGGGGTGGTGGAATGCTGAAGATGTGAAGAACTATTAATGCTGAAAAGAAAGTGGGAACTTTAATCAAATGGGGCTTCTAACGGGGCTCAGGTGGTGGCCAGGGGCCCACATCCATCCAGGAGGCCGTCATCAGAAAATGTAGCTGTCAGTGAGTTGTACGCTTCCTCAATAGAGGGCTCTGAAGAAGAGTCACCAACTTTGAATTTTTTTCTGTCTCCACGTTTGCTGCCAGACCCGCTGAGTTTCTCCAGTATTCATGGTATTTGTTTGTTAAAGAGAAATCTATTCTTCTCCCTGTTCTCCTGGAGATTAGTGGTGCTGGGGGAGGAGGGGGGGACATCATATTAAGGAAGCACCAAATGATATCCCAGTCTCAGAAACAGTGCATTGGTCTCTGCATGGAGTGAGGATTCAGAGTAGGGATTCTCTGAGGGGGGTGGGGGTGTGGTGCTCTCATGGTGATGTAGTAGTGTCCCTAGATCAGGGCCAGGAGGCCTGCATTTGGTTCCCACCTCTTCCAGAGGTGTGTTGGATCAGAACCGATTAATTAAAATAAAATATTTTGAGGTGAACCTCTGAGTTAGTGAAGATCCATTACTGACTGTGGAGTTCACCTGTTAATAAAAGACTATTGTTACAATGTATGGTATAGATTACCATAGTCAATTCAGAGATAACACTTCCTATGGCAGGATGCAATAAATCAAGGACAAGCCCGGTTAGGGAGAACCCAGGAGCAGCAGAGCTAAAGGAAGGGCCAAAAATCAATAGCGCTGGAAAAAGAGGAGAAACGTTAACCAGAACCATAATCCTAACCAGAGCCCTGATCCTGATCCTGACCCCATCCCTAATGCTAACCCAAGCCTGGATACTGAATGTACAGTGAGCCTGAACCCTGTGATTTACCAGCTAGCAGCATGGGGTAACCCAGGAGCAAGGTCTGAATCCAGTATCAGCAGCAGAGCTTTGAACAAGCACTGCAACAGAGAATGGGAGCACCTCACCATTTCCAGAGCCATTTTTGAAAGCAGGAGGCCTGCAGCTGATGTAGGACAATTGGATCAGACACATTTCCAGGTATCAAGCAGGGACTGGGTCAGGATTCTGTTCTCTGCAATCGAAACCGTCACAGATGATGTGTTGGTCAGCCAAGAGGTGAATGAGGTATCATCTTCTTTCGAAAACATTCTGAAAGTATCCAAGACATATTTCATCAACCGGGCTGAATTCGACAAACTGAGCCAGAGACCAGGACAGCACCAAGACGATTTCTTTATCACTGACCTCTCATGATTTGCTGGTGACTGTGTGTTTGGGCGAGTTAAGGGATGAATTAATACCTGACCACACAGAGACTATCAGATGCTTTCACAGACTGAAGAGAACTTAATTTTCAAAGACCATACAATTTAGATCCAGGCTGAGATTGGGAAACAAACAGGACTATTCAAAGTGAGGGTCACTTACATATGAATGAGGAACAGAAGTAGGCCATTCAGCCCCTTGAGCTATGGATGATCTCAAGCAAGTTGTTTCAGGGTGTAGGCCAAAAATCAGAAAGAGCAAGAAAAATAATTTTGGCAAAAGTACTAACGTTGATTGTCATAGAAACATATCCAGTTCCCTAATAACAAAAAGGAGTGAAATCGGCCATCCTTGCCTGGTTTGGCCAAAATGTTACTCCAGGCTCACAGCAATGTGATAGACTCTTAACTGCCCTCTGCGCAATTAATGCTATTTTAGCCAGTGATGCACATGTTCCACAAACAAATAAAATAAAGCTTGATAACTTTAAGAAATACCATCTTTCTATGCCTGTAAGTAATGAAAGTAAATGGCAACAGAATTGAAAGCACAGCCAAATCCAAGAAATCAGGGAAGTTTCGTCACAACAGTTAGACTTCCAATGTAACTCAGAAGGAATATACAGGTCAGTAAATCCTGATGAAGTGAGACGCTTTGTTAAGTTTAAACTAGATACCAGGGCTTGTGTTAGTAAGTTGTCTGATATTTACAAAGGTTAAAACAGTGACAATGCTATGGCTTTAAGAGGTGTATTTTGTCAGTGGCTCAGTGTTTAGCACTTCTGCCTCACAGCGCCAGGGACCTGGATTCAATGTCAACCTTGGGTGACTGTCTGTGCGGAGTTTGCACATTCTCCCCTTTGTCTGCGTGGGTTTCCTCTGGGTACTCCGGTTTCCTCCCACAGTCCAAAGATGTATAGGTTAGGTGAATTGGCCATAGTGTCCAAGGATGCATAGGTCAGGTGGATTTACCAAGGCGAAATGCAGGGTTACAAGAATAGGGTAGGTGGGTGAGTCTGGGTGGGATTCTCTTCAGAGAGTCGGTGTGGACTTGCTTGGCAAAATGGCCTGTTTCCATGCTGTAGGGATTATATATTAAAAAATGACGTACCAAGCAGTCTGCTTAAAGTGAATAAAGTAAACAGCTTGTGAGGCCTTGGTGTTTTTTTTAAAGTTGGAAAATTTGAAGCAGCCTGAATGGGTGGGGTCAATCTCCCACAGAACCAGGATTTTTAGTTTTAGCTTTCTGCAGTTGCTGGGATCTTGAAGCTGGATGTGGGAGCTCTCATTCCTCCCTCTGTTACAGCTAAAAGCTGGAGTTCCTTTCCTGCTGCTGGAATTGCATGTGATAGAATCTATTTTAGTGCATTTGCTTCTGATAAGGTGTGATTATGAGATGTTATTGTATTTGATCAACTAATTAATAGTAGTTAATATATGTATTATTTTGTTAAGCATTTCAATAGTTACAGTTGAGTAAATTATTTTATTTTATTTTTATTTTATTATAACTGTAGTGTAAAACTAAAGTGTGTTTTGTTGAAAGGTGAGTCGTTTGACCAAATTGCATCTGTAATGCAGTGTCTTACAATGTTAGGGTCTAGGCTATCTTCTTAACATATTTTGAGGCAGTTTGGCCCATGACAAAACAAATCCTGTTAAAGCTTTCTTCAATCAAAATACAAAGCTGAGGAGGAGCAAGATTCAAAGTCAAGGATCAGACCATGGCTACATTAAACTAAAAGACAAAGGCAAATGCAGTAAAATAGATTATTTCACATGTAATGCTAGCATCAGGAAGAGAGCCCCAGCTTTTAGCTGTAACAGAGAGAGGAATAAGAGCTCCCACATCCAGCTTCAAGAACCGCATTCTATTTTGCTGAATTGAGAACTTTCGCTATTCAGCACAGAAACATCCTTGAGGTTTAAGCTAATTATTAAAGTAGATGATGTTGCTGAAGAAGACCGCATTGCAGAATTTACATAATAATTTTCTAAATTATTTTTAGGACTGTGTACACTGGAAAGTGTGTATAATATTACACCACAGACGAATGCCACATCAACTTGTCTTTTTACTCCCGAAAGTGAGAGCAGAAATTGAAAAGAGATAAGTTTATCAGTCGCAGTGCCCATTAAATAGTGCTCAGGAATGATTGTTGTCGCAAACTAAACAGGAATATCAGCACCTGCAGAAACTTGACGTAACCTGGTGTATCATTGCATTCACACATCCAATGGAAATTGTAAAATTTGTGCAATCAATAGCCACAATCAAAAGGAATTAAAAGTCATAGAGTTGTATAGCATGGAAACAGACACTTTGGTCCAACTCATCTAGACACCGTAAATTAATCTAGCCAAATTTGCCAGCAGTTAGCTTATATCCCTCTAACTCCTTTCTATTCTTATGCCCATCCAGATGCCTTTTTAATGCTGTAATCGTACCAGCCTCCACCACTTCCTCTGGCAGCTCATTCCATACACGCACCACCCTCTGCAATAAAAATTTGCCACTTTGATCTCTTTTAAATCTTTTCCCTCTCACCTTAAACCTATCCCTCTAGCTTTGGACTGCCTTACCCTGGGGAGTGGACCTTGGCTATTCAGTCTATCCATGCCTCTGATGATCTTTTAAACCTCTAAGGTCACCCCTCAGCCTCCAACACTTCAGACAAAATAGCCCCAGCCTCTTCAGCCTGTCCCTGTGGCTCTCACCCTCCAACCCTGGCAACATCCTTGTAAGTATTTTCTACATTCTTTCAAAATTTAACAACTTGTTTCCTATAGCACGGAGGCGAGAATTGAAAGCAGTATTCGTGCGTTCGTTTATGTTTAAAAGGAAAGTTTATATTATCGATAACTCCACTCAAGGTGGATGAGAGAAATTATTTGCACAGTTGTACTGCAGGATATGGTGATAAAATCATTGTGACCTATCTATTCAACCCAACGTTGGTCCTGACACAGGAGAATCCATAAAGAACCACAATTTGCAAACAAGCCAAGGATCCATTCCGATTTTACTTCTTTACTGGAAAGCAAGCCGTGAAGCAGAGTGAGGCATTAGAATCATAAAAGAACTCTGGGAAAAGAAATAATGACATTAATTTATCTGCATTGTTTGACCGATCATCACCATTGGATCATGATTAATTGGAGGAGATGCTGAATGTAGTTTCAATCATCATCAGAAAAAGAAATACCAAACAGGACCACAATAGAGTGAGGCAATGAGTAGAAGTCCTTTGGAAAGAAACAAACTTGAATTCTCATCAACACTGTGTGGAGCTGGAGGAGCACAGCAGGCTAGGCAGCATCAGAGGAGCAGAACAGTCAACGTTTCAGGTCAGGACTCTTCTTAGAAATGGGGAAGGGGAGATGGAGCTCTGAAATAAATACGGGGGGGGAGGGGTTCGGGTTGGGGAAGGTAGGTGGGATGGTGATAGGTGGATGCAGCAAGGGGATGGTGGGAATTGGTCAGTGGGAAGGGTGGGGCGGGAAGTAGGGAAGAAGATGGAAAGATTGTGTCAGGTCAAGGAGTTGGGGATGAGAGGGAGGGTTGAACATGGGATGAAGGCTGGGGATGGGAAGAACTTAAAACTGTTGAATTCTATATTGAGGCCATTGTAGGCTCCCGACGTGGTAAATGAGGTGTTGTTCCTCCAGTTTGCGTGTGGTGTCATTGTGGCATTAGAGGAGGCCCAAGATGGACCTGTCACTAAGGGAGTGGGAGGGGAAGTTAAAATGGTTGGCCCTGGAAGATATTGTTAATTATAACCATCTCAGCCACCTCCTGCAAGATGCCACCACAAGACTCTTATTCCCTTCCCTTCACTCGTCCGCCTTCTGCAGGGACTGTTCCCTCTGGGACACACTGGTCCACACTTCCTTCACCCCCAACACCTCTCCACAGCCCTACGGCACCTTCCCCTGTAACCGGCAAAGGTGCAACACCTGCCCATTTACCTCCCCCCTCCCCAGTATCCAAGGACCCAAACATACCTTCCAGGTGAAGCAACACTTCACCTGCACTTCCCAGAATCTAGTCTATTGCATTGGCTGCTCACAATGTGGTCTCCTCTACATTGGGGAAATGAAGCGTAGACTTGGCGACTGCAAAAAAGACCCTGAACTACCTGTTGCCTGCCACTTCAATGCACCACCCTGCTCCCTGGCCAATATCTCTGTCTCTGGCTTGCTGCAGTGTTCCAGCAAAGCCCAACACAAGCTGGAGGAACAACACCTCATTTTCTGCTTGGGGACCCTACAGCCCTCCGGGCTCAATATTGAGTTCAATAGTTTTAGGGCCTAAACTCTCCCATGTCCCAGCCCCCCACCCCACACACCAGGCTTTGTTACCACATAGCCTGCCATTACACACCCGCTGTTGTTGGTCACTAACAGTCCCCATTAACAACTATTCACCCTCCCAGCCTGATCGTTAGCAACTCCTTTGTCTGTCTAACTGCTTTTCCCTCTCTTTGGGCTCTATCCTATTGTTTGCTCCCTACCCCACCCACCTCCCTATTTTCTGCATATAAAGTGATGTTTTCCCAGCCACCATCAGTTCTGAGGAAGGGTCACCGGACCCGAAACATTAACTCTGTTTTGTCCTTCACAGATGTTGCCAGACCTGCTGAGCTTTTCCAGCAACTTTGTTTTTGTTCCTGATTTACAGCGTCTGCAGTTCTTTCGGTTTTTATTTAGGCTAGAATTTATTGCCTATGCCTAATTGCCCAGAGGGCAGTTACAAGTCAACTACATAGAAACCAGACCTGATAAGGATGGAAGTTTCCTTCCCTAAAAGACATTGGTGAGCCAGTTGGGTTTTTCCCCTGACAATCAACAATGGATTTATTATCACCATTAGACTCGTAATTTCAGCTATTTTTCATTGAACTCAAATTCCACCATCTGCCGTGGTGGGATTCGAACCTGAGTCCCCAGAACATTACCTGGCTCTCTAGATTAACAGTCCAGTGATAATACCTCGGACATTGCCTCCCCTTCGTAACATGGTTACTTTCAGTGACTATGTAATTCAGATACATTCTAACTGTTTTTGTTCAGAGAATCAAATACTTCTGTCCTGATAATCTTAGGCCTTCATTTTAAATACAAGCTGCTTACCACCACTTTCTCAAGGCCAGCTAGGGCTGAGCAATGAATGTTGGCCCGGCCAGCAATCCCTGCACTCCATGAAGGAATTGAAGAAATACTGTGGATGCTGGAAATCTGAAAAAAGAACAGAACATGCTGAAGAAACTCAATAGGTTTGGTAGCGTCTGTGGAAAGAGAAACATTTAAGATTTTGAGTTTAATTTAATTTCCGCACAAATAATTACTGAGATTGAGTTTGATTTATTATTGCCACATGTACTGAGATACAGTGAAAAGTGTTGTTTTACATGTTGTACAGGCAGATTGTACCATACAAAGTGCATCAGGGTAGCAAAACAGAGAACAGCATACAGTGTTACAGCCACAGAGAAGGTGCAGAGAGAGACATCAACATTAACATTTGAGAGGTCTGCTCAGAAGTCTGATAACAGTGAGAAAAAGCTGTTCTTGAATCTATTCGTACATGTATTCAAATGTTTATATCTCCTGCCTGATGGAAGATAGAAGAGAGTATAACTGGGTGGGAGAGGTCTTTGTTTATGTTGGATGCTTTCCTGAGGCATCAGGAAGTATAGATGGAGTCAATAAATGGAAGGCTGGTTTGAGTGATGGTCTGGGCTGTGTTCACTACTCTATGTAGTTTTTTGTGGTCTTGTGCAGAGCAGTTGCCATACCATGCTGTCATCCATCCAGATAAGATGCTTTCTATGGCGCATCTATAAAAATTGGTAAGACTCTTTTATGGACTTGCTGAAATTCCTGAGCCTTCTGAGGAAGTAGAGGAATTGATGTGCTTTTTTGAGCATCGCGTCAATGTGGGTGGAGCAGGACAGATTGTTGGTGATCAACTCTCCCAGGAACTTGACACTCTCAGCCATCTCCACCTCAGCACGATTGCTGCAGACAGGGGCGTGCCCTCCACTCTGCTTCCTGAAGTCACTGACCAGCTCCTTCATTTTGCTGACATTGATGGAGAGACTTTTGTCTTTACACCAGGCCACTAAGCACTCAATCTCTTCCCCGTACTCTGCCTGAACGTTGTCTGAGATCCAGCCTACAGTGGTAGTATCATCAGCAAACTTGTAGATGGAGTTGGGGCAGAGTTTGCTCATTCAGTTGTGAGTGTATAAGGAGTATAGTAGGGGGATGAGTATGCCCAGTGTTCAGTGGAGGCGGTGTTGTCGCCTAAACTTACTGATTGTGGTCTGCGGGTCAGGAAGTCAAAGATCCAGTTACAGTCTAGACCTCAAAGTTGGGAGATGAGTTTGTTTGGAATTATGATGTTAACAACAGTGCTGTAGTCACTAAATAGGAGTCTGACGTAGGTATCCTTATTGTCCAAATGTTCCAGGTATGAGTGTAGGGGTAGGGAGATGGCATTTGCCATGGACCATCTCCAATGGTAGGCAAATTGCAAAGGATCAAGGCAGGCTGGGAGGCTCGTGTTGATATGGGCTGTGACTAAACTCTTGAAGCTCTTCATGATTATGGAGGTCAGAACTACCGGCTAGTAGTTACTGAGGCACGTGACATGTTTTCTTTGGCACCAGGATGATGGTGGCCTTGAAGCAGGTGAGGATTTCAGATTGTAGTAAGGAGAAGTTAAAGATGTCAGCAAATGCTCCCACCAGCTGGCCTGCACAGGATCTGAGTGCACTCTCAAGAAGGCCAATCTGACACTTACTGCAGTGACTGTGGATACAGGTGCATCTGAGGTGACATCATTTCACTGACCGTCTGCTCAAAACAAGTGTAGAATGTATGGAGCTGACCAGATAGGGGCGTACTGTTGCCCATGATTCTGTTTAACCTTGCTTTGCAGCCCGCTACATCACGTAAGCCTTGCCACAAAGTACAGGTGGTCCATGTGGTTAGTCTGGGTCTTAGGCTTAGTTTGGTATTGCCGCTTGGTGTCTCTGATGGCCTTGCGAATGCTGTACCTGGATTTCCTGTATAGGTCAGGGTCTCCCGACTTGTATACCTCAGATCTGGACTTCAGGAGAGGGTGGATCTCCCGGTTCATCCATGGTTTCTGTTTGGGGAACGTTCGGACTAACTTCTTTTTACACAGTCTTCAATACACTTACTGATGAAATCTGTGATGGCAGTGGCATACTCATTTAGGTTAGACACTGAATTCCTGAGTATGGACCAGTCCACCGACTCTAAGCAGTCCCATAGAAGCCCCTCCATTGCCTCACACCAACGCTACACTACATTCTGTACTGAGTCCTCTGCATTTCTGATTCTGTGATATATGTGTGCAGCCAATTAAAGTTAAATTTCTTAACATCAGCACATAGTTGTATAAAGTCTGGAGTAATTGAATTCCTGATATCTCCATGGACAGGTGGATGTTCACTACACTTAGTTGTGTTGTGTTGGGTTGGAAAGGAGTTAAGAAGAGGGAGTGGTTTTTATTTATTGGTTATGCCATGTAGGAAATCTCATGATATATTGGTGACAGTTTTAAAGAAGAGTCATACCCGACTTGAAACATTTAACTGTGTATCTCCCTAGACAGTGGCTGGTAGACCTGCGGAGATTTTTTCAACATTGTCAGATTCCCAGCATCAGCAGTATTTTGATGTAATATATTGTTTTTCAGTCTCTTTGTGAGCCCCCCCCGCCATCACATCTTACCTCTTTACCTCCCTTTGCATCATCAGTAAAGTTAGATACATTATTTTTTATCTCTTCATCTGTTATTAAAACTTTTTATAATTACCTGAGGTCCCAGCACGGATCTTTGCAACACTCCAATGGTTACTGCCTGCCAACTTTACAACAACTGCTTGCATCCAGTCAATTAACCAAGCCATTACCAATGCTAATATATTACCTGGCAACAAAAACAGAAGTTGCTGGTAAAGCTCAGCAGGTCTGGCAGCATCTGTGAAGAGAAAATCAGAGTTAACATTTCGGATCCAGTGTTCTGAGGAAGGGTCACCTTCAGCAGGTGACCCCTCCTCAGAACACTGGATCCGAAATGTTAACTCTGATTTTCTCTTCAC
>JAHRHZ010000045.1:24585-98961 GCA_024137785.1 Ginglymostoma cirratum
GTGAAGAGAAAATCAGAGTTAACATTTCGGATCCAGTGTTCTGAGGAAGGGTCACCTTCAGCAGGTGACCCCTCCTCAGAACACTGGATCCGAAATGTTAACTCTGATTTTCTCTTCACAGATGCTGCCAGACCTGCTGAGCTTTACCAGCAACTTCTGTTTTTGTTCCTAATTTACAGCATCTGCAGTTCTTTTGGATTTTATATTATGTGGCACTTTGTCAGGTGTTTTTGGATATCCAAGTATATTACATCTACTTGTACCCCTTTACCTATTCATAAAATCTTAAAAGTCTTTCATCAACTTGTCAAACAGCATTTTTCCCTTTAGTAAAACCATGTTGACTCATTCCAATCATTCTATTCTTTCTTAAATAGATTGCAATGACTTTTTTTCATGACAAATGCCAGCAATTTCTTGATGATGATACAGGCTTACTGGCTTTGGGTTCCCGCTTGTCTCTTCTCAATTCATGGTGTACATTATTATTACTAATTTTGAATTTACTGCAGTTGTTCCTGAATTTAAGGAATTTTGGAAAATGTTGCCCATCACATCCACTATCTCTGCAGCAATCTCTTTCGGCACCCTAGGGTGTTAGCCACTAGTCCTGAAGAACTATTGCCCCTTAAGCTTCCTCAGTGCTTTTTCTCCGCTGATACTAACTCCTTTGATGTCCTCACTCTTTCTAGTCCCTTTGCTAGTTTAATATGCCCCTAGATTTGTGTATTTTACTGTGAAAATGGACATAAAATCTTTGTTCAATGTCTGTGCCATTTCCTGATTCCTGATAATTATTTCTCCATAATAGCAGATGCACCCCAGAGTGAACCTGACAAGGTGCAGTGTGACTCCTTGACTTGAAGTTTATCTGTTTTTAAGTGACTCAATTTGTGGCAAAATGTTTAACCTATTTGGGCAACAAAGAAGTGAGCTATTTCAGAATGAAATGCTAGTGTGTCTATTTTGTTGTTCATTTCGTGTTTCTGGTTCACACCTGATCACTTCCTGAATCAGTCAATGTTCTAATTGTTATATAGTGGCTTTTCTTAATGAATAAATGACCTAATTGCATTAAAATCTGTGTGATTTTAGTTGCAGCATTCCAGCTGCTAATAAGTAAATGAAATAACAATGTTCGATAGGTAAAACTACCGAATTATGAATCTCTCTGTTGCACTCTTTATGGCTCTTGTTCCCCAGGATCACTCCCTGTAGTTTCTCCTCGCTGTCAGCCCTAATGTCAGAAATATTGGGGACTGGGCTCAGACCCCACCCTGGGGTCAGGGATTGGATATGTTTCACATTCAAGGATTGATATTATGCCCAGACATTGCCCTCCCGCAACTCTCCCACCAAATCTGCAGTTGGTCATTGTTATATTGTTACTGTCTCATGTTTGGACATTACAAAGCAAAGATTTCTTCAGGAATCAGGAGGTGGAAATCTGGGTTTGGAGGAGCAAATTTGAGAAGTGCTCTTGCACTAATGGTTGTCCCTTATCGAACCCAAGCCAAACCCCAGTGCTGTTTGTGGTGTTGTTTTACTCAGCAGCCTCATTCCTCTGCTTTTACTGGAGTGTAGACAGTTCATAGAATAATTATTGCCTTTTATGTTCTCCAGAACTGGATGCTATCAATTAGTTAGCACTTTGAAAACTGCAGCCACCTTTCTCTGGTTTGAATTGTTGTGTTTATTCAAAGAATACAATAAAAACTATAATGGCTTGCCTTGCATTCTTTGCTGTGTTTTGTGATGAAAGCCATATGAGAAACCAATTTATTTCACACATTCATAACTAATATTGACAACTATCGGTGACTGTCAGATCAAAGAAAGAATGGGGACTTTGGGCAGGAAAAGCTGATTTGATTAAGCCACCTTTTTCATTCCTTTGAACTTTCTCAGCTATTCAGGTTGAGTTCTTTTAACTTCTGACCAAATAAAGTTAGATACCTTGAGGTAACAAGAAAAGACATTGGTAAGTAAGACATTCAGAAGCTTTACACAGATAACCACAGATGGTGTAATACAGGGGTTTTAGAGGGAGTGTGGTGTGATAGAGGAGGATTGGATGGAGTGTGGTGTGATACAGGAGAATTGGAGGGAGTGTGGTGTGATACAGGGGTTTTGGAGGGAATGTGGTGTGATACAGGAGGATTGGAGGGAGTGTAGTGTGATACAGGGGTTTTGGAGGGAGTGTGGTGTGGTACAGGAGGATTGGAGGGAGTGTGGTGTGACATGGGTTTTGGAGGGAATGTGGTGTGATACAGGAGGATTGGAGGGAGTGTGGTGTGATACAGGGGTTTTGGAGGGAGTGTGGTGTGATACAGGAGGATTGGAGGGAGTGTGGTGTGATACAGGGGTTTTGGAGGGAGAGTAGTGTGATGCTGGAGGAATGGTCAGTGGATGAGGAGTATGTGGTGCAGAAGCTTTGCAGATAGTTTTGAACTTTGCAATCACTTCAGTTACAATGCATTATTGATCTAAAATTGTCCAGCTTTGTGAAATGCTGATTATTTTTGTATTGGGAGCATCACAAAGCAGCAAATTTTTCTCAAAGAATTATATATCATCACTTTCAATTGATAGTTAAAGTTCTAAACATTTTTCCATTTGATTATTCAGTTAACACTTCGGATATTGATGAAGTTGGTTCTGATGTGAAATGGGTTCCTGATTAATTTTGTCTGTTTCCATTTATCTCTGAGGATTAACGTTATTGTCAGTAATTTAATGTCTCACAAAAAGATCTGAGTTTGGAAAATGTATCATGAGTCTCAAATACACAGTTCCAAGCTTTTAGTTTCAATTAATTATAAACCCAGGAATGATGTCTGCTCCCTAACTGATGAGGTAATGACTCAACCCTATTCACAAACAAACAGACTCACTTTACAAACACAATCTGTCATGAACAAAGTATTTTACCATTAACGTTACTGATGTACATCATTATTGATGGGGCATTACAGCTTTAAGAACGTACTTCAACAAAACAAAAATGAAATATGATAACGCTTTATTCCCCAAGATCTTTTATAATTCCCACAATTACACTCTAATAATCTCAGTTGATATATTTTGAAATTGAGAACTTTTTTTTTAATGTGAACTAATTGGAGTAGAGGTTTACTAGGATTGGAGTGTTTTGCTGTGAGTAGTGTAGTAAATTATGTCTACCCTTTACTAACACCACAACGGATCTTCAAAACCAGAGAGCTCGTCTTTTTCAGTTTCCTTACACAGAGCCCAGTGTAGGCACAGCCGGAGTCAGCAGCTTAGTCACACAGTATGAATGCTGGTTATGCTTAAACACGGGGAAAGGAACAATGATGATTTGGAGAGGAGAAAGTGTAAAAAAGTGAAATGGAGAAAAAGAAAGAGACAACTGAAAGATAAAACAAACAGGAACAGCAAAGGTCTGCAATAGGCATAAGGGAGCAAACCAGAGAATAAATTGAAGAAGAAAAGGAATGCAGAATTATGAATAACTCTACTGTTTATTTATTTTTCAAAGCTCTTTACTCTCTCTCATTTTCTTCCCCAAATTCCATATACTGGTGCCTGACCTTCATTCAGCTTTATTCAGTGTAATATGTTTCAGTTTAGAATGTTGAGCTGTCAGTAACTATGGGTGCCAGAATAGTTGGTTCTATCGAGTTTCACTAAGTAACAACATGTTGGCGCTCGGTTACCCCCACAACAAAGCCCAGCCTTTACCTCCTCCTTATGCCCTTGCCTCCTTCATTTATTTTACCTCATATTTGTACATGTGGCTAATATTGTGATGGTGGTATAACTGTTCAATTCATTCCCTTAATAGATTACATGTTTGGGCATATTTAACCCCTGAGGCAATTAAGTGCATTGGCTATAATTCCAGGAGTATTAGTAAAACTGTAAAAATTCAGGTAAGTTTTATATACACACAGGAATTAGAAATGTAAAACATTACAAGCAGCTGGAAGACATACCTTTTAGGGAAAATCATACACCAGAAAACTTTGTCAAAGAAAATGAAGGATGATGTACTGGATTGTGAAAAATTACTGGGGGGCTGTAAGTGATATTGCTAAAGAAAGCAAACACTTTCAAACTTGCAAAACGGCAGATAGATTACCGTACGTATCCAGCACTCTGAGAGACGGCACTCCTGCAAGATGGGGCAGGGCAGGGCAACTAGGACAAAGATACTGTTCCTTGTTCACTTTCATTTCTAATTTTGATGAAACACTGATCAATATTGTCCTTTCGATGCCACACCGCATCACGCTTATAATTGTAGGTAAAGTAAAAATCATCAAGCAATGATAGCTGTCATTGTGTGCAGCTGAACAGCTTTATCAGTGTTAGAAAACGTCAACAATCATTCAGATCATTATTGACCCAGTCGGACAGAAGCCATTACAAATTTTTGCTATGAATAGTTCGCATGTAGACTTTCTCGTTACACATTGCTATGGGTTAAAATTATATGAACCTTCTCGTCCCTATAACTGTAAAATCCAGATGGCTATTTTAACCTATCTGCTAAATATTCTGTATGGGTTCTTTGAAGCTTGTATGGATTAGAATATCCACATTTCTGGTCTAAATAGAAGAATCTTATTGTGTAAACAAGGTGAATATTTCTGCCCTTCAATACATGTCATTCTACTGAGCAATGACAATGCTTGATTGTCAAAACATATTGGGTTTTAAAGTGTTTAGAATCTCCTCTTTTAGAGATTTACTTGTCGTAATTGTTAACATTAAAGGCAATGTGCCTGGATTATGCAGGTGAACTTCTATCAGCTGGAAACAGTGTTTTCTCATTGAAGATTCTCTACCTGACAATGCTGTGATACTTCCTCCCAATTCTATTTGAAATTTATGAGATGACCATTGAATAACAGTCATTTTTCTAAAATATTCAGTCTAGGTCATGATTTCCCTGAGGAAAACATGGGGTTTAATCTTCTATTGGAGACTGTTCTACCTCATTTACACTTTTGTTTGGGTAATTTTCTGGTCTTTTGTTTTTCTGTGGCTATGTCCTAGCTTGATGCAATCTCTGAAAGTCACCTGTTTGCTTCGGACACTGATTGTACCTGCAATATTTTCTTGCCCCATTGTGTTAGGAAGGATCTCTTGTGTCCAATGTCTGACTTTCTGCTGCATTGGGAATCTAGTATGTATTTTATAGTTTTGTACTTTCAGTAATGAATAAATTCCATGAATTTCCTGTGGTACATGTTATTTGCTTCTCTTAGGATTGCCTGTTTTATGTCCGAGTCTTTGCATCACTCACTATCTGGATAGCGTTTCTGAGAGTCAGCTTTTCCGAGAGTCAGCTCTTCTTTGAACTATAATAAATCTGACAAAGACTCACCAGTAGTACTTTCAACAATCAATCTCTTACGAATTCTGACTTTAAAGTCCCTACAGTCTAATGGTTTTATGATCATAGTCCCATGTGTCTACTAGCCTGCAGAGACCATTAATGGAATCATCTATATATTCACCTAGATGCTTCACTCTTATGTTAAATCTTGCTCTTGCAAGAATGTTATAAGTTTGGGAATTGAAATAATTTACACAAGCTTTCAAAAGCTCTTCAAATTTATTTGAAGTTTCATTTACATCATGGTGAGCAATGTACTCTTCTCCAAGTTGTGTACATAAATGTGTTTACAAGTAACATTCGCACCACACAAATACCAGGCTATGACTACCACCAATAGGAGACAATCTAAACACTGGCCCTTGACATTCAATGATGTTCCCATCACTCTATTCCTCCAATATCAAAATCTTGGGGGTTACCATTGACCAGAAACTCAACTGGACTCTCCTCGTAAACACAGTGGCTAGAAGAGGCTGGAAATCCTACAGGAAGTAACTCATTTTCTGACTCCCTAAAGACTGTCCACCATCTACAAGGCACAAATCAGGAGTATGATGGAATATTTCCCACTTGTCTGGAGGGTGCAGCTCCAATAGCACTCTAGAAGCTTGACAGCATGCAGCACAAAGCAGCTTGCTTGATTGGCACCACATCCACACATTTACTCCCTCCACCACCAATACTCAGTGTGTACTATCTACAAGATGCACTACAGAACTTCATCAAAATCCTCAGACAGACCTTCCAAACCTACGACAACTTCCACCTAGAAGATTAAGAGCAGCAGATTCATTGGAACACCATCATCTGCAAGTTCCCCTCCAAGCCCCTATCCCTCTAAACCTTTCCTATGCATGTACCTGTCCAAATGTCTTTTAAATGTTGAACTGTACCTGCCCATATTACTTCCTCTGGCAGTTCAGTCCATAAACAAATCACCCTCTGTGTGAAAAAGTTTCTCCTCAGGTTCCTTTTAGATCTTTCTCTTCTTACCTTAGAAATATCCCCTCTAGAGTCAGAGAACAAGCCAGCTTGGCAAGCAAGTTAACACCTTCATCCACAACCTGAGCTACAGATCTTTGCCAAACTTTAATCAGAGTCATAGAGATGTACAGCTCGGAAACAGACCCTCCGGTCCAACTCATCCATGCCAACCAGATATCCTAAATTAATTTAGTCCCATTTGCAAGCATTTGGCCCATATCCCTTGAAACAATTCCTACTCATGTACACATCCAGATGCCTTTTAAATGTTGTAATTGTACCCACCTCCACCACTTCCTCTGGCAGCTCATTCCACACATGCACCACCTTCTGCGTGAAAAAAGTTTTCCCTTAGGTCCATTTTATATCTTTGCCCTCTCACATTAAACCTATGCCCTCTAGTTCTGGAGTCCCCTATCCTGGGGAAAAGACCTTGACCATTTACCCTATCCATGCCCATCATAATTATATAAACCTCTATAAATCTCAATCTCCAACTCTG
The DNA here is from genome assembly GCA_024137785.1 of Ginglymostoma cirratum. Lineage (NCBI taxonomy): Eukaryota > Metazoa > Chordata > Chondrichthyes > Orectolobiformes > Ginglymostomatidae > Ginglymostoma > Ginglymostoma cirratum. The sequence goes on from JAHRHZ010000045.1 coordinate 31,461, forward strand.
CAGGGAAAATAGCTTCAACCAACTCAGCCTCTTCTTACATTTCAGACCTACCAATGCTGAAAGTTCCTTGTAAATCTTTTCTGCACCCTTTCAAACTTAACAACATTTTCCTACAGCAGGGACATCAGAATTGAATGCAGTATTCCCAAAGTGGCGTAACCAATATAACAAGCATGGGGCTGGATGAACACAGCAGGTCAAGCAGCATCATAGGAGCAGGAAAACTTGACGTTTCGGGCCTAAACCCTTCATCAGAAAATGTCTTGTATAGCCACAGTATCATCCCAACTCCTAGTTTTGAATTCCCCAATCCTTATCTATGCCCCTCATGATTTTATAAACCTCTATAAGCTCACCTCTCAACTTCCTATGGCCCCACGAAAAAAAGACGCAGCTTACCCAGCCTCTCCTTATAACTCAAACACTTCAATCCAAGTATCATCTTTGCCCATCCTTTCTACACCCTCTCCAATTTAATAACATCCTTCCAATGGCAGGATGACCAGAACTGTATGCTGTATTCCAAAAGTGGCCTCACCAAAGTCCTGTACAACTTCAGCATAATGTCCCAAATCCTATACTCAAGTTGTCTGAGCAATGAAGGCAAGCATGCTAAATGCCTTCTTAACCACCCTGTCTACCTGTGACGCAACTTTCAAAGAAATGTGCTTGAACCCCTTGGTCTTTCTGTTCAGCATCACTACCCAAGGGCCTACCATTAATTGCATTAATTGTATATGTCCTGCCCTTGTTTGTCTTATCAAAATGCAATTCCTTGCATTTATCCAAATTAAACTTCATCTGCCATTCTTCAACCATTGGCCTAATTGATCAAGATACCTTTATAATCTTAGATAATCTTCTTCACTATCCACTATACCATTAATCTTGGTGTCATCCACAAACTTACTAACCGTGCTTCCTAAATTTTCATTCAAATCTTTGTATAAATGACAAGCAACAATGAACACAGCACAGATCCCTGTGGGACACCGCTGGCCATAAGTCTCCAGTCCAAAAACCCCACCTTAGGAAGAAATTGTGGGGTTCCTAGTGCAGATATTTGCAGGACGTACAGCCATGGGGTGGGGTGCTGAAGAACTAGAGGGTGGCGAAAGTTATGCCTTTATTTAAGAAGGAGAGGCCTGGGAACTATAGACCGGAGGGTCTGACATCAGTGGTGAGTAAGCTTTTGGAGAGGATTCAGTGAAATAGGATTTATCTACATTTGGAGAGACAATACTGACTAGGGATAGTCAGCATGGCTTTGTGTGTGTGAAATCATGTCTCACAAATTTGATTGAGTTTTTTAGGATGTGACCAATAAAATAGATGAGGGCAGAGCAGTAGATATTGTCTACATGGATTATAGTAAAGTCTTTGACGAGGTTCCACATAGTTGACTGATTACTAAAGTTAGATCACATAGGATTCAGGGACAGCTTACCAATTGGATAATAAATTGGTTTGATAGTAGGAGACAGAATGTGATGGTCACAGCTAGGGAATGGGCAATAAATGATGGCCAGCCACCAATCCCCACATCCCACGAATGAATAAAATAAACTTGTTCACCTTGTATCTTACTGTGCTGTTTGGAAGCTGTTCTATACTTTAACAGCTGTCTTCTCCAGGATATCAAATCTTGTGTTGCATTTGGCCCAACTACGAAGTTCAATCTTCCAGGTAGTACCATTTCTATTGTCACTGCTTCCTCATGTGTTTGGATGTTTCATTTTCTTTAAGATACTTTTACTGCAAAGATGGCAGTTCTCCTGTGCTTTCCTGTTAGCCTGGAGTGTTTTTGTATATTTCACATCTGTAATTAAGCTTTATCCCTCTCAACAGCACCTTGCTAAGATTCCTGCTGCATTTTCCTTGAATCCCAAAACAAAATTGGTGTTACACCAGAACTGTGCATATCCTTAACTCGCCCAATGCCTATCTCTTCTAAGAATCTTTATTAGTAATTTCTGATCCCGAAATATGTGAATCTTTTCTCATGACCCTCTCCATTTTGCTGATCCAGTTTCACCTCAAGGTAGGTCTGAGAAAGGGACACTGGACTGAAACATTAACTCTGATTTCTCACCACAGATGCTGCCAGATCTGCTGAGCTTTTCCAGCAACTTCGGTTTTTGTTCCATCTCAAAATATCTGTGAGTCTTGACAGCAACACCCAATTGGAGCTACAACATTTTATTTAAATTGCTGCCCTGATAAATGGAATCACTGTGCCATTTATGGTTCCCCTCTTGTCCCAAGGATTATTTGATTTTATCTCCGGCAATCCTTCATATGTGATTGGCTCACAGGCTCAACTCAGACTCAAAATGTCCTCTCTGAATCTGTAGTAGCCAGGACCAGTGGAACTCCAATTCTGTCGGGCAGCTTTAATAGAAAGTTGACAAGTGGCAAGAGACCCATAGGGAAATAGTGAACTAGATGGGTTTTTACTTATATGGTCATTATGAGGTAAACTTTTTATTCCAGATTTTCATTAAATTCAAATTTCACAGTTTGCCACGGTGGGATCCAAACCCGTGTCTCCAAGATGTTAGCCTGGGTTTGTGGATGACTCACCCAATGACAATACCAGTCAGCTACCACCACCTCTGAAAACACCTCATTTCTATTTTCCTATTCATTAAATGGGAGACACTCTTAAAGTTTAGTTCGGAATTTTCAGAATAAGATTACAATTTAAACACAAGCCTTAAAGTTATATCTGCAAGTGAGAGGTATTATCCAATCAAAATCAGTGAGGTATAAAGCATAAAATGTGAGAATTGTAAACATCATTGATTTTTGTTCAACAAAATGAGGCTGACCGTGAGAAGTGATTAAATTGGTTAAAATGATTAATAGAGCAATAGGTGACACTGATTCTGTAATATTTCCATCGATTGTTCAATCAGATCATTCTCCTCATTTATTTTGATGAACAGGTTGAAGAATGACAGATAGAGGCTTGATACAAACTCTTTCTAGATTTCTAAAGATACATGTTAGACAGTGAGGAAGTTTGTTAAGGGAATGTTGGCAATTTCAGTTCAACTTTATGACTTTGTATTCTTGGCAGATGATAGCTGTAAGTAACATGGACTCAGGCAGAAAGGTCAGTTTGCCTGATTTGTGATCTGTGTAATTTTCTGTCCATTAATAATCATTTTCAGCAAGACAAAGCTCTTGGTATACAATCCAACTGTGTGATCCATCTGCCATCAGTAATAAATCATTACATTTATTTCCTAGCTTTTCGCTTTGTTCTTCTTATCAATGTTTTAATGATATTCATCAACTGTTTAATCTTGAACCATGAGGTTTCTTCAGTACATTTCCATTTTTCAGATGAGCTACTGTCTGCCTGTCTGGATAAATGTAAGTGTTCTCACATCATTATTTCAAAGAAAAGCCAGGGTGTAATCACTGTATCTAAGCCAATATTTATCTCTCAATAAACATCACGAAGAACAGTTTAACTGGCCATTGTCACATTGCTGCTTGTGGGATCTTGCAATGTACAAATTGTTTGTTGCAATTTTTACATTACAACAAGGACTACACACCAAAAAGTATTTGTTGATTGTGAAATGCTTGAGAATGTCTCGTGTTTGTAACAGACTCTATATAAATGCAGGATTTTCTTTTCATTCCTACAGAAGTAGTTTACCAGGATGTTGCTGAGTTCGGAGAATATTAGCTTTGAAGAGACATTCGACAAACTTGGTTTGTTTTCACTTGAACATCAAAGGATGAGAGGTGACTTGATAGATGTTTATAAAATTATGAGAGGTATGAATAGAATGGACAGTCAGTGTACTTTTCCCAGGATCAAAATATCAATTACTGTGGGACTTAGGTTTAAGATAAAAAGGGCCAAGTTTAACGGAGACATGAGAGGCAAAATTTCTATATAGAGGGTAGTAAGTGCCTGGAAAGCGCTATGAGAATGTGGTGGAGGCAGATACAATCCCAACATTTAAGAGACATCGTGATAGATAAATGAATCGGCAGGTAATAGAGGGATATGGTTTTTAGTTTAGAAGGGCATCATGTGTCAGCAGAGTCTTGGTGGGCCGAAGGGTGTATTCCCGTGCTGTAGTGTTGTTATTTCTGTGGTTCTACATTACATCAGTGTCCTGGCCTGAGGGACTGTTTATTCGTTGCTATGCCTGAAGTTTAGTATTGACTGCTCTGTATTGCTGCATGCTTTACTAACTAGAACTGGTTTCAGTACATGTCAGACATTACCCATTTATTTATGGCCAGGGTGACTTGCTTTTTCCCAAACGTCACCCTCCTGCTTCATACCTCAGGCTGTGTCAAATTACTTCCTGGGTGACATGATATCAAGCAAATGGGCTGGTTCTAAGCTTAGGTTTGTGACTCCAGAGAGATTTAATATCTTCATATTGTGCAGGCTACTTTCTTTATAGTCTGCAACAAGTCGAAGGGAAATGGTGACATAATAATAGAAACATGCAATGAAAATGAATATTATCTCTTTACTGGAGATAGTAGGAACTGCCGATGCTAGAATCAGAGCCAACACAGTGTGGAGCTGGAGGAACACAGCAGGCCGGGCAGCATCAGAGGAGCAGGAAAGCTGACATTTTGGGTCGGGACCCTTCTTCAGAAATGGGGGAGGGGTCGGGTGCTCTGAAATAAATAGAGAGAGGAGGGGTAGGACTGGGGAAGGTAGGTGGGATGGTGATAGTGCGTGTAGGTAGACAGTGGTGGGGATTGATCAGTGAGATGGGAGGAGTGGTTGGCAGGGGAGAAGACTACGACTACTCCCAAGTCCCTCCGTCTCTGCCGCATCTGCTCCCAAGATGAGGAGTTCCACTCTCGAATATCCCAGATGTCCTCGTATTTCAAGGACCACAACATCCCCCCCCATCAGTGATTGAAAACGATCTTGACCGCATCTCTTGCGTTTCCCGCACCTCAGCCCTCACACCCCCTCCCGCAACAAAAACAAAGTCAGAATGCCCCTTGTCCTCACGTATCATCCCATTAGCCTCCAGATTCAACGTAACAGTCTCCTTCACTTCCACGACCTGCAATCTGACCCCACTACCAAGGATATATTTCCCTCCCTACCCTTATCTGCCTTCCGGAGGGACCGCTCTCTCCGTGACTTCCTCATCTGCTCCACACTCCCCACTAGCCCCACCATCACCAGCATCTTTCCCTACAACTGCAGGAAGTGCTACACCTGCCCCTACACCTCCCCCCTCACCTCCATCCCAGACCCTAAAAATACCTCCCACATTAAACAGATGTTCACCTGCACATCTACTAATGTGGTCTATTGTATCTGCTATCCTCGAAGTGGCCTCCTCTATATCAGGGAAATCAAGCGGAGGCTCGGAGACCGCTTTATAGAACACCTGCGCTCGGTCACGACAAACGACTGCACCTCTCAGTCACGAACCACTTCAACTCCCCCTCCCACTCCCTGGGTCACATGTCCATCCTGGGCCTCCTCCAGTGTCACAACAATGCCACCTGGAAACTGGAGGAGCAGCACCTCATATTCCACCTTCGAAGCCTACAGCCCAATGGTCTCAATGTGGACTTTACCAGTTTCAAAATCTCCCCATCCCCGACCTCATTCCATGACCAACCCTCCCTCTCACCCCACCTCCTTGACCTGTCCATCTTCTCTCCCACCTATCCACTCCTCCCACCTGACTGACCAATCCCCACCACTCCCTAGCTGCACTCACAATCACCATCCCACCGACCTTCCCCAGCCTCACTCCTCCTCTCTCTCTATTTATTTCAGAGACCCTGACCCCTCCCCCATTTCTGAAGAAGGGTCCCGACCCAGAACATCAGCTTTCCTGCTCCTCTGATGCTGCCTGGCCTGCTGTGTTCATCCAGCTCCACACTGTGTTATCATTATCACTTTATTATTGACCTGGTTGCTGTTATTTGTGATTTGTCACAAACATAAATTTTAGGTTAGAAAACAGATGATTTTTTATTTTGTACATATGCATAAATAAACTTGGAGCAGGAGTAGGCCATTCAGCCCATCATACCAGTTCCGCCATTTTTAGATGCACATCTCTGATCTGACTGTAACTTTTAAATCTGCTTTCCTGCCTTCTCCTGACAACATTTCACCCCTTTGCTTTCCTAGAATATACGTGGAATGTATCAGAATGAACATTAGGTCATATGTCACCCATTTAAGATGGTGATGAAGAGAATGTTTACTTCAAGAGGGTCGTGAACCTATGGAATTCTGTTCCCCAGGGAGTGATGAAGCTGGATTAAAAGTTCAGCGATAATACCACGAGACCACTGCCTCCCTATAGTTGACATTATGTGTCACTCTCTTTAAGAGAGACATTGCCGCTAATGTACATGCTGTTTGGTGTCACTAAACTTGACCTTAAGCATATTGATAAAATAAGGAACAGACTTTTCCACAATTACATAAAAACCGAAAGAACTGCGGCTGCTGTAAATCAGGAACAAAAACAAAAGTTGCTGAAAAAGCTCAGCAGGTCCAGCAGCATCTGTGAAGAGAAACCAAAGTTAACATTTCGGGTCTGGTGACCATTCCTCAGAATTACATAGACTGCTGATAGTCTGACCTAAACACAACTCTAACAGGAGATCTAAGTACACCACATACGATGAGATGAGGAACTAAGAACATTAATTAAAGCATATGCTACCTTGATATATTTCCACATTATGCGAGTATAACTTGACATACATCTGAAGCCTGTGCAGCTGCTTTCAGAGGAGCAATGTTTCAATATTCATCAAATACACAGTGGGGTTTAGCTCACCTATTAATTAGCTCTGTGTTGCCAGATGAGGCAGTGCCCCAGAAATGTAAAATGTATAAAGGCTGCTTCAGGACAGAATAGGTTTAAATAGGCATCAAACAAGAAATGACTGCAGTCAAATTACTGATCTGAGCTCTCAACATCAATCGGCAGGAAGATGGGAGAGGGAAATTAGAGGATTCAGAGGCCTTGGGCTGATGCAGGAGCCAGATGGCAAGAGGCAATGCAAGACTTTAGCGATGAGAGAAAAATGGAAATGACTAGTCAAACGTCACTGATACAGAATGGATAATTTTCTTTTAGTGTCATAGAGTCATACAGCGCAGGAACAGATCCTTCAGTCCAACCAGTCCATGCCGACCATAATCCCGAACTAAACTAGTCCCACCTGCCTGCATTTGACCCATATCCCTCCAAACATTTCTTATTCATGCACTTATCTAAATAACTTTCAAACATTGTAACTGCGCCTACATCCACCACTTCCTCTGGAAGTTCATTCCACACATGAAACACTGTCTGTATCAAAAAGTTTCCCCTCGTGTCATCTTTCTCTTCTTACCTTAAAATAATGTCCCATAGTCTTGAAATCCCCCACCTCAGGAAAAGGCTCCTGCCATTCTCCCCTTTCTGTACCCCACATTTTATAAGCCTCTATAAGGTCACCCCTCAACCTCCAGTGAAAATAAGTCCCAGTTTACCCTGCCTGTTTTTAATAACTCGAACACTCCATTCTTGGCAACATCCTGGTAAATCTTTTCTGAACCTTCTCCAGTTTAATAATATCCTTCCTATACCAGGGTAAACAGAACTAGGCATAGTATCCCAGAAGAGGCCTCACCAACGTCCTGTACAACAGTGAATGATGTTGAGCAGAGATTAAATGATTTTAATGAAGTTTTCTGATCTGGAGATATTCTGTATGGAGAAGGAAATTGTAATGAGAAATTGGCAGGAAGAAGGTAAGAGCTTGGAAAGATGAGGAACAGAAACAGGGAAAGATGAAGAATTGAAATGGGGCCCACGGTGGAGCTGACTATTTATAATCTGCAGGTCATATAATCTTTCAAACCGCAGTATTTCTTTTCTTGTTGATCAGAGATAAAGTGGATGGATAATACAGCTGGCTGTAGACTGGAAAGATTCATTAATAGGAATAGTTCCAGTACAAGATGAGAGATTAAAAGCTTTGGAATTTAACAACATTATAAACTCGGTGGTGTTGATGGGACTGGAAAAGGCAACTGCATGAACAGTAGCCATGTTATTTTGTTGGCCAATGCAACTGGAGACGAGCTGCCACCTCCTCATTTTCTGAGTTTAAGGTGATTAGTCTGTCCTACATTCTGTGCAGGTGTCACTTCTTAGTAATTTGGACCATTATTTGTCCTCTAATTAAAAATTGGGGGTGGCATGGTGGCACAGTGGCTCAGTGGTTAGCACTGCTGCCTCACAGTGCCAGGGACTCAGGTTCAATTCCAGCCTCAGGTGACTATCTGTCTGTGTGGAGTTTGCACATTGTCCCTATCTCTGCATGGGGTTCCTCCGGATGCTCCAGTTTCCTTCCACAGTCCAAAGATATGCAGGTTAGGGGGATTGGCCATGGGAAATTGCCCCATAGTGTTCAGGGATGTGTAGATTAGGTGGGTTGTAGATGAATGGTTCTGGGTGGGATGCTCTGAGGGTTGGTGTGGACTTGTTGGGCTGAAGAGCCTGTTTCCACACTGTAGGGATTCTATATAAAATTTATATATAAAAAAAAGAAAGAACTATGGATGCTGTAAATCAGGAACAAAAACATTGTTGCTGGAAAAGCTCAGAGATTACAAGGTGTGGGGCTGGATGAACACAGCAGGCCCAGCAGCATCATAGGAGCAGGAAAGCTTGACGTTTCGGGCCTAGACCCTTCATCAGAAATGGGGGAGGGGAAGAGGGTTCTGAAATAAATAGGGAGAGAGGGGGAGGCGGATAGAAGGTGGATAGAGGAGAGGATAGGTGGAGAGGAGGCAGACAAGTTGAAGAGGCGGGGATGGAGCCAGTAAAGGTGAGTGTAGGTGGGGAGGTAGGGAGGAGATAGGTCAGTCCAGGGAGGACGGACAGGTCAAGGGGACGGGATGAGGTTAGTAGATAGGAGATGGGGGTGGGGCTTGAGGTGGGAGGAGGGGATAGGTGAGAGGAAAAACAGGTTAGGGAGGTGGAGACGAGCTGGGCTGGTTTTGGGATGCGGTTGGGGGAGGGGAGATTTTGAAAGAGAGAGGGCAAACAATGGGAACAGAAACAAGGTGGCTGGAAAAGCTCAGCAGGTTTGGCAGCGTCACTCCTCCAGATGTTGCCAGACCTGCTGTGCTTTTCCAGCCACTTTGTTTCTGTTCCCATTTTTTGCCCTCTCTCTGTCTCTCTCGAATGCAAAAGGGGGCTGTACTGAGACCCTAGCAATGGACCTTGGCTTCTCAAGTTTCCTGGCTCTTTTATCATGTACTTTGATGCCATCCTACAAATAATGGTTCAAGTGAGACTCGTCAAGGAAATGGAAAATTCGAACATTGGCTCAGGTTTAGACTTCAAAGTAGCACTATTTATTACAAATTAATTTCAAACACTACTGAACATCGTAATCATAGACATACCATGCTCTGACTTTCAGTTATGTTAGTTAAAGACTAATCTATCTTAGCGTGTTCATATCCATGTGCTTGTGTGAATCTTCCAGAGTGTACAGTTATCAGTGACCATGATGATGATGGATATTGTGATGTGGTGAGCTACAAGATTGTGAATCCAGCTGACCATTCAGTAAAGACTCCTACCACAAGATCCTGTTTTAGCAATGGGACGAGGTCCAGGAGCTACCTGCAAACGTTATGACATGGAGCATGTGGAGAGGATGTTTCATCCTTATGTGGGAATCTAGAATTAGGGATAACTGTGAGAATCAAATACTCAACTCAAATCAAATGCTCCCATATTTATCTCTGTCTAACCTATTAACCCTTTCAATCATTTTAAACACCTCCATTTAAACCACCACCTGCCACCGATCTTCTCCGCTCAAGTGAAAATATCACTTGCCTGTAAAATTTAGAAAGTCTCAAAATTTAACCCTTATAGTTCCTGTTTAATTCTGGTGTATTTATGCTCCGTTCTTGCCAAGACTGATATAGACTTTCTGAGAGGTGGGGCTCAGTCACCCAACCAACTAGAATATAATTTGCACTCCTTTATATTCCAGCCTATTTGAATAAAGGGGTCATATACCATTCACCATTTAAAATTAAAATCCCAGTCTTTTGTAATCTATTGTTTGGAGATTATCAATGATTTGATAGTCTAACTGATACCACATTGCAGAATCACGTCACAATGTAAGTTGAGGACCTGGTCATAAAAACCTTACTTTCAAATTGTGTCGAAAGAAGACTCAGTTCAGAATGAAGTTTTTGACTATTTCTAATAATAGAGAAGTGAATTACCAGGGTCACAAATTGAAAGCAATTTAAAGAAGATTTACAGGGAGTTTGAGAAGAAACAATTTTCACCAAGACAGTTCGAGGAGTCTGGAACTCACTGTCTGAAAGGATGGCTGAGGCAGAAACCCTCATGGATTTATAAGGACACCTGGATACTCATTTGAAAACTTTAATCTATAGGGCTGTGGACAAAGAGCTGGATAATGGATTAGGTTGAATTGATCTTTCCTGTATACACACAGGCATGTCATCAAGTGGCCTCTGCTGTGTGGGAAATATTTATTGTTGTGTTTTATTCTATGACTGTGACCTTATCATTGAAATGACATTGTAGTCACTCAATAGGACTGAGTGCCATTATCAAGATGTGATTGTAAGTTATCTACAGATTTATAAAAGTTTGGTTAATTACATTTCCAGCAGATACATCTTGATCTCTTTATCAAACTGCAGAAGTAAAATGTAGAGAAACAACAGAATTGGAAAAGTGCTTGATGACAAGATAACTTTAATGTATTTTGCACTCATATTGGTTCAATCTGCAGTTGGAATACGGCATTTTTGATTTAAATAAGAGTAAATTGATTGGTTAAAACAAGTGCCAAATGCTGCCGGAGAGAGAGAACCAAATAACTTTGTGCAGGATTTCCAAACTTATTTTTTCTAAAATAATGACATAAATTGTGACTGTCTTTTATGAAGATTCCAGAATGGAATTAGAATGAATAATAGGCACTCATAAACTTTATTGTCACTTTCTTATTGTCATGTTCAAAGATGAGTGGAAGAGAGTTAGATTGTTTGTTTTAAGCAGGATTTGGATTTGAAGTGCAGGCATTGTGGGGAACTAATAGGTCCAACCTTTTTGTGAATCTGCATTGTTCATGCTCAAAAACAAAATGAATGCGTTAATGCACTGAATTTGTCCCAGTTGTTTAATGTAATGTTTGCTTTAAATTGGTATCATCAAGTATTTTAAGGGCAGCATGGTGGCTCAGTGCTGCCTCACAGCACCAGGGACCAGGTTTGATCCCACCCTCAGGCGACTCTCTGTGTGGAGTTTGCACATTCTCCCAGCGTCTGTGTGGGTTTCCTTGCAGGTGCTGTGGTTTCCACCAAAGTCCAAAGATGTTCAGGTTAGGTGAATTGGCCATGATAAATTGCCCATAGTGTTCAGGGATGTACAGGCTAGGTGGATTAGCCATGGAAAATGCAGGGTTACAGAGATAGATTGGGGATGGAGCTGGGTGGGATGTTCTTTGGAGGGTTGGTGTGGACTCAGTGGGCTGAATGGCCATTTTATCATTTTGTGTGCTGCTCTGTGATTAATATAAAATGGTCCCAATTATCAACAATCTATATTTTACACACATTTTTGCACTTACCTTTATTTATTACTTCAGCAACCTACCAAGAGAAAATGTGTGTAAGAACAGAAGAAGAGATGGAAACAGGAACTGGCCATTTACTCCACCTTGAGCTTCCATCGCCATTCTCAAAGATCAACTGATCACAACCTCAACTCTCTGCTCCTGGATCACGTTCTCCTTTGTTCAGGGAATGCCTAACGATCTTTTCAACTCAGTCTTGGTTATACTCAGTGACTGAGTGACCACAGTGCTGTGAAGTGAAGCGTTCCAACAATTCCCCACCCTCTGATTGAAGAAATTTCTCTTCAGTCCTCAGTGGTGTTACTTTATCCTGAGTCTGCAGTGCTTCACTCTTGACTCTCTTGAAAGGCATTAATGTTCCTTTTGACCAAGGCATTGGGAACCTCTGTAAGTCACCATTGTATAACAATACTTTCACATGTTATAACCCTCTCTGTCTTTGCTGGAAGAGATTTGTTTTTACTTTGTATCAATTGCTGCTTCATTGTTTTCAGACATAAACATGTTTAAAGTTTGGAAGTTACCATGCTCAAATTAATTGAACTGTAGATGAACTTTGTGAAATAAGCACAGAAATATTTCTAAGCTCACATAATACATTGTCATAACACATAGAGTGGGATTTGACCTAAGCAGTGAGATTGTAAATGTCGGGGCCATAAAGCTCCCTAGGGATAGTCTTCCTGTCACCCTTCTATTTACTCCATTGACCTGTCTAGCTGTAGATGGGGTGTTGGGCTGTGTGTTGTTAGGGCTATGTGTGAGGCTAAAGGCAACCCAATCACCCTCACCCCAATTACGGCCTCTAATTGGCCTGTTTTTGACAAGTGAAGATCATCTCCTTCCCAATGTTTTTAGTAAAGCTGGGGGGAGGGTTTCAGGGTGGGGGCTGTGAAGACTGGGGGAGTATTTCAGGGTGGGGCCAGCAGTGAAACTCGGGGAGCATGGGGAGAGTTTCAGGGAAGGGGGTTGAGGATTGGGTGCATGTTTCAGGTTGGGGCGGTGAAGCGGGGTGGGGGGGGATTGTCTCAGGGAAGAAACAGAAGTTACAGCTGATAAAGATGAAACTATAGATCCTGGTGGAACAACTCCGAGATTGAAGGTGCTATGCTGCCAGCTACACAGCAACACAAAGCATGAACTAAAGTTGAAAATGTGCATGTGGCTCATAATCATTACCATCTTTCAGGCTTGAATTTACAGGCATGTCTTGATATCAGCACATGTGGTCACAGATGAAACAAATTGTTAACCAAACAATCAAGGACAACCAGCAAACAATTTCATTAGCATCATAACAACATGGCAGAGCCCAGAAAGAAGAAAGAACCAATTGCCATTACCTACAATGAATGTAATCTTAAACTAAACTAGTCCCACCTGACTGCTCCTGGCCCATATCCTTCCAAACCTTTCCCACTCATATACTTATCCAAATGTCTTTTAAATGTTTTAATGAATTGTGCATCTTCCAGGCTTCCTGCATTTGTGAAACCGGAGCCTTCAGTGAGGGTGGTGGAAGAGATGGTCATGGTAAATATAAAAGTTTTTATATGCTTAAATTTGTACATTTACAAAGAAATATAAAAATGTATACATATGCACACACATAGAAATATCAAAATATTAACTATGGGAAAAAAAGCTTGGGGGCAAGATACCTTCTAAGTTGCATTAAAGTCCACCCAGTCTGATAGTGTCAGATAGCCTCTGGGTTAAAAAAAACAGGCATTTTGCATGAGATCTCAATGGAAATGCTCGTTAGTGTTGTCTCCCTTTAGTCTTAAAGTAATTATACCAAAGCTGGATAATTTCCTCTAGTGCAAATTGTTTATTCATTTACAGTTTTCTAACTTGATAATTAGAACTAATCAATATAACATAAATCTCATGCAATAAACTGCTTCTATTTATGTAAAGCAAGTGCCTCTTCTGGTTTTAAGTTACCAATTATCTAACGTCTTCTACTGATAATTTGACTCAATACATAATAGACTCAGAATTGGAAGGTACATATTTACCTGCTACTCCTTATGGAGTAGCAGAAAATGATGAATGGAATGTATGAGCTGGTGAATAATACTCACTCCCACTCCTGAGGGCCCTTGGGGCTGCTCTGATTTTTACAGATGATAACTAGTATTGTAAGCATGAACAGAGTCAGAAAGGGGAATTGGTGACGGTAATCTACTCAGTTACAATCTGCCAGTGATTCGTAATAGTGAGTTCAATGTGGTATGTGTCATCTTTCTCACAAAACACTAAATTCAGAATTAGTCTGTCCTCAAGTCAGTGTAAATATCCCATAACTCTATTTGAGGCAGAGCAGGGTCACTTTGCTCATATCCTGAGCAGTAATGATTCCTGAATATCAACACTAAAACAGGTTGTCTGGTCATATTTCTCATTGCAACCTGAGAACAAGTTGGCTGATAGTTTTGTGACAGCACAACAGTAATTCATTAACCAAATAAAAGCACTTTGCAGTATCCTGAGCCCAGGAGAAAGGATTGACATGTTTTTTTTCTTCAAGTGATAGGAAATTCTTCTTAATATTGACTTTGATGATTTTGTGTCAAAGGATTCCATTTTGAAAATATTCTTAATGATTTTGTATTAGAATAAAAGCGAAATCATCGATGAAAATTTGATTAATTTGAAAACACAATAACTATTCAGCAGAGATAATAGGAACTGCAGACGCTGGAGAATCCGAGATAACAAAGTGTGGAACTGGATGAACACAGCAGGCCAAGCAGCATCATAGGAGCAGGAAAGCTTGACATTTCGGGCCTAGACCCTTCATCAGAAAATCCAGTCGGTTCATCTAGCTCCACACTTTGTTAACTATTCAGCAGAGTTAGTAACACCAGGAACTGGCCAGTGAATAGGACTTCAGTTAAAACTGGATAATTTCTCTGGTACAGCAAAATAAATTGTTTATTCATTTACAATTTTCTAACTTGATAATTAGAACATTGTACTTGTTACTTAATCTTGGACTAATTTAGAAAGATCCATGTTTGTTTGGTTAGAGGAGTCTGAACTGCATTCAGAACAAAATTGGTAGCAGTGCATTGAACTGCTATTTCGTGGTTTTTAAAATTTACAATATTTCTTCCTGTGGTTTTTTTTTTAAACAGGTCTGTGAAAATCTGTAAAATGCAAAAAAAAATTCCCTGCTTAGATTTCATTGTGTCCTTATGGTTGATGTTTGGAAGTTCAAGGCTATTAATCCGCTTTATGACATTACCAGCTTCTAATCTATTTATATCTTCCATAATTAAAAGGCAATTACTCTAAATTTGAAACATTAACTGGATTTTACAGGAAAGGCACTCAGCTAATTCAGAGCTGACGACATTGCTCTATGCGTTCAGTCACTTCAAGCTGGGCAGGTAAATGTGAAGCAGAGAGAAGAAGGTTATTCCAGCCAAGCCACAAACATTTGACAATTTTCCAGCTAGAAATCCAACTCTTGGAATTTAGGTTTTAAGGGCAAACTATCTCCTTCTGTGATGGATTCATTGTCTCTGTGGTAATTTAGTTAAATATTATTCAGCAGAATGGATATAGTTAACTCGATTTAAATTTACTGTCTCGCATCTGAAACCTTAATCAGACTGTTCCACAGATCCTGTCTGATCTGAGTGAACTCTGCATCTCTTCTTAATTCAGATTGTCAAAAAGAGTCTCCCTTTCCCCTCTCCCCACAAATACTAGGCCCTGACAATGGCTGTGGAAAATATGACTGCAAACATTTCTGCCAATCCAAACAGAATGATGGATGTGTCAGCTTTCTGGGTTTGGTTGGGTCTCCAAGCTGCTGTCCCATGTAGAGGTAAGAGGGAAAGGCTGCTGGACCAGGAACAGATTAATGGCAAGATGAGGCATGGATGTGGGGACTCCAGCAAAGGTGTTTATAATTCTCACTTATTGCTGGACTCCCTGTAGAGAAAGTTATCAAATTAATCCAGCAATTCAGGTGTTAAATTTAAAGCAGAATTTATCTAGTATGAGAGCTTGATATTTGGTCAGGAGCCAGCTCTTAGATAGCACTGCAGAAAGAGGGAAGTGTGAATGTGAAATAGCCTTACAGCTGTTGGTTGTTGACTACAAACTGGGCTATTTCATAAGAATTAACAATGATGAAAAATAGTTTAATCATACAGACTTTGGGGACAAGGAAATGTTCTTGAAACTAGAAGTTAATAAAAATAGCATAGACACCGATTACTAGAGCCATAGTTTGTGCTAACATGTAAAGTTAAAATCTGCAAACAGATTTCCTCCAAAAGAAAGTTTGAGACAAAGATATCTATCTCACTAATTTACTCTGGATGGTGAGTGTAATCTTCTTGACATATTTATTTGACCATTTACTATTTTATTGAAGTGATTTGAAGATCATTTGTCAAAATTTCCGGTCATAAACATGTTCAATTACGATGTGCTTTATGATATAGTACTCATTACTGTAAGGTCGTCCAGAATCAGTTCCTGTAGTAACCATTTATATATGTGTACAAAAGGCTGCAGTCTCATACTCAGTTACTCAAGGCGCTACAGATGGTATTGATATTATAGAATTCTGAAGATAGGATTATTTCTACTGATATTGAGTAACTTAAATAAGTTACTTGTGATTAGTATATTACAGCAGAAGATAATTTTGCAAAATGGAAAAAAATTTGATGGGACAACCTTTTCTTGCAGGATCGAGTCCATATGTATCAATGCTGACTAGCTCTCTTAGCTGAAATTTTAGGTTAGCAATAAATTTAACTGAATCACTTGACTTTGTAGAAGCATTACCACCCTTATTCTCTCTACCCCTCGCCAATACCCGACATCTCGTCTCTTCTTTGTGAAAGGTTTCTTCCCTTGTACAGCTGCAGTTCAAACAATTTTTGCTGGAGTTCTCAATGGCTCTGACATGCAGATGTTATTGTCCATGAACATGTCCAAAATCAAACATTGCTAAAAGGAGACATTAAGGTGAAACTTTTTAGCTTGTATCCTTAGCTTGTAGGCTAGGAAGCAACAAACAGACTCGAGGAAAGACACACCATTTTATACACCATGAGAAGGTGGTGTTCGATGGTTAGGCCATCAGAGACGGAGATGCAGCAGCAAGAACAGTTAACTATCAATCTTAACTAATTAGTGTTCCCCTCTTTCTTTGCTTAATTTGCAGAGATTATGTCACATCAGAACAGTGGAGAAAGAAAGACTAAAGACTTTACTGTTTGTGTAAATGTTTAGGAAAATATCATGATATCAAGTCGTATTTAATTATACCAACAGTGTTGCATACAATGTCCTCACCTTTTATTAATTGGGTCATGGAGTATTAGAGCAGAGAGGTGATGTTGAACTTGTACAAGACACTTGTCAGGCCTCAGCTGGAATATTGTGTACAGTTATGGGCATCATATTATATGGAGGATGTAGACCCATTGGAGAGAATGCTGAAGCAATTTACATGAATGGTTCCAGGAATGAGAAACTTCAACTTCAAGGAGGCATTGAAGAAGTTGAGACTGTTCTCCTTGGACAGGAGAAGTCTGAGAAGACATTTTCAAAATCACGAACATGTTGGACAGAGCAGAAAGGAAGTAACTGTTCTGCGTGTAAAAGTAAGGCTGATGTAAGTGAATGGTTAGGATAATGGAAAGTGCTGCCTGGAAATATGGTGGAGGCAGATTGAACCGAAGCATTCAAGAAGGCAGTGAATGATTATTTGAATACAAATGATAGTCAGGGATAGGGGGAAAGACAGGAAATTGACACTAAGAAATAGAACCAGTCCAGGAACTATGGGCCTAACAGCCTCCTCTTACATGGCAACGATTCTGTGATTTATGTGCACAAAAATGATTAATTTGAATAATGTTTCCGTGTTTTTTATTCTTGCCTGTTGAATGCAAGGTCAGGTTTACAGTTGCTAAGTGATATAAGTCAAAACCTGCATTGACTGAAATAAGTTGGTGCCTGGATAATTCTATCGAGGACTAGCTTGTGCTGTAGGCTACAGCAAGGTGGGAAGCAGGGAATGAAATAATTACTTTTTCTGTTTGTAATTAGGAACAAGGCACAATTAGTGAGGCCTGCAATTATTGCTCAGCCCTAATTATCCAAACAAAGGTACTGATGAGTCTCTTTTGGAAACACAGTAGCTCTTATAATGAGGATAATACAACGGTGTCCTATTAAAGATTTCCATCGTGGTTGTTGTTAAAGCTGAGTGTCTTGTTAGGTCACTTCAGACAGAAATTAGAATCAACAATGCTACTCTATGTTGTATGACAGATCCTTACCACTTTTCACCATGTTGTATGAGCCTTCTGGGCGACCAGTCACCATATGGCACATTTGCTGTCACCACCTACCTTTTTAAGAACAAAGAACAAAGAAAACTTACAGCCCAGGAACAGGCCCTTCGGCCCTCCAAGCCTGTGCCGATCCAAATCCACTGTCTAAACCTATCGCCCAATTCCTAAGGATCTGTATCCCTCTGCTCCCCACCTACTCATGCATCTGTCCAGACGCACCTTAAATGAATCTACCGTGCCTGCCTCTACTACCTCTGCTGGCAACGCATTCCAGGCACCTACCACCCTCTGTGTAAAGTACTTTCCACGTGTATCCCCCTTAAACTTTTCTCCTCTCACCTTGAACGCGTGACCCCTCATTATTGAATCCCTCACCCTGGGAAAAAGCTTATCTCTATCAACCCTGTCTATACCCTTCATGATTTTGAAGACCTCAATCAGGTCCCCCCTCAATCTCCTTTTTTCTAATGAAAACAATCCTAACCTATTCAACCTCTCTTCATAGCTAGCACCTTCCATACCAGGCAACATCCTCATAAACCTTCTCTGTACCCTCTCCAAAGCTTCCACATCCTTTTGGTAATGTGGCGACCAGAACTGTACACAGTATTCTAAATGCGGCCGAACCAAAGTCTTGTACAATTTTAACATGACCTGCCAGCTCTTATACTCAATACCCCGTCCGATGAAGGCAAGCATACCATATGCCTTCTTGACCACTCTATCCACCTGTGCAGCCACCTTCAGGGTACAATGGACCTGAACTCCCAGATCTCTCTGCTCATCAACTTTTCCCAAGGCTCTTCCATTTACAGTATAGTTCGCTCTAGAATTAGACCTCCCAAAATGCATCACCTCACACTTGCCCGGTTAGGATTTACAAGGTGTGTTGGTTTTGTAGTTCAGGTGAAAACAACTCAGTAGTAAAATGAAAAGAGGCTTTTACTGTAAACAAATTGTAGCTATTGTTTTATTCATTGGATGTGGGAATCAATAGTTACACTAGCATTTATTGCCCAGAGGGCAGTTAAGAGACAACTGCATTGCTGCAGGTCTGGAGTCACATGTAGGCCAGACCAGGTAAAAATCACAGATTTCCTTCCCTAAAGGACATCAGTGAACCAAATGGTCTTCCCAGACAATCATCCATGTTTCATAGTCTGAAGAGCCTTTTTCCTCGGATGGTGATGGCTAGCATGAGGGGACATAGCTTTAAATTGAGGGGTGATAGATATAGGACAGATGTCAGAGGTAGGTTCTTTACTCAGAGAGTAGTAAGGGCGTGGAATGCCTTGCCTGCAACAGTTGTAGATTCGCCAACCTTAAGGGCATTTAAATGATCGTTGGATAAACATATGGATGATAATGTATGTTAGATGGGCTTCAGATTGGTTTCACAGGTCAGAGCAACATCGAGGGCCGAAGGGCCTGTACTGAGCTGTTATGTTCTATGTTCTATGTCATCACTAGACTTTCATTTCCAGGTCCTCGGCACATTAGCTAGGTTAATATTGTAGTGATAATATAATTAGGCCATCACTTACCAAACCTTTTGTATGACAGGATTCCGGTACAGGTTACATTGGTGTGATAAACATTGTTTTAAAGACTAGGAGGGAGACCTAGATTTAGGCATGTCTTCTTTAAGATCTCAAACTCTTCCGTCGTCCAGCTGTGTAGAACATCATCATATCAGGTAGTGCTTAATGTATTCCTCAGCAATAACCCTTTCCAAGCCAGACACCTCATACACCAACATCGGCTGAAGTCACATTTAGACCAGACTGGGAAAGGACAGCCAACTTTCTTATCTAAAGGACATTGATGAAGCAGCTGGTGTTTTTAAGACAATCTAATACTATTTGCCACCAGTAACAAGTCAGACTTTTTTAAAAATTTCGGACTTATTTAATTAAATTTAAATTCCCTAGTTGCCAAGATGGAATTCAATCCTATGTCTCCAGAAGGTTAGCCTGGGAG
Organism: Ginglymostoma cirratum; assembly: GCA_024137785.1. Lineage (NCBI taxonomy): Eukaryota > Metazoa > Chordata > Chondrichthyes > Orectolobiformes > Ginglymostomatidae > Ginglymostoma > Ginglymostoma cirratum. Next base: position 51,449 of record JAHRHZ010000045.1, read on the forward strand.
TTCAGTTACATTACTGTTACACCGCCATCTCCCAGCTTACTGAGTTATTAATCCTGTACAATATCCAATATGTTACTGCATTTCACATGAATGCCAAGGTATTCACTTGGATGGAAACATTTCACGAACAGAGTGAAGACAGCTGATGACATTGTAATCTAACCATTTCTTTTAAAAGCACAATAAGCTCATTATTTATATTTTACACGCTCAAAGCCCTGGGTCACCCTTGGTTTTATAACATGTTGTGCATATCGGAGAGTTTAGGAATGCCTCTGGAACACTGATAGAGAAAATTATTTGGCTGGAAAGAGTCAAATTTTTCTTGTTTCAAACTGCCCAGAAGTGATCTGGCTCTCAGTGACGCTTTTGTGCTTCTTGCCAGATATAGTTACAGGGTCAGAAATCACACGACACCAAGTTATAGTTTATTCAAAATCACAAGCTTTTGGTGCACTGCTCAAAGTGGAGAGGATCTCCAAGAAGATCGAGCATATCAACACAGACATCAAGTTAAATTCTGTGCCCAGCTGCTTTTCTTCACTTCACCTGATGAAGAAGCAGCGCTCCAAAAGCTTGTGATTTCAGATAAACCTGTTGGACTATAACTAGGTGTTGTGTGACTTTTGACCTTGTCCACCCCAGTCCAACACGGGCACCTCCACATCAAAAATAAGTATATTTCAGCAAGTCCAAATCACGGGTAACGAGACTTGCTTCAGTGCTTGAAAGTACTTCAAAGTGAAACATTTTGAAAATACATTGATTACAAGGAGGTAAAAATTGTGACAGAGAAACTGGCAAACATTTGTATTACCAAACAGCTAATTATGAAGATAGAACTGTTAAAAAATTTCATCTCATTCAATAAATTGTCATTTTTGAGTATGCACACAATGAGCTTAAAAATAAATGAATGGAAGTTAATTGATTCAGTTCAATAATTCCTATTGATTATATCCTGGGAATGCCCTCTCAACAGCAAACCCTGTGGAGGAATCCTTGACGGTAACTTTTAGATCCTTGTGCTCTGTGCAAATGCAGGTTGCAGACGTTACAATCTGTTTAAAGAAGGGACAAGGATGAATGGTAATACTTGCGTTGTATTCTGCGCAGCAATTTTTGAAGCAGTTTTTTTGCAAAGGAGGAGTGTTTGATCCCCCATCCACTTGAAAGACTGCTTTGAAGTATTGTCACATGAGTGGTTGTCCTATTTCACCATCATTTGTGGTGATAATGGTTCACAAGATATTACTGTTATAAGACCATAAGACTATAAGACATAGGAGTGGAAGTAAGGCCATTCGGCCCATCGAGTCCACTCTGCCATTTAATCATGGCTGATGGGCATTTCAACTCCACTTACCCGCACTCTCCCCGTAGCCTTTGATTCCTTGCGAGATCAAGAATTTATCAATCTCTGCCTTGAAGACATTCAACGTCCCGGCCTCCACTGCGCTCCGTGGCAATGAATTCCACAGGCCCACCACTCTCTGGCTGAAGAAATGTCTCCTCATTTCCATTCTACATCGACCCCCTCTAATTCTAAGGCTGTGCCCACGGGTCCTAGTATCCCCACCTAACGGAAACAACTTCCCAGCATCCATCCTTTCTAAGCCATGCATTATCTTGTAAGTTTCTATTAGATCTCCCCCAACCTTCTAAACTCTAATGAATACAATCCCAGGGTCCTCAGCCGTTCATCGTATGTTAGGCCTACCATTCCAGGGATCATCCGTGTGAATCTCCGCTGGACACGCTCCAGTGTCAGTATGTCCTTCCTGAGGTGTGGGGCCCAAAATTGGACACAGTATTCTAAATGGGGCCTAACTAGAGCTTTATAAAGTCTCAGAAGCACATCACTGCTTTTATATTCCAACCCTCTTGAGATAAATGACAACATTCCATTTGCTTTCTTAATCACAGACTCAACCTGCAAGTTAACCTTTAGAGAATCCTGTACTAGCACTCCCAGATCCCTTTGTATTTTCTCACCGTTCAGAAAGTAGTCCATGCCTGTATTCTTTTTTTCCAAGGTGCAAGACCTCACATTTGCTCACGTTGAATTTCAGCAACCATTTCCTGGACCACTGTCCTAAACTGTCTAAATCATTCTACAGCCTCCCCACCTCCTCCGTACTACCTGCCTGTCCACCCAACTTCGTATCATCGGCAAACTTCGCCAGAATGCCCCCAGTCCCTTCATCCAGATCATTAATATATAAAGTGAACAGCTGCGGCTTCAACACTGAACCCTGCGGGACACCACTTGTCACCGGTTGCCATTCCAAAAAAGAGCCTTTTATCCCAACTCTCTGCCTTCTGTCAGACAGCCAATCCTCAATCCATGCCAGTAACTCACCTCGAACACCATGGGCCCTCACCTTACTTATTTGTGAACCCGGATTCTAAAGTAGAGATAAAAGAGATTTAAGTTTTCAATTTTGGTCCTGGCATCTTTTTTAATAAAAAAAAGGTCAGAAAGTTCTTTTGAACAGTGAATTGAAAGAAAATTGCAAGAAATCACTGACTACAGATAAGTAAAATCACACAACCTAGAAAGATTTTTGCAGACTTATGTTTACAACTCAAAGAACGAGACAGCGAGAGTGACAGAGAGTGCGACAGAGAATGGGGCCAAGAAGCACATTCACAGAAACATGCAATGACAGAAAATAGGAGCAGGAGTAGGCCAATTGGCTCTTTGAGCCCTCTCCATCATTCAATATGATCATGGCTGATTATCCAACTCAGAACCCTGTTCCCACTTTCTCCCCCATACCATTTGATTCCTTTAGCCCTAAGAATGACATCCTCCTTGTAGTAAGAACCCAGTTGATTGAGAGAGAAGAGCTCCTTGATGGCAGTGCAAGCAGTCAGGGCTTGGGGGGGATAAAGGGGACCTATTCTCTCACTAGCCATCCTTTTACTCTTGATATAGCTATAGAACCTCTAGGGATTATCCTTAACGTTATCTGACAGATCCATCTCATAATCTCTTAAGTGTGCTCCTACACTTTTTATAGTCATCTAGGGATTCACTTGAGCTCAATAGCATAAACTCAATGTATGCCGTCGCCTTTTTCCTGACCAGAGCCTCAATATCCCCTCATCAGCCAGGGATCCCTAAACCTGCCAGCTTTTCCCTTCACCCTAACAAGGACATACCGTCCCTGGATTCTAGATATCACACTTTTAAAAGCCTCCTATTTGTCACTCATTTCTTTTCCTTCAAACAGACTCACCCAATCAATCTCTGCTTGATCCTACCTAATGGCCCCAAAATTGGCCCTGGTCCAGTTTAGCACCTTAACCTGTGGACCTGTCCTATCTTCATCCATAACTATGTTAAAACTAAGAGAGTTATGGTGACTGGACCCAAAGTATTCTCTGACTGACACTTCTGTCACTTGCTCAACCTTGTTTCCTAAGAGTAGGTCCAGTGTTGCACCCTTCTGAGTAGGGTTCTCTCCATATTGATTTAGGAAACTTTCTTGGAAACATTTGTCAAATTCCACTCTGTCCGGGCCTTTTACACTCTGGGTAGCCCAGTGAATACGGGGGAAATTAAAATCGCCAACCAATACTACTCCGTTATTCCGACAGGTATCTGCAATCTCTCTACACATCTGCTCCTCTCGTATCCACTGTCTATTTGGGGGTCTATAATACAGACCCAACAGTGTGACCATCCCCCTTCTTGTTTCTAATTTCTAACCATATGACCTCATTTGATGACATCTTAAGGATATCCTCTCTAAGCACCATTGTTATGTCCTCCCTTATCAAAATGGCAACTCCCCCTCCGCCCTTATTTGTACTTCTGTCACGCCTGTAGCTTCTGTATCCTGGAATATCGAGCTGCCAGACCTGCCCTTCTCTCAGCCATGTTTCTGTTGTGGCTGTAATTTCCCAGTCCCCATAGCCAATCTCTGCTCTGAGCTCATCTGCCTTACCAGTCAGACACCATGTGTTGATATAAATGCACTTTAAAACAGAAGCCTTTTCCCTCCCTTTCCTGTGTCCCTGGCTTTCCTGAATAATAAACTTGCTCTCAATGGCTAATGTATTTTCCCCTGACACCTTGATGGCCCCTCTTTTATTCAGAGTCCCACCCTCCCTGCCAAACTAGTTTAAACCCTCCCAGGTAACACTGGCAAATCTCCCCATGAGGATATTGGACCCTCTGGTTTAAGTGCAACCTGTCCCTCTCGTACAGGTCACCCCTACCTCAAAAGACTTCCCAATGATCCAGAAATTGAAAACCCCGCCCCTACACCAGCTCCTCAGCCACACACATTCATCCGGCCTATCTTTCAATCTCTATCGTCACTGGCTCATGGCACTGGGAATAATTGGAGACCAGTTACCCTTGATGTCCTGCTATTTAACTTCTTACCTAACTCCCTATACTCGTTCCACAGGACCCCATCCCTTTGTTAACCTATGTCATTTGTACCGATGTGCTCAATGACATATGGCTGTTCACTCTCCCCCTTCAGAATGTTCTGCAACAGCTCAGTCCCACTTGCATTTGGCCCTATATCCTATTCATGTACCTATCTAAATGTTGTAGCTGTACCTGCATCTGCGGCTTCCTCTGGCAGGTTACTCCACCTCTGTGTGAAAGAATTGCTCCTCATGTCTCTTTTAAATCTTTCTCCTCTCACTTTAAAAATGGGTCCCAGTTTTGAACTCACACATCCTAGTGAAAAAAAAGTACTTTTGCTATTCACCTTATCTATGCCCCTCATGATTTCATAAACCTCAACAACGTCGCCTCTCATCCCACTAAGCTCCAGTGAACAAAGTCCCAGCCTATCCAACCTACTGTTATAACTCAAACCCCCCAGTCCTGGGAAATCTATTGATAAATCTTTTTGAACCCCTCCAATCTAATAATATCCTTCCTTTCCCAGGGCAACCAGAATCGTGCACAGTGCTCCAGAAGAGGCCTCAGAAAGATCCTGCACAACCTCAACATGACATGTCAACATTTATACTTCTTCACCCAAAGTGTTGTGAATCTGTGGAATTCCCTGCCCAGTGAAATAGTCGAGGCTACTTCATTGAATGTTTTTAAGGCAAAGACAGATAGATTTTTGAACAGCAAAAGAATTAAGGTTTACGGTAGCCAGGCAAGTAAGTGGAATGGAGTCCACAAAACGACCAGCCATTATTGAATGGAGCCGCAAGCGCGACAGAGTAGATGGACTATTCCTGCTCTGATTTCCTATTTTCTCATGTTCTTATACTCAAGAGTCTGAGCAATGAAGGCAAACATGTTAAACACCTTCTAAACTACTCTGTCTAACTCTGATGCAACTTTCAAACAATTATGTACCTGAACCCCCTTGGTTTCTCTGTTTGACAACACTACCCAAGGTCCTACTACTAACGTTATAGTCCTGCCCTTGCTTGTATTTCCAAAATGCAATACCTCAAATTTATCTCCATCTGCCACTTTTCAGCCCATTGGCCCAATTGATCAAGATTCCTAATTAATCTTAGATAATCTTCTTCACTTGACTATACCACCAATTTTGGTGTCATCTGCAAACTTACTAACCAACAGCAGTTACATGGTTAATATTAGGGCCAGCATATTTAATTTCAGATTTGTACTGTATTCAAATTTCACCACCCGTCACGATGATATTCGAGAACATATACCCCGAACATTAGCCTGGGGTTTTGGATCACCAGTTCAGGGACATCACCACTATGTCTCTGCCTCATGTTTGTCACATGATGCACCTACACAAAAGTTATAATGAGAGCCTAGCTTTTGCCAATTAAAATCTATCGGCAGCACATTTTCCTTACGCTATCTAATTCAGTTTTGGCAATGCTTCAGTCATTTCCGATTTTCATGACAGCAGCAAAGCTGCAGCTGATTGAGACTGCAACAGGTGGCTTATCCTGATCCATGAAATTCATTTCAGAATTCATCAGCCTTACACTGATTTGTAAATTATTCTCAACTGGCCCAAGATGATTGTTAAAACTAAATTACGCTGTTTATTAATTCTTGTAAACAAGAGGCTTGACACAGACCTGAAGAATGTATCATTTCAACTTCGTCTCATCCTATTTAACTAAATCTCCCAAATCAAAATGAAACATACACCTGCAGGACTAGAAAGTAGTTCTACATTTTTATGCAGCCTTTGGATTAACTCTCAACTTATCTTGGACCAGAAAACAAGAAGACATGGGTTTAATATGAACAAGCTCAAGTGTGACTTATGATCAGAAGAAATCTGATATTTTCCCAGAGATTGCCTTTAAAAATGATGAACAGTATTATGAACCATCCAGATTGTTGTGAGCAGAGATGATCATGTCTTTGTTTTGGAATTCCTTCCCTGAGCCTCTCTCCCTTCTTACCTCGCTTTGAAACTCTCATTAAACATAACACCTCAGCATAACATTTTGGCCATTTGACTTAATTTGGTCCAATTTGACTTGGTATCTTCCCTTAAGTCATTAGTCTCCTGTGAAGTACAGGAACACTTTGACATGTTAAAGGTCTGGTAAAAATTTCAATTGTTCTTGTAGAGTACTTCATTGATTGCAAAATGTTTTGAAATAGTGCAAAGATGTGAGTGCAGTTCTGTATTTCTTTCTTGTTTAGTGCAATATCATTTGGAAATGGTGAGCAAGAAGGGAGATTGGTTGTGCAGTCAGTATGATTGCCACAGTCTAACTCAAATCGTCCAGTAGAGGCAGAAACCTTGCTTGGTGAAAAACACTCATTGCTAATTAACAGGAATGAGACAACCAGCCTCTACTGAAATGCTTATTTCCCTGCTCATTGTATCCCTGGCTGTCACTCCTGATCGTGTCCCCAGTGTTAATTTACATTGCATTTCAATGGCAGCAAGGCAATTCTGATTTGCAATCCCATCCTCCTTACAGACAGTGAGTGAGAGGGTGTTTGAATGGGTGCTGTGATTCCCATTGATTTCCCAACACACGTCTGGCTCAACTAGAACTCTCCAAATGTTACTTCATCACAGTTTATAATCAGGATGTGATACTGTCACTCAGATTGTAACACAACTTCACCCCAATCTGTACAATAGAACACTTGTTTCTAGTTTCTAGTTATTTCTGCTCATGCACTGATGGTCTCATTAGAGATAATATTGCCCCAATTTGGCAAGTCCATCTGGGTAATAGTATTTCCTGCCTCAAAATAGGGACCAAACATGAGTTTTTGTCTAGATTTGGAAGTATGTAACTGCAGCGTACACTTGGAAATAGCTGTACATGTGAAATCAATCTGGACACTTTTCCTAAATTCATTCATAGGGCGAGGGCGTTGCTGGCTAGGTCATCATTTATTGCACATCCCTAACTGCCTAGAGCACAGTAAGACTCAACCATATTGCTGTGGGTCTGGAGTCACATTTGTCCAGACCAGGTAAGGATGGCAGTTTCATAGAACATAGAACAGTACAGCACAGTACAGGCCCTTTGGCCCACGATGTTGTGCCGACCTATTATCTTATTAAGATCAATCTACCCTGCATACCCTACATTTTACTATCCTCCATGTACCTATCCAAGAGTCGCTTAAAAGTCTTTTAAGTATCTGATTCCACTACCACTGCCGGCAGCGCATTCCACGCACCCACCACTCTCTGTGTGAAGAACCTACCTCTAACATCTCCCCGATACCTTCCTCCAATCACCTTAAAATTATGCCCACTCGTAATAGCCATTTCCACCCTGGGAAAAAGTCTCTGACTGTCCACTCTATCTATGCCTCTCATCATCTTGTAAACCTCTATCAAGTCACCTCTCATCCTTCTTCACTCCAATGAAAAGAGGTCTAGCTCCCTCAACCTTTCCTCATAAGACCTGCCCTCCAGTCTAGGCAGCCTCCTTGTAAATGCCCTCTGTACCCTCTCTAAAGCTTCCACATCTTTCCTGTAATGAGGTGACTAGAACTGAATTCAATATTTCAAGTGTGGTCTAACCAGAGTTTTATAGAGCTGCAGCTAACCTCACAGCTCTTAAACTCAATTCCCCTGCCAATGAAAGCTATCACACCATATGTCTTCTTTACAACCCTATTAATTTGGGTTGCAACTTTGAGGGATCTATGGACATGGACCCCGAGATCCCTCTGTTCCTTCACACTGCCGAGAATCCTGCTATTAACCCTGTATTCTGCATTCAAATTCGACCCTCCAAAATTAATCATTCCCTAAAGGACATTAGTGAACTATATGGGTTTTTCCCTGACGATTGACAACGTATTCATGGTCATCATTAGACTCAAAAATCCACAATTTTATTGAATTCAAGTTCCATCATCTGCCATGGTGGGATTCAAACCCGGGTCCCCAGAACATTATCTGGGTCTCGGGATTAACAGTCCAGTGATAATACCACTAGGCCATCGCCTCCCCGAATACAGAACATTGTTGCCCTTGCTATCCCTAAAAACATCAGTCTATGAATTGATAGCTCATGCCCAGATCTATCTGAGACAGATTTTTAATCATTTCGGGAATTGTGGATTACGGGGAATAGGAAGGAAAGTGGAGGTGCTGCTGGGGATTCATGAGCACATTGAACAGCAGGGAAGGCTTGCTCGCCCATGTGTCATATTTCTTATGTTTAACTTGGAAAAGTCTTATCTGTTATTTAAGCATCTGATCTTAAATACACGTATCTGGAATCAAACCCAGGTCCCTGGCACCGTCAGGCAGCAGTGCTAACCACTGAGCCACCGAGCCACCTGTAAGCAATGCCATGTTTGCGAATATCTGTGTTGTATTTTATTAAAAGTTAGACAAGGCATTTTTAATTTATCCTGAGCCCATCTGCATGGTGATAGCAAAAACACAGAGGTGACTAGATTAGACATTTGGGTATAATCACGCTTCAATTAAGTTAATTTAAATACAAATTATGCAAATGATTCAATAACTTAATATTTTATGAGTTACCAGACTATCTGAAATTCTTCCTTTTGATTATCAAAAACACCAATACACTTCCTGAAATAAGGCAGATGTAACAAGCTGTACAGGCTTCCATCAAAAATTTCACCACATTCTTTCATGAACTAACTTTAACGTTAGCAGCTTGTGCACATCTGGCTTTGCTTGTCAGTCTCAGAAGATGGAAGCTTTGATTTTTTTTTGCGCGGGACTTTGCTGAACTGAGGCTATCCGCCTCTGATCTGAACCTTGAAACCCACCTGCTGTCATTATTTATCTGCTTGCCAAGATGACATGGCACCACCCTGCTGAAGGCAACTTAAAAAGTCTTGTTTTTTGACCTCGAATGCTATGTTTTGAAGGGCAGCTTCTGATATTTGTCAGAAGTGACTCGTCATTCTGAGCTCTCATTGTTTCTTTGATTCTGTGAAATGTAATCTTATGGCATCAGACACCAAAGCACTTCAGGTCAAAAAGTGTAAACTTAATACTTGAACTATTTTTCAACAATAATGGAATTCCTCTGTCATCAGAATTTTGCTATCTGTCCATTAAAGTTCTAGATTTTAAAGACAGAGCTAATCCCTTTTCTTCTTTTTAAGGAATTTTGTTGAATTTACCATGTTTCCAATAGTTGTTAATTTCTACATGTTCTGCAGTCATGCCCCAATACATGAACCCCAGTCTGAAGTTTTGTGACTATTCTAGGCAGGATACATTTGCTTTAACGTTTTTGAGAAGATTTCTAACTCGGGTTGTGGACGATGTTGTAAACTTGCTCACCAAACGGGTGTGTTTGGTTGAAAACATTTCATCACCGTGCTAGTTAACATCACCAGTGTGCCTCAGAGGAAGGGTCACTGGACCCGAAACGTTAACTCTGTTTTGTCCTTCACAGGTGCTGCCAGTCCTGCTGAGTTTTCCCAGCAACTTTGTTTTTGTTCCAGAACATATGTAGCTTTAAGCTGTAAATTCCACATTTATTTGTAAATATTTATGAGAGAAGCTCTGTTTCTCTCGCTGCAGAAGCTGCCAAAGCCTGCTGAGTTCCTCCAGCACTTGTTATATTTTTTATTTCAGATTTCCAGCATCTGCAGTTCTTTGTTTTATTTGATGGAAAGAAGATCGGCTGGTTAACAGGAACTAGAGTGTGGGTGTGAATGGGCTATTTCTGATTGATGAGATTTAACAAGTGATGTGTCACAGGGACCCAACTGTCTACGTTGCAGATATTGCTGCTGTGGATGGGCCTCAAAGGGCCACACAGCTGGTAAGAAAATGAGAGAGAACGATGAAGGTATTGTTTCCAAATCTGCTGATGACGCAGAGACAAATCATAAGATAAGTTCTGCACTGGAAACAAGAAGGTTACAAAATGAAAGTAATAGGTTAAGCCAGTGGGCAACAGTCTGGAAAATGGAATACAACGTGTGAAAATAGGACATTGTTCATTTTGGCTGGGAAAATGAAAAAGAAGCATTTAAGTTAAACAGTGAGTTATTTCAGAGCTCTGAGATGCAGAGGGGCTTAATGTGTCGACAGCAAATCATAAGAATGTAGGTACAACAAGGAATTAGAAAAGCTAATAGAATATTTGTCATTTATTTTGAGGGGAGTTGAATACAAAAGTAGGTATGCTTCAGTCATACAGGGGGGTGGTGACAGCACATCAGGAGTACTGTGCATAGTATTAGGCATCTTACTTAAGGGAGAACTTTGGAGGCTTTTGAGAAAGTTTACTGGACTAATACCTGAAACCAGAGTATTGTCTTATGAAGAGACGTGGGACACAATAGGTTTATATCTGCTGGAGTTTTGTACAGAAAGAGAGGTCTTGATTGAAACACATAGGATTCTGTGGGCTCTTGGCAGGGTGGATGTGGGCAGAATGTTTCCTCTCATGGGAGAATCTAGAACCACAGATCACTATTTCAATGTCAGTGTTTGGACTGGGGTGGACAAAGTCAGAAGTCACACGACACCAGGTTATAGTCCAACAGCTTTATTTGAAATCACAAGCTTTTGAAGCATAGACCCTTCATCAGGTGCGGTCACTTCAGAAAACTTGTGATTTCAAGTAAACCTGTGGGACTATAACCTGGTATTGTGTGACTTCTATCAATGGCAAGGGTCAAAGGGCGTGTGAATCCTTTTCTGTCAGATGTTGATTGGTCTTTGGAACTGTCTCCCTGAGAAAGTGATTTGATTGGTCAGTTGGTTGGATTATTGTTTAAGAAAGATGTTGAAAGGCGATCAGGGAGGTGACAATGTGGATTTGAGATTACAACTAGATCAGTTGTGATCTTATTGAATAGAAGAACAGGCTCAAGGGGTTAAATAGTCTATTCGTGCTCCTGATTCTTTTGCTCATATTTACCAGTCTGGAATGAGAATGTGAAGAGGGAAGTCTCAGATACCACACTAGGGAGGGATATTTCATCATATACTATATACTTATGGAAATAAAAGGTGGAAGTGACTGACTCAGTGATAAGGAAAAAACACCCTCAGGAATGGGTATGTGCAGAAACCCACAACTCAAGATACTCTAGACCATTACTTTATGTGCAGGTAGCAACATTGGCTTAAAGTACCAGATAAATCACCCTCAGCAAACCTTTCAACACCATCTCACATCTGCAACTTTAAATTGAATGTAATAGGGTGATCAATAATACAAAATTGCAATGATCTCTTGCATTTGTTGCCTGCGTGATTGCTTATTTCCCATACATCATGGGAGGTAGTGGTCTGATATACTATTAAAGCTTGATGCAATTAGTATTGAGAGTTGGTTAATTGTATAATGATACTTAGTAGGACATACAGTAAAAATCTGAGATTGTAATAAACCCATGGCAGACTTTTAACCCTTGTTACATGTTAACACATGTTTAACTTGGTGAGTACTGTTTGTAAGACAATATTCTTTGGGTAATGAATTCCATTTCAACACCAAATTATTACCAATTAGTGTCCGGGTAAATATTATATGATGGATGATATGTAATCTAAGTAGTATTGTAAATAAAACCTGAAAGGCAACGATGTTAATTTAGTGGCCTCTGTGCATTCCATTATTGATTTGCTCATGAATTCAAACAAGAATTAAAAACAGATATAACTCTAGTCCTTTGGAATAACCTATGACTGGAAAAGCTTACTCAGTTTATAAAAATATATTATTTTAGGCATGATATCTACTTGGTTTATTTTACGCAGATTGTACTTTTGAGAAAAATTATAAAAATGTGTTGTTTCTAGAAATGTAAATGATAAGAACAATTAGCAACAGTTTCCTGAGGTCCATCATTAACTTTGAAAAGTTTGAGATGCTATGATCGTTCAGGTCTTCAGTACATTGTAAACGATGGAGAGAAGGTTTGCATGTTATGAACAGAACAGTATCCTTGAGGTCTTTGGGAGATATTCTAGGAGAGGTTTCCCATTCTGAATGCTATCCTATCACGGTCCCGGAGCACGTGCTTTAGGCTCTCAGAGGCTACCAGACAAAACATCCATAATCAGTGCCTGCATCATCACTACATGAAGCCGGTCATTGGTGTGTTCTCTACAAGAATAAACAACTTGTTCCCTTCACTTTTACCCTGAAACAGATTTAGACCCAATTGAATTTTTTTTACATCTCAAGGTACCTTAAATTTAACAACATTATTGAAGGAAAATCCAAAATCAGAAATATTGGGCAGAATCTTCCCTGTCCATGAACAGGGGTGTGTAATAACTCAGGAGACCTGATAGGAAAGGAACATAATTTATTGTTAAATACCAAATTAGAGTCACTACTCGTAGTGTAGTAGGCTAGACCCAGCCTGGGACAGACAGTGCTATAGACCAATCCACGTGCAGATTAAAAAAGTACATTTTTAACAACTTAATCTGTCTGATACACTTGGTTATAACAATATCTTAAAAGTATTCAAAGCCTTTAAATTTCCCATGTGGTTAATCACTTATAATAACAAGCTTCAAAGACAGCTAATCCCTTAATGGTTTCTTTATGCAGTTCATCAAATTATGATCTCAGAAATTCCTGCTGAGATAATTGTAGCTTATGAAATTAACAAAACATTCAGAATGACATAACAACAGCCCTTGAATAATGTCAAGATAAAACTTTATTGAAAGGGGCTTTGTGACACTGTGGTAGTGCCTCTACCTCTGGGGTCTAGTTTCTCAATTACCATTGTGATAAAGGTTCACAAAATCATCCTACTATCATTGTAAACTTGTCTTTAAATGTGTCAGATCCGTATGCAGCTTAACTTTGATTTGTATTTCTATATTGTGTAGGCTAAGAAAGGAAGAATATAAGTTATATAATAAAACAAAGGACTACAGATGCTGGAAATCTGAAACACAAACAGAAATTGCTGCAGAAACTCACCAGGTCTGGCAGCATCTGCATAGAGAAAGCAGAATTAACATTTTGAGTCCAGCATTCTGAAGAAGGGTCATTGGACCCAAACCATTAACACAACATAGTTTTAGTTTTCTTTCTGGCTTCAAGTCCCATCTGCTACAGAATTGTGTCATAACATTGTCTGAAAATTTTTGTCATAAACCATGAGTTATACACCCAAATGCTACCTTGCATCTAACCAATGCCCGTTGTCAAAGCTGTTCTGCAGAGGGCTTTTTTAAAGCTCTCAGTGCAGCCTGCAGTTTCAAAGCTTAGGGTGTAGGAGAGTTTTTTTTTAAATCCTTGAAATTGTAATAGTTATTTTGATCTTACCCACCTTCAAAGAGCATTAATGTCTGAACTATTAATTCATTAACTGGAGGAACTCACAGTAGTCAAAATGGCCATTTCAATTCTCAACTAATTTTTAAATAGCTTATCAAATTCATGATTTGGTCAGAAATGTCAGTGGGACATCGGAATCACTCACAATTCTTAAAGCCCTGTGATGTTGGGAAGACTCACCCCCTTGTACCAAGGTCACAATTTCATATGAATTTGAAGCTTGATTGGATATGTTTCTTCAAAGGAATTCAACATAAACAGAGGTACTGAGAACAGTAGGTGCATTTGAAGTGAAAAATTGTGAGATATAATTACTTAAAAACACTGTCCAGCATCAAGAAATATATGATCCGAGAAACTGAAAGAACAAGACTGAAACATTGCACAGAGGATGTTGCAAAGCATCCAACAATTTAAAGTGTTAAGAATTTATTTTACCATTCATTCAAATATGATATCATTGCTGAAGTTCAAAGGATGAAACATTATTCATCTGAATAAATAATGAGTGACAAATAGTTTCTGAGATAAGCCTGTGATAGGGTTAGATCTGTGGAATTGTTTGCATCAATTTCAATGATACTAACTAAAATTAACCTGTGTTACACCATCTTTGAAGAATGTTTAGAATTCCTACAGTGTGGGGACAGGCCATTTGACCCAACAGGAACACACCAATTCTCTAAAGGGCTTCCCACCCAGACTCACACTCCTACTCTATATTTCCCATGGCTAATTCAAACATCTCTAGACACTATGGGCAATTTAGCATGGCCAGTCCACCCAATGTGCACATCTTTGGACTGTTGGAAGAAACCAGAGCACCTGGAGGAAACCTGCACAGAAATAGGGGGAATGTGCAAACTCCACACAGACAGTTACCTGAGGTAGGAATTGAACCCAGGTCTCTACTGTTGTGAGGCTGTAGTACTAACCACTGAACCACCAGGCTCCCCAAGGTGTAACAGTTATGTAAACATCAGTTAGCTTTCACATGAAACAGGAATTAACAATAATTTGATCTGAATCAGAATCAGGATGATATAAAACCTAACATCAAAGTGATTGTGAGCAGCTTGACCATAGGGAATTACAAAGCATGGAACATGGCATTTAGGGAAAGGACTAACCTGTAGTCAAATATTGCTCTTTATTTGAATATTCCTGCAGCAATTGAGGACCTAATTGTGACTTAATTAGCACAGTGTTTTTTGGCACAAGCCATTTTCTTTTGAATTATAAATTTATCACTGCAAATAAGTCTTAAAAGCTGCAATTGAGTAGTCATCACAAATTGACTAACAACAAAAAACCTTAACTACACTTTTGAAGTTTTGTTTGCAATAGATCAATTATTTGGCAAAATTAAAGACCATTCAAAGTGCAATCCCCTCTTGAAACTTTATTCTGAAGTCTCTTAAGGATCTACTCTCAATCCCTGGAATCCCCTATAACACAAATCGAGGCCAATCTCCATCATGCCACATCCCTTCAGTGACGATAAAACATGCAAAAATCTAAAAGACGGTTTCATAAGGCCAACTCTCGCTGTCATAAGCCAGCTCATCCCAAACCACTGCCTCTCTCTAGATGGTAAACAAGAAGAGGAGCAAAAACCTGTGGCCAATTTAGAGAAATTTAGATCTGGAAGTTTGTTCAGAATCTGCCAGCTATCCTGGCAACTATCTGACACAAATTGAATTGTCTGTGTCTCTTGGGGATTGTGCAGATCTCTTTGAAAAGACAGAGAGAAATGTGCACTGACAACAGAAACATACAATACTATCAGAGTGTCTGAAGTTTGGAAAATGTGTAAGGAATAGTTTTAAATTGCTCCCTATGGAGAACCACCCCTCACAATAAAGGGTGTGAATGCAAAGAAGCAAAATTTGTTTGCTTTTTCAACAAAACAAATACAAAATGGGAGCATAATCTGTACTATAAGGCAAAAATTAAGAAATGGAGTGGATAGGCAAGGGGTATAACAAGTTATGGAGATAGCTGAACTGAGATAGAAATCTGAATCTTCCATTGTTTCTAAACTAATTTCAACATCCTAATGTAATGAGAGTGTTGCTGCCGCTATGCCATATACGGAATAGCCTAAAATTGCCAGGTCATACGTTACTATTTAATGAAGAATTGCTGAAGAATGTTTTTCTGATGCAATAATGAAGGGAAGATTCAGCCAGGATGAGTGTAATGAATAATGTACAGCAGATGCATTCACAAGAGCTTTCTGCGCTTGAAGGTGGTCATTTACTGCAGAATGACGAGGAGCGGTTTGACATTATCCCAAAGCTGGACTTGTTATAGGTGAACTAATTGAATCTCAAAGTCATGGAACTCATTCTCAGATTGAGAATAGTTGTTTGAATCTGGGACATTGTCGGTATGTTTGTGATGGGAAAACCAAACCAAAAGATATGTTTTCTGTGTGTAAGGGTTGAGGAAAAATATTTTACCAACAGCTGTGAGAAAGTTCAATTCAGTTCAATAATTTTTGTTTAGGTTTACTTGTAAAGCAGTAAAAAGTCCATCAATGATAAAATGTGTTAACGAGAAAGATCTGAAAGGGGTGAACGAGGGTTTTGATGTTAGCTGAGGTATATGTGAATGAGGTGGGAGGAGACAGTTTTACTGCTGATGTGAATATGTGGCGCCAAGTTTGTAATCAAACTGATTAATTCAGACTGTCACCAGCGTTATGTTCAATTCCGATTGGGTGATATGCATATCCTGTATATCGCATAAATTAATGAAATTAACAGTTTTTGTTGTAAACATGTTGAAATAAAGTATGAAGCTTATAAGGTAAAACCTATTCTAACTCACATGATATACACGTATATGGCAGCATATAGAAGAACAAAGGAATAAGTTCAGTTCTGGTCTCCCTGCTGTAGGAAAGATGTTTGTTATATTTGAAAAGGTTCAGAGAAGATTTACAAAGATGTTGATGGGGTTGGAAGATTTGAAGTATAGGGGGAGGCTGAATCCACTGGGGCTGTTTTTCAATGGAGCATCAGATGCTGAGGGGTCACCTTTATAGGGGTTTATAAAATCATGAGAGGCATGAATAGAGTCAATAGACAAGGTCTTTTTCCCAGGGTATAGGTTTAAGGTGGGAGGGGAAGACTTAAAAGGGACATAATGAATAACTTTTTCTAGCTGAGGGTGGTGTGTGCATGGAATGAGCTGCCAGAGGAAGTGGTGGAGGCTGGTAAAATTACAACATTTAAAAGGCATCTGGATGGGTACATGAACAGGAAGGATTTAGAAGGATATGGGCCAAATGCTGGCAAATGGGACAAGATAATTTAGGATGCCTGGTTGGCATGGATGAGTTGGACCGGAGGGTCCGTTTCTGTGCTTTACAACTGTGTGTCTCTAAGACTCTGAGTCTTAAGGTTGGGCAAATAAGACCATAAGACCATAAGACATAGGAGTGGAAGTAAGGCCATTCGGCCCATCAAGTCCACTCCGCCATTTAATCATGGCTGATGGGCATTTCAACTCCACTTACCCGCACTCTCCCCGTAGCCCTTGATTTCTTTCGAGATCAAGAATTTATCAATCTCTGCCTTGAAGACATTCAACGTCCCGGCCTCCACTGTGCTCCGTGGCAATGAATTCCACAGGCCCACCACTCTCTGGCTGAAGAAATGTCTCCTCATTTCCATTCTAAATCGACCCCCTCTAATTCTAAGGCTGTGCCCACGGGTCCTAGTATCCCCACCTAACGGAAACAACTTCCCAGCGTCCATCCTTTCTAAGCCATGCATTATCTTGTAAGTTTCTATTAGATCTCCCCTCAACCTTCTAAACTCTAATGAATACAATCCCAGGATCCTCAGCTGTTCATCGTATGTTAGGCCTACCATTCCAGGGATCATCCGTGTGAATCTCCGCTGGACCCGCTCCAGTGCCAGTATGTCCTTCCTGAGGTGTGGGGCCCAAAATTGGACACAGTATTCTAAATGGGGCCTAACTGGAGCTTTATAAAGTCTCAGAAGCACATCGCTGCTTTTATATTCCAATCCTCTTGAGATAAATGACAACATTCCATTCGCTTTCTTAATCACAGACTCAACCTGCAAGTTAACCTTTAGAGAATCCTGTACTTGCACTCCCAGATCCCTTTGTACTTTGGCTTTATGAGTTTTCTCACTGTTCAGAATAGAGAGGGAAACAGTAAAGTCTATAGGTAAAAAGAGGTATTCATTTCAATATTCCTTTTGAGTACATGAAGTCAGACATGTTGTTGCCAATGTTAGCTGATTGATCTCCAGAAGATCAATGTCTTCTAAAAGGTAATCTGTTCTTTTGGTGATGGTGCTGCAGTCCTCAAAATTCCTTTTATTTTTAAACTCCCAGGGTGGCCTGAATGAGGTGTGCTGTGCCAGGAAAAGTGTCAGAATGAAACAAGAAGCTCGAGGTGGGAGGGTAGGACTGATGCAAGTCGGGAGAAGTTCAGGCATCAGCCTGGGGTTTGGGCACATTGGAGCCACAGCTGTCGGGTCAGGTCACCCAAAGAGTGGGACACAATCAGTTAGTAATCAGATCCGCCCTGATCAACTAGAGGAAAGAGGGATGGTGGAGATAAGGGGCACTGCTGCTACAGAATGGAACCTTGGGATCCTATTCATGGGAATTGTGGGCTGCAAGCGTAGGGGAAGAGGGTGACCCTTGTGAAGGGAAAACACTCTATCTGTATCCAACCCCTCTAGCCCGTTCCAATATTCAATTCGAACATGATAGATCTCTGCTTTAACTTTAACCACTTTTGATCCATAACCCATAATAAACTTAATAACAAAAATCTAACAATGCATATCTGGAAAATTTATTATCCTGGAAATATGGAACAATGAATTAAGCAGTTCTCTTGCCAGTTACAATTTCCTCTTTTTTAAAAATTTTTGGTAAGGAATTTGCAGGAATGTTGGGCTTGACCACAAGTTGGACAGTTAATGTGTACTGACTTTTCCTGCATTGTGCTCAGCCAGCATTTGCTTGAAGGTGATCTGGCTGCTTTTCTCTGCTCACTGCCTGATCTGAAACAGGTTTCTGGTGGCTGATTGGAAGCATAAAGATTTTAAGGGCTGTCAGCACATTTTTATGGAGGTAATCCTGGTTTCAACTCTTCCTGTAGTATTGCTGCAGAATGAAATATAAAGTTATTGAGTACTGCATGTGCGCGCGCACACACACACACAGTTCCTTTTACACTGCCCATAGGGTTTCTGGAATGGGGAGCAGGAGGCAGTCTAGCGCACAACATACTTCAGCCTTAGGCCACAGTTCAGTACACATTGTGTTTTCTCCTTCAGGTCCTCTTCTGGGATATCCATGAGAATTAGGTCATTCTAATCCGTGTATCCTCAAATACATAAGAACCTAGAAAGTGGGAGGCTGATAATCTCAGCTGAGCGCTGAAAGTATGACGTTGCTGTGGCTTTAAAAGATTATTTTGTTCTGTTCTTTTTGAAAAAAGCTTATCAGGCAGAGGTCTGAGCAGGCTAGTGAAATCACTAGAGTGAACGGCTTGTGAGGCCTTGTGTTTTTTTAAAAGTTGGAACAATAGAAGAAGCCTGGCTGGGTGTGGCCAGCTGTCACAGACCAGGATTTCTCACTTGTTTTTTAAATTTTTAAACAATTGCTGTTGTGGACTTGAAGAAGTGGAAGCTATTTTTCTCTCCCTCAATTACAGCTAGAAGCTTGGGGTTATCTTCCTAGGCTGCTAGATTACATCTGAGACAAAATCTGTTTTTCTAAATTTGCCTTTTTACCAAGGGATGTGCTTATGGGATGTTACTGGATTGGAACAGTTAATTAGTAATAGTTACTGTGTCTATTATTCTGTTACGACTTCAAACAGAGTTGTTATTCTACATTCCTCTTTCTATGTTTGTATTTTATCTACGGTGTTTGAATAAATTGTATTTTGATTAACATCGAGTAGTTTGGCCAGTTGCATTGCATCTGGAACGTGGCACTTTTTACATTTACCTTAAAAATAAGAAAAAGTTAGAGTCTAGTCCACCCTCTTAAAATATTTTGAGGGCGTCCGGTCTGGTCCATACTAAATGGCAATAGTTACAAAATAGGAGCAAGATGAGGCCATTTGATGAAATTATGGCCAATTTGGTACTCAACTCCTTTCAAATAATCATGTGAATCTTCTATATCAACCCCATTTTCCTACTTTCTCACATAACTCTTGGTGCCTTTAAAACCTAAATAAATTCTATCTCTTTCCACAGCTGAGACAGATGGATTTTTAATTAGTAAGGGAATCAAGGTTATGGGGAAAAGGAAGGGATGTTGATCAGATCAGGCACGTTCTTATTAAATGGCAGAGCAGTTTTGAAGGGCTGAAAGGCCTATTCCTGTTCTATTTCCTTATTATTGTATAACATTTCATGGAGGTTATTATTGTCCCCTTTATTAAAGACAGATCAAAGCGTGCATTCAATTTTTCTGCCATTTCTTCGTTCCCCATTATAATTTCATCTGCTACAGTCTCTAAGGGGCCTACGTATGCCTTTAACAACTTTTTCCTACTCACCTATGTATAAAAAAAGCTTACAATCAGTTTTTATATTTCCTGTAATTTTACACTCCATATTCTATTTTCCATTATGATCAAACTTTTCATCTTTGTTTGCTGAAATCTAAAGTGCTCCCAATCCTCAGGCTTGTTCCTCTTTTTTTTTAGCAATACTATATTATATCCTAAATTTCATTTGTTAGTCCTGGTCGAACTACCTTTCCTCTTTCGATTTTACTTGTTAAGAATGAATGACTTTTGTGATTCACGCATACACTCTTTCAATATGAAATATCGTCTTTTACCATCAATTCTATGAGTAAGGATTTTCAATCCTTCCTTGCTAATTCACATTTCATATCCTTGCTGTTCCCTTTATTTTGATTCAATCAAATTTCAAAAGAGAACCAGAAATGAAAATTTGAGAACATTTCTCAACCTGCTGCAGAGAGGTTTGATTGCCTGTCAGCCAGGTCAACAATAGTATGAGGAGCATAAACAAAGGCGACAATGAGTGAATGAGTGTTCAGTCCAAGCAGCTGCAGAAAACCAAACAGCGAAGCCAGGAAAAATATGATATTTCAGAACTATAAGAATGAACTTTTGTCAGTTTTAGTGAAGGTTATTGGTCGAGCAGCCCATACGTCCTTTGACATTATGCTGACTCAGTTATGTCATGTATGATGAAATCCAATATTTCCTGAAAATCCCAAACAGGAGGAATGATGCAGGCCATTGTTGGACTATTACTGTGACACAGATTCCTGAACAACTTCATGTCTTATATACTTCAATAATATATATTTAAAATGGATGACATTATATAATCTTTCACAAGTAGTTTTAGAAAATGGTTTTTGCAGTCACTGGCTAAAGAATGACAACCATTGACACGCGCAGAAAATGTTTATAAAATGAGTTGTTTTATAAATCTCTAATACTAATTAGGTTCTGATTGAATGAGCCTCCACATTTGTAAAAGTGATTACCAGCTATTGTGCTGCTACTCCTGAATATATGTATCCGACCTTCCTGCCAATCCCCAGAACTGACTGCGTGGCTTCAGTACTGAGTCCCCCAACAAGCAATAAAACATTGCACACTGTGGAAAAGTTGGGGGCACTACCTGTCTGAATTTCATTGTGCTTCTGACATGCCAGAAGCTGCAGTCCAATTTAATTCATTATAATGATGAATGCTGCTATTATCACTATAAAACTCAGCCAAAATCATCCAGCATTCGTCTGAAAAATAAAACCACATATATTGTTACTGTGACAGTTCTTAAAAGATTGTATCAATTACTTGGTGTATTTTTGGGAGTAATTGATGTAAAATGAGCTTCTATGAAACAGATAGTTATTATTAATGACTCCTCTCGACAAAGCCTTTCTTAACATCACTTTGGAAGTCTTTTCTTGCTAAAGCACTGGATTTATGCCATCAATTGTAGTAATTGTCCTGGATTAATTCATTCTGTGTTACATTATGCATGATGCCAAAGCGATGAATAAGTTATGGAACACTCAGTGTGCAATGCCTAACACAAAGAGAGCAGTATTGCCAACAAAGCAAGATTCAGGAAGACAATCAAATCCACAAACAATAATTCCACAGTCATGCTTCCCAGTGATAAATTTTAGTTAAGCATGAGTAAAAATGAATGAATTCCCTACAGGTTTTGTAAAATGGGAAACTATCTTTCTGGAAGGCGAACAAACTTTCCCTGTTATGTAATATTTCTAAGTGTGTTGCAAACTCTTACCGAACCCAACATTAAGTCAGCTTCTGAAACACTGAAGTGATATAGCAGAGTGGAAGGACTTCTTTACAACACCTTTTTTTTTTCAGTGAATCATAACATTTGGAAGTAAATTGCAGATTCATAGGTGCTATCCCTGTAATTTAGAAATTTTCTAAAGACTTGCTTACAGCATTACTGTCCAAGCAGAATGCTTTTTATGTCACAGTGATGTTTCAGGAACATTTTGAACTTTAAAAGTGCTATTAGACATTGTCTACTTTAATCAAAGCAAGGACACTATTGTTAAAAATTGTGCTGCGCTTAGCTCATGTCCACCACAACATGCTCGAGATTTTGATGATATTTTGTTATCAATAAGTACAAATTTTATGTTGCTTTTAATGTTCCGAAGCAATATCAGGAAACAGTACAGACAGTGGCAGGGTGGTGGAGAAGGGATGGTAGTGCAGGTGTTGTTGATAATGAGCTGGCTCAGGACTGATGGTCTCGCTTTAAGCTAGATCTCTCTAGTTTTTGCTTTCTCTGAAAGCATTCAAAATTGTGCTGGATCACGGTGACAGTGGAAAAGCTTTTCACCATATATGACTGTTTTTCTCACTGCAACAAACGCGGGACAATAAAATCATTCATACCTATAGATAGGGTATATGTGAGAGATTAATTGTGACTCTGATCTTTGAAAAATACTTAAAAATTCTAAGAAGGATACCTCAGAAAAATGCCAAATGTAGGAAAGTTTCAAAGTTCTAGAGGAAGGTGGTGTGTGTCTGTACCAGATGAAACTGCTTAATGGTTACAGATCAGCTGGATCTCTCTGGTTACAACATCCACAGTGAATTCCAAGTGAACCACATAAATAAGTATATGATCATTTAATGAAAATAATAAAACCATAAGGTCGTAAAATATAGGAGCAGAAATAGGCCACTCAGCTCATCAGGTCCCACCATCATTCAGTGAGATCATAACTGACCTGGATAATTCTTAACTTTATGTTCCTGTCTTTTCCCCATAACCCTCTGTCTCATTTTTGAATTTCAACTGTCCATCCTCAACATTTATTATACTTAACTTCTACAGCCCTCTGTGGTAAAGAATATTGTAAACTCACTGCCCTCTGAGAAGAAATTCCTCCTCGACACTGTCTCAAATGCATGACCTCCAGTTCTGGGATTATGTCCTCTGGTCTGAGACACACCCATAAGATGAAACAACCTTTCTACATCTACCCTTTCATGCCCCCTCAGAATTTTGAATGTTCCAATAAGGTCACCTCTCATTCTTCTACATTCCAACAAATTACAAGCCTAACCTCATCGGCCTTTCCTTATAAGACAGTCCCTGCATATCTGGTATCAGCCTTTTCTCTGGACTGCTTCCAATGCTAGTATATCTTGCCTTAGATAAAGGGATGAAAACTGTTCACAGTATTCCTGCTGTAGTCTAACCAGTGTCTTGTGTGGTTTTAGCAAGAGTTCCCTGTTCTAATGCTTCATCTCCTTTGAAATAAAGACTAACATTCCATATTGTCTTCTGTAGGGATTGGAATGAGGTTGGCCAGGTTGATCTGGTTGAGTATGAGAGTCCTGATTGGAGCTGTTAATCTGGGCTAATCAGGAGCCCTCGCTGACAGGTAGAAACACGAAATTCAGACAGTCTCCTCACTTTAGGGACGAGCACTGAGTTAGCTGGTCAAACTCCATGTACTATGCTCTTATCAGTAAAGGGTGACTTAGTGACGGGATATTGATCTTTGTGCAGTTATTTCATCATTCCTGTTACTTAATGAACTTAGATGCTAGCTTTTTTTGTGAGGTGTGTACGAGAACTGTTAAATCCTAGAGTGCTGTAGCTTTCTGCAGTCTTTCTCCATTTAAACAATATTCAACTCCTCAATTCTTCTAGATATACTAGCACTGGAGGGGGTGCAGAGGAGATTCATTCAGTTGATTCCAGAGTTGAGAGGCTTGGATTATGAGGAGAGGCTGAGTAGTCTGGGATTATACTCATTGGAATTCAGAAGAATGAGGGGAGATCTTATAGAAACATATAAGATTATGAAGGCAATAGATAAGGTGGAGGCAGGGAGGTTGTTTCCGCTAGCAGGTAAAACTAGGGCTAGAGGGCATCGCCTCAAAATAAAGGGAAGCAGACGTAGGACTGAGATCAAGAGGAACTTCTTCACCCAAAGGGTTGTGAATCTGTGGAATCCCCTGTCCAGTGAAGCGGTTGAAGCTACCTCACTGTATGTTTTTAAGGCAAGGCTAGATAAATTTTTGAACAGTAAAGGAATTAAGGGTTATGGTGAGTGGGCGGGTAAGTGGAGCTGAGTCTCAAAAAGATCAGCCATGATCTTATTAAATGGCGGGGCAGGCTCGAGGGGCCAGATGGCCTACTCCTGCTCCTAGTTCGTGTGTTCTTATGTTATGTTCTTATCAAAGTGTACAGGCTTACACTTCCCCACATTGTATCCATCTGCCAAGTTTGTGCCCAGTCGCTTAACCTGACTGCATCCCCTTGCAGACTCTGTGCCATCCTCACCACTTGCCTTCTCAACTATTTTTGTGGCATCTGCAAGCTAAGCTACAATCTAGTTAGTTTCCTCGCCCATCATTAATACATATTATGAATAACTGTGGCTCCAGCACTGATATCTATGGCACAGTACTAGCTGCAGGTTGCTATCATATAAATTACCCCCACCTTAGAACATACAATATAGAACAGTACAGCACAGCACGGTACAGGCCCTTCGGCCCGTGATGTTGCATTGACCTATTATCCTGCTGTAAGGTCAAACTAGCCTGCATACCCTACATTTTACTATCATCCATGTACCTATCCAAAAGTCGCTTTAATATCCCTAACATATCTGATTCTACTACTAACGCTGGCAGTGCATTCCACGCACCCACCACTCTCTGAGTAAAGAACCTACCTCTGACATCTCCCCTATACCTTCCTCCAACCACCTTAAAACTATGCCCCCTCATGATAGTCATTTCTGCCCTGGGAAAAGGTTTTTGGCTATCCACTCTATCTATGTCTCTCCTCATCTTGTACACCTCTATCAAGTCACCTCCCATCCTTCTTCGTTCCAATGAGAAAATCCCTAGCTCTCTCAACCTTTCCTCATATGACCTGCCCTCCAGTCCAGGCAGCATCCTGATAAACCTCCTCTGCGTTCTCTCTAAAGCTTCCATATCCTTCCTACTATGACACGAACAGAACTGAACACAATATTCCAAGTGTGGCCTATCCAGGGTTTTATAGAGCTGCAATATAACCTTGCGGCTCTTAAACTCCATTCCCCTGCCGTTGAAAGCTAACACACCATATATGCCTTTTTAACAACCTTATCAATTTGAGTGGCAACTTTGAGGGATTTATGGACGTGGACCCCAAGGTCCCTCTGTTCCTCTACACTGCCAAGAATCCTGCCATTGACCCTGTATTCTGTATTCAAATTCGACCTTCCAAAATGAATCACTTCACACTTTTCCGGATTGAATTCCATCTGCCACTTCTTTGCGCAGCTCTGCATTCTGTCAATGTCCTGTTGCAACCTACAACTGCCCTCCACACTATCCATGACTCCACCAACCTTCATGCCATTGGTAAACTCATTTATAAAGATCACGAAGAGCAGAGATCCCAGGACAGATCCCTGCGGAACACCACTGGTCACCGAGCTCCAGGCTGAATACTTTCCACCTACTACCACCCACTGACTTCTATTGGACAGCCAATTTTGTATCCAGATAGCTAAATTTCCCTGAATCCCGTGTCTCCTTACTTTCTAAATGACCCTACCATGGGGAACCTTATCAAATGCCTTGCTAAAATCCATGTACACCTTCTTAACTCTCTGTTTCCTATTTAATAGCCCATCCTCTAACCCTGCTGATATATTTCCTCCAAAACTATTGGTTCTTATCTTATTAATGAATGAATGATTTTATTGTCATGTGTATTTTACAGTTAGAATACAATAAAGCCCAGTGAAAAGTTTTCATTTGTCACCACAATTCAGCACCATTTTGAATAATTTAAGAATAAAGAAAATAAGAAAGATATCACTTGATGAGAGTCCATCAGTCCTGAGTCAGGTCATCACCATCAACGCCTGTGTTGCTATCTCTCCTCCTCCACTTCACTGCCAACATTTCGCTGCTGCCTGTTTCATAGCAGTCAACGTTGGAGTCATGTCTCTAACCACTGGGGTCATATTGGTGTCACTGTGATGCCCTTCTGCCACCGCTCCACCACTGCCAGTGCCTCCACTCTCCACCACGCTCAGCTCTCATTCCGCTAATACCATCCGAGCTCCGGACAAAAGGTAGATAAAGGTATAGAGAGAAAAAATAAATAAGAAAAGAGAGTGAAAAGGAAGAAAAGAAAAATGGTCAGAGCACATGACCTCTTGCACAGAAACTTTAATCCAACGCCCATTTGTTTCACATAAGTAGCCTTAGTTTATAACATGTCTTTTGGAAATAAAAAAGACATTAATTTTATTGTTAATGTGCTCTGTTGAGTAATTAGATAAATTGAACTTCATAACACGTGAATATTTAACAACATTTAAGATTGAAGATCAGAGAAACATGTATACATATATGCAAAAAGTTGGACTGGGTCAATATTGGAATAGGAGATTTTATTCTGTAATTGGCAGACCTATAGTTAGATTATTTCATACTCTGATCTTCTGCTCATACAATGAAAGTTTCTGACCCTGGTTAATCTCCCAATCAGGTACAAATATCATTGTAACCATTTCACTAAAGGATTATGAGAGAAAACTGCTTTTGTACCACTGCTTTGCAGCATGGACCTATCTAGATACAGGCTGAATGCACACAGTAATGCAATAAATGTCAACTTTTACTCATGTTGTGTTCAGCAAATGCACCATTGACATAAATTATACAGAAAATCTTGTGGTATTGAGCCTTAACCTATTGAAAAAATAATGACATGTTATTGATACACATAGTAATTAATGTACAAATCTACCAGTAAGATCAGAGGATTGAATGAGAGGCTGGGAAATGAGAACATGCTCATTAATTTTCCAAAGTGAACTGTATCTCACTTTCAATCTCCACTTTCTTGCTGGATTTGCAAATAATAACAAACTCACCACAGAAAGTTTGAGTTGGAATTTAACTGAATAAATACCTCCAATTTTAACAATGTGTTATTTATTAATGTAATGCCAGTCATTCCCTTGGACCCAGAAAATAAACCATTTAAACTTTTCAATCTCATTCCTTCTGATAGTAAATAATTAAGACTTTTTTACATGTCAATCTTTTTGTCTTAATCTTCTTCTGTATATCTTTTTCTCTCTCTCTCTCTCTCCCTTAATCCAAACTTCCTTTCTCCGCTAAATCTCTACTGTACCTGAATTAACTCAAACTTACCCAATTTCCACTGTTATCATTCTCTTTCTGTTTCTTCTTCAAATTTTAAATTTCACTATTTCTGAAGTTACACTGGTGGCCTTGTCAATGTCCAGTGATGCTTCTTCAGAATTCGAGTCCCAATCAGTGGTCTCAAAACATTAACTTTATTTTTGTCTCTCCACAGACGTTGCCAGACCTGCTGAGTTTCTCCAGCAGTTTCTTTTTTCATTCAGATTTGCAGCATCTGCAGTATTTAATTTTATGGAAGCAGTGAATCTGGTTAGCACAAGACTGAGAGCAAAGAATTATCCAGCCCTGTGCTCACTGAAAGAGAATACAGAATGACTGGGAAAGACCATGCTTCAGGTATGGTGTAGACACCAAAAGGGATGGTCACCAAACATTGTTCATTCCAAATAACTGTCCAGTTACCATGACACACCATTGACCGTGATGTCAACACGACAGAATTCATTTTGTGAGTTTAACAAGCTGAAACATCTCAGTGCTAGAAACCATTCAATGAACTGGTTATATCCACGGTGTGGAAATTGTGTTGCTTCTCATTGTTCTGTAACACAGGGGCACCGACAAATGGCCAGGTCTCAGTGGAAATTCTGTGCTGTTGCTGCAGCTCTGACCTGCTCTCATTTGCCATTCAGAACCCTCTCTGTACAAACTGGCCTGAGCTCCTTTGGCTGGGTTCCTGTCTCCATGAGTAGAACTCTGATCCATTGTAATGTTCACTTTGTCACAATTAGCAACGTTTCTCCCCTAGCAGTACACCTCCACATTATTGCATAAATGCTGCCCTATCCACTCTCCACTTCAGCTCTGATGAAGAGTCACCTAAGACTCAAAACATTAGCTTGCTCTCTCTCCACAGATTCTGTCTGGCCCACTATGATTTCCAAAACGTTTTTGTTCCCAGTACAGATTCCAACTTCTGCAGTAATTTGCTCCTAATTTTTAACTCCCTGTGGCTGATTTACTTTCTAGTTGCTTGCTGTGGTCTGGATTGTGAGCTTCTCTTTGTGGTCTCTTTCCGTCTCCACGAGATTGGGTTCTTGGGTGGGTCTGTTTCCCCCAGCTTCTTGTCACTGTTGAGGTTGTCCAGCCCCTCTGGGAGGTGGTCTCACATATCACCTGAAGCACTGTGCTGCTGTCTCTGGGTCACCTTACCTCCAGGTGCTCCTTATCTTCAGTTGTGTGGGTCTGATCATGATTGTCACCATGTCGGAAGATCATGTCTACACTCTGGTGAATGGACATGGATAGGTTTTATTGAATGTAACTATCTACAAGGGATGGTAGATGAGAGTCTGTCTGAGATGCCACACACTCTGGCCATTCTTCATCTTTTTCTAATATCATCATACCACAGCTCACCTACACATGCTCAGTAGCTATTCTCAGAGTGACAGCATAGTTAACCCTTTATTCTCGCTCCCTATCTATGTGTTAATTCTATCTGATCATTTTGCTTCCTTCTGTTAGTTTGGAATGTTTTCTATTGAATGTGCAAAATATTCTTCCCGTGCGTGTGTCTTTCTCCCAACAGAAGATGAATTCAATGATTTCACATTTGAACTATGGTACACAACAGCATTAAGCAGCATTTCTCCCATGCCTCCTCCAGTTTTGTGTATTGTGTTCACTGCACCCAATGTAGTCTACTGTACATTGGAGAAACCAAATGCAGACTGCGTGGCCACTTTACGGAATGTCTCTGGTCTGTGCACAGGCTGTGCACATCTTCCTATAGCTGGTCATTTTAACACAACGTCCTGCTCACATGCCCACTTGACTGCACTCAGCACGCTGCACTGCTCCAGCAAATTACAGTACAAACCGTAGAAGCAACATCTCATCTTCAGACTAGGCAGCTTACAACCCTCTGGACTCAATATTGAAAACAATGCCTTTAAATTCTGAACCCATTCCTTCTCTTTCTTTTAGCTTTGCTTGTTGCATTCTCTGTCACCCTCTGTCTCCTTCCCCCTACCCCAATGGGACTGTCTGTTCTTTCCAGTCTGGCAGTTAGACACACCATTGTTCTCTTATTCTCACATTCCAATCACTTAATCTGAACTATCAGCATCCTTTCTCTCCCAGCACCTCAACCACCCCCACGACCCCCTCCCACTTTTGCATGAATGCTGGCCCCTCCACATTTCACTTCAACGCTGACAAACAGTTATCTAGACTCAAAACATTAGCTTCCTTTCTCTCCATGGATGCTGCCTGACCGCTGTGATCTCCAGCATTTGTTGTTTTCAGTTCAGATTCCAGCTTCTGTAGTAATTTGCTCCCACATCACTAAGTTTCTTGACCTGTCTAACACAACAGATTGGTCATTTATAATTCAGAGTTGAAATTCATCAATAAAAACCTCAGTATGAGCCTTGGTTAGGAAATGTAGCTGCCTGCAGCTGGGTTTCAGAGTAAGATTTCCTGCACACTCAAATGCCTTCCTTGCAATATTCTAACTAGAAAGCATGTTTTTGAAATAGTTTAATGTGAAATACAAGCGGGTGTGACCTTATAAGATAAATACAGATGAGGAAGGCCACTTGATCAACACTAATTCATCTATCCAGAGAAACCCAACACTTGCGATTCTCCATCTTGCTCCCAGGTGTAGTATCCAGTTCTCTGCAATGATTTATGATTTTTGCTTCAACTATTTGCGTTGGAAATCCATTCCAAGGTTTGAACATGCTTTGCTTCAAATGCTTGATCACATCGAAATTGTTCTTTACTATTTTGAACCCTTGTCCTTTTGTTCTGGTAAATTAATTTGATGTAATATTTTGGAATTAATGCTATTTGCTAATTTGCATACCTAAAGATCAGTTCTTGGGCTTTTCCTTCCATAGCTGAAAAAGGTCTTTGCTCTTTCCTTGTAACTCTGACCCCTGACCTCTAACCCTAACGATCAAGGGGAATCTTGACTCATTCTCTGCTGTGTTATCTTCACAGTGCGGTGTGTTATTGTCCGAGTTGCTGTCAGCAGATCTGTTGATCACAAGGTTTCTAAAGCACACCTGCACCACCCCACCCCCCCGCCCCCACCCACCACCAACACCACCACCACCACCAACAGGTGGAATCTTGTAGGGGTCAGAACTATGTGGGCTGTGTAGAGCCTTGTGACAGAATCGTACAAGGAGTCTGGTGGTGCCTGTCTCACCAGTGAGATCATCCTGTATCTTTTATGCTTTTACTGAGCTGTGGGATAAGTTTGTCACTACGCAGTGGCAAGCTGCCAATTGGGCGATTAAAGCCTGATAAACATTTTATTTATGGCATAACTTGCCTCATTAATATTCAGCTTCCAATCTTACTCAACATGCTGAGTAAGCTCAGCGATGAGAAAGCCTGTCTCCAGCTTACTACATCTTCCAAACATCCTCCATGTACCAACACCTCAGGACACCATCGTGGGCACTGACCCCCCACACACACACACCACATCCACAGGCATCCAACATGTGCCAGCCTCTAAGTACCATCATGCCATATCTCCAATCCACTTACAGAACAGTGTTGCTGTGAGATAACAAGGTGTGGAGCTGGATGAACACAGCAGGCCAAGCAACATCAGAGGAGCAGGAGGGCTGATGTTTCGGGCCTAGACCCTTTCTTTTTTCTCCAGCATCTGCAGTTCCTACTGTCTCTGAAACATTGTCGCTTTGAAGTTGAGGAGAGTAGTTAATGTCTATAGAATAATGGTGGCGGGGGAGGGGTTGCAGTGTGTGGTTCATTTAAAAGATGATGTGTTCTTTGGAGATTTAAAAAAGGATTCTGCAGACAGCAGCAGATGCACAGAGACCTCTCGAAATTCAAATACTATATCAAAAGGCTATACTGTTAGCAGGCAAAGCAGCATTTTTATCAAGAGAACAGGCTTTTGAATTTAACCAATTAATTTAAGCCAGATCCTAGATACCGAAACCCAATTAAATTTAAATCTGATGATTTGACAATTTAGGACCAGGCCAATTGTAAGAAATTAACAGGTTATTAAGCGTATAAAAAAGAGGGCATTTGAAAATCGGTGTGAGAGTGAAATGTCGTCTGCCGAGGGAATAGCTCTCAGCTGTGAAAGAAAGAATCGCTGGCTCTCACAGAATTCTCCAAGCTCTCTCAAAACCATTATCTAAGCTAAAGGTACAGCAAGACTCTTAGCTCATATTCCTGACACAAGAATTCGATGGAGAGTGGTGTTCCTGATTGAGGACCAGTGGAGAGGGCATAGAGCGTTCTGGAAGGCTTATCATGGCTGTAATTTTGAGACACTAAGTTTCAATTTAGTTTTCTTATTCATTTGGGTTCTTTACGTCAGACCTGTATCTATTGGAATCGCATATGATTAGGATTTTGCTTTATTTGGCAATAGTTAATAGTTAAAGGGAATGGTTTGGTTTGTTAGTAGTTCTGTTAATTTGTTTTCTGTTAGAGTTAGATAAATAACTTGTTACTTGTTGACTTATAAAGTGAGTATCAGAGATTCCTTTCATTTAACCAGTCCTTTATAACAGATTACAAGGTGAGGTGTGCTTCTCTGGGTTTTTTGGTTTTAGTTATTGAGATGGGGGTGGGGGGCAGGGGGTCACCCTCTCCTTCATAACACTCTGCCCTTCAATGCTGCCTCTCAGGCTGCCACAGTAACTCTCATTGTAACGTTGCAGCAAGAACACTGTGTGCTCAGGGTCACACCTCAAGCTCAGGAATTGCACCAGGCTGTATCTCCAGGCTCTTTACTCGCTTGTCAGAACACTCACTCATTCTGAGAATTCGCTCACTCTGAGCCTACCCTGAGTGCTCACACTATCCCTCCTTGCTTTGTGATTTAACACAGACTCAAAAGTCAGGAACCATGTTGTGGTGGTCAGCAAGTCTCAGGTATGTCAGAGACAATAGCCTTTATTTAGAAGGTCCAACCACAACAAGTAAGTGACTGCCTCCAATCTCAGTCCCAGGGCTTGAGCATAATTGGTCAGCCATTGGAGGAGTCAGAGTTATGGTGAATTTCTGCCCTATTGGGAGCTGTGACCCTCCTGGAATGAGAGAGAAGCAGATGTTAAGGGAGATGAAAGGAAGTGGCAGAGCTGTTACTTTGAAGAGAGGGTGGTCTCCTCTCTGCCCAGAGTGAGTGAACAGCACAGAAGGTATACAGGGTTAGTGGCGTCAGTGATTGGGTGGGTTAGAGTGAGTGGGGGAAGATGTTGCAGGTAATAGTGAGAATGATGTGGAGGTGCCGGGAGTTGGACTGGGGTGGACACAGTCAGAAGTCATGTGACCCACAAGCTTTTAGACTGCTGCTTCGTGGTCAGGTGAAGGAGCAGTGCTCCAAAAGCTTGTGATTTTAAATAAACCTGTTGGGCAATAACCTGGTTGGAGCAAACTTCAACAGATACTAGAATCTGTACTGAAAACAAAAAATGCTGGAGATCACAGTGAGTCAGGCAGCATCCATGGAGAAAGTGGAAGCTAACGTTTCCAGTCTGGATGACTCTTCATCAGACTCGAAACTTTAACTTGCTCTGTCTCGATGGATGCTGCATGACCTGCTGATCTCCAGCATTTGTTATTTTTCGGACTATAACCAGGTGTTGTGTGACTTCTGACAATAATGAGAAGGGTAGAGCGTGAGCTTTGGTGGGAGGCGGGTGCAGTAGCAGTGAGAAAGTGAGTCTGAGGTATCGGGCAGACATCAGCGGAAGTTCCCCTCACACAATATTTGTTTCTTTCTTTCACTTTCCTTCTCATGTTTAACACTTCCCATATGGTCATATTAAATGATATCCCCCATTGGTCTATCCATGAATTTGTACAACTCAGAGAATATCTACTTGTCCATTGATCAGTTTCGCCAAAGTTTCAGAATGTTTTGCCAAAACAATATTTGGGCATAAATCACTTACTAATCTCGTTTTGGCTACAACTCCAAGACTAGGTAATTTATCAGTTTTGGAAATGCAATGTTAGAAGGCTCAGCTAGAACAGTAAAAACTAAAATACACGGAACATTAATGTCCATTGACTTTGAGAGCTGCATTCTCATGCGCCTTGTGGTGTGGGAGTAATGTCCCTGTCTCTTGGCCAGAGGACCCAGGTTTAAGATCCATCTGCTCTAGAGATGTATAACAGCACCCCTGGACAAGTTGATTAGAAACTGTCTAAACAGACTCGTGCCTGGTTGAAACTTAATCCTAAAGAAAGTGTTGATTTTTCAATTTTTGTTCCTGTAACTCAGTCCCTGTGTTTGTAGTGGGTTTACTGTGTGATTGGTAAATTGGCTGGTGCACTTATTTACAAAGAAGTGATAGGTTTTCTCTGCAGAGGCTGGGCTCCATTATCACACCATTTCCATTTAGATCCTTCCTTGACTTCCCCCTTTTTCTGTTTCTTGTTGTATTAGCCATGCCCTTGGTGGACACGGTAATGGGTTACTTGGGTTCTACGAAATCCATTGGTAGTTTTATTGTTAGTTAAAAAAAAAATTGACAGCATTGGCTTTTGGAAAGGCAAAAGATACAAAAGGAAATGTAGAAGCTGGTATTTGTACTAAACTATAGATTGACAATCTACCCTTTGTACATTTCTGAAAGTCTTTTGTCACATAATTCAACATTTGGATATCAGTTTGTTAAAACAATAGCCACAACTAACATTATACCCTGTTCTGATCCCAGAGTGGACAGTAAAATTGCAGAGGAGATCACTAAATTATGGGACCTAGAATCTTTAGTTTTGAAATAGGCGAAGTGTGTGAACCGAGGAATTCGTTGAAGGAATGCAGTCACAAGATTCCACTATATTTAACAAACAGCAATATTTTATGACGCAACATTGGAACAGTAATACAATCTACTTATTTCTAACACCCAGCATTAATATGTGATTAACCTGGGTAACACGCTCCGATTGAACCTTCCACATTGCACATCAAGTACCAATGTAATCAGGAGAACTGTAACTTTACCCAAATGTTTGTCTTTTTCTTACAAAGAGTTATTAGTCTTTAGAATGCTCTCTCTGAACAGGTGATACAAGTGATTTTTTTTTAAGGCAGAGGTAGATTCTGAAAGTGAAAGGTTATCAGAGTAGCTGAGAATGCGGATTTAAGGTTACAATCAGATCAGCCTTGACCATATTGAATTGCAGAGCAATAGGGACCGAATGATCTACTTCTGTTCATTGTTCACATGTTGTATTTAAGAAATGATTTAACAATACATTTGAGATAAACTGGAACAATGTGCCGTCTTGCTGAACACACCTGTCAAAATGAACAGAAGTGCCCACTATAACACGTTTATTTATTTTCAAAGCTACTTCCCTGCTTGAATCAGGTGGCTTTCACTGTACAACAGCCTGATTTGGCCACATCTGGAGTATTGTGTCCAGTTCTGGTCGCCTTATTACAGGAAAGATGTGGAGGCATTGGAAAAGTTGCGGAGGAGATTTACGAGGATGTTGCTTGGAATGGAGGGAAGGTCTTACAAGGAAAGTTTGAGAGAGCTAGGGCTTTTCTGTTTAGAACGACGAAAGATGAGAGGTGACTTGATAGAGGTGTACAAAATGATCAGACATATAGATGGAGTGGACAGCCAGAGACTTTTTCCTAGGGTGGAGGTAGCTATTATGAGGGGGCATAGTTTTAAAGTGAGTGGAGGTAGATATCGGGGCGACGTCAGAGGTAGGTTATTTACTAAGAGAGTGGTCAGGGCGTGGAATGCATTGCCGGAGAGGGTAGTGGAGTCGACCTCATTAGGGGCATTTAAGCAGCTATTAGATAGGCATATGAATGATAGTATAAGGTAGGGATGGAGGTTAGATAGACCTTAGGTTTGGGGTAAACGTGGGCTGAAGGGCCTGTACTGTGCTGTACTGTTCTATGTTCTAAGTAAGATGAAAGGTTGACCAATTTGCAATTATTTTCCAAGTTCACATGGAGCAGAGATGTAATAGTTTCTATCACTAAATCCTTGTACATCACCCCAGTCAGCCTTCACTTTACTCATGAAAACCTCTTCAGCAAGTAGAACAGAGAACATAAAACTGTACAACACAGGAATGAGCCCTTCAGCCCACAATGTTGTGCTGAACATAACATCAAATTATACTAATCCCTTCTGCTTGTCATTGGTCCGTTTCCCTCCATTCCTTGCATATTCATGTGCTTAACTAAAAGTCCCTTAAATGCCCCTATCGTATCTGCCTCTACCACCACCCCTGGCAGCGTGTTCCAGATTCCTACCACTCTCTGTGTAAAAAAAACTTGCCCCTCACATCTCTTTTGAACTTTGCCCTTCTAACCTTAAATGCATCCCCCTTAGTATTAGACATTTCAACTCTGGGAAAAAGATTCTGACCGTCAACCCTATCTATGCACCTCATAATTTTACAGGCTTCTATCAAGTCTCCCCTCAGTCTCTGCTGCTCATCCCTCACACCCCGTTCCCGCAATAACAACCAAAAAAGAATCCCCCTTGTCCTCACGTACCACCCCACCAACCTCTGGATCCAACGCATCATCCTCCGACACTTCCGCCATCTGCAATCCGACCCCACCACCAAAGACATTTTTCCCTCCCCACCCGTGTCTGCTTTCCGGAGGGACCGCTCTCTCCATGACTCCCTTATCCGTTCCACACTCCCTTCCAGCCCCACCACATCCGGCACTTTTCCCTGCAACAGCAGGAGGTGCTACACCTGCCCCCAAACCTCCTCCCTCACCTCCATCCCAGGCCCCAACAAGACTTTCCACATCAAGCAGATGTTCACCTGCACATCTGCCAATGTGGTATACTGCATCCGCTGTACCTGTTGTGACCTCCTCTACATCGGGGAAACCAAGCGGAGCACCTGCGCTCGGTTCGCAATAAACAACTGCACCTCCCAGTCGCGAACCATTTCAACTCCCCCTCCCATTCCTCAGACAACACGTCCATCTTGGGCCTCCTGCAGCGCCACAACGATGCCACCCGAAGTCTGCAGGAACAGGAACTTATATTCAGCTTGGGAACCCTGCAGCCCAATGGTATCAATGTGGATTTCACAAGCTTCAAAATCTCCCCTCCCCCAACCGCATCCCAAAACCAGCCCAGCTTGTCCCCGCCTCCCGAACCTGTTCTTCCTCTCACCTATCCCCTCCTCCCACCTCAAGCCACACCCCCATTTCCTACCTACTAACCTCATCCCACCCCCTTGACCTGTCCGTCCTCCCTGGACTGACCTATCTCCTCCCTACCTCCCCACCTACACTCACCTTTACTGGCTCCATCCCTGTCTCTTTGACTTGTCTGTCTCCTCTCCACCTATCTTTTCCTCTATCCATCTTCTATCTGCACCCCCCTCGCTCCCTATTTATTTCAGAACTCCCTTCCCCTCCCCCATTTCTGGTGAAGGGTCTAGGCCCGAAACGTCAAGCGTTCCTGCTCCTATGATGCTGCTTGGCCTGCTGTGTTCATCCAGCTCTACACCTTGTTATCCCGAGTTTTTCTAGCCTTGCCTTATAGCACTTGCCCACAAATCCAGGCAGCATCCTGGTAAACCTCTTCTGCACCCTCTCCAAAGCCTCCACATCCTTCCTGTAATGTGGTGACCAGAATTGAATGCAATTCTCTAAGTGTGGCCTGACCAAAATCTTATAAAGCTGCAGTGTTTATTAATTTTCACTTTTCAGTCAATTTCTTAGCAGTTCTTAAATAATTGCCTTCAATCTTTCCAGTTTTGAGTTTATATTTTAGAATCATTTGTCAAATGTGCATTAAAAAACTAGGTTCAGTTGCAATGTCTTAAAATTTAATGGTCATGGTTATCCTTATCATTGAGCTCATTATTTCCAAGTGGTACTAATGGGTGTATAGTTACTTGGTGAGAGTTTTCTGGAAAGCTTTTATCATGTAAATCAGTGACAGGCTGTTTGAGCTCCCAACTGAGTGAAAATCTAGCAGCAGAAAATAACATGTGGACATCCTCTAGAACTAGAGATAAGTAGGTACTGCAGATGCTGGAGAATCCGAGATAACAAGGTGTGGAGCTGGATGAACACAGCAGGCCAAGCAGCATCATAGGAGCAGGAAAGCTTGACGTTTCGGGCCTAGACCCTTCATCAGAAATGGGGGAGGGGAAGAGGGTTCTGAAATAAATAGGGAGAGAGGGGGAGGCGGATAGAGGATGGATAGAGGAGAGGATAGGTGGAGAGGACGCAGACAAGTCGAAGAGGTGGGGATGGAGCCAGTAAAGGTGAGTGTAGGTTGGGGGGGGATAGGGAGGAGATAGGTCAGTCCAGGAAGGACGGACAGGTCAAGGGGGCGGGATGAGGTCAGTAGATAGGAGATGGGGGTACGGCTTGAGATGGGAGGAGGGGATAGGTGAGAGGAAGAACAGGTTAGGGAGGCGGGGACGAGCTGGGCTGGTTTTGGGATGCGGTTGGGGGAGAGGAGATTTTGAAGCTTGTGAAATCCACATTGATACCATCGGGCTGCAGGGTTGCCAGGCTGAATATGATTTTCCACATTGATACCATTGGGCTGCAGGGTTCCCAGGTTGATTTCACTTCAATCAGAATTGAGAGGAAAATAAGAATTATTCCCAATCTGTAAAGGCTCAGACTTAGTCAGTGCTCCCAGGAAATGACTCCACAGCAGGTGGTATTGATCTAAATGACTAAAGCTGAACGTTAGCTAATGTTGCACTGCCTCTAATCCTCAAATTATGTGATTAGAATTAACCTCTTACTTTCATTTGTGGTTACTTTGCTTCCAGATTTGGTCTTTAAATATGTTTCTTTGACATTCCTTTCCAGTTTCAAAAAACACAGCCATTAGCTGTCTGTGAAAATTGAAACCCATTGGACAGCATGTAATGATTGTGTTACTCTCACACGTTGTCTCTTAAAAACTGCTTTCTACTCAAAATAGGGAATGCAGTCTTGAGAAAAATAGCAATAAAATTGCATTTGCTAACTTTTGACTGACTTGTTTGGATCCATTGTAAAGATTGCTTTAATTTTGCTCCCCTGCTGTGTGTTAATCATGCTGATCTCATTCAGGGCAATGAAAAAGTCAATATATGTGCGTCAAGCACTGAGTCTCACTTCTGATATTTCCACAGTAATTGCTGCTGGCCTGTGTAGTGAAAAGGTTCTGAGCGAAAAGAGGGTCAGAATGAGGGCAGATTGGCTTTGCAATATTTTAGCATGATAGCACTGAACGAAGAAGAGGGAATGCACAGTTCTTCTTTTCCCCCTGCTTTAACATTCATCACGGTCCAAGCTCTGACTTTGCTGAAGTAGTGACAGTGAAACTGCTAGTGTTTGCCATCATCGCTCCGCTGACACTGAGGGTATCTTCAGGAGTCTGCATATGCACAAAATGAGATATAAGCCCAGATATTACGATTCACAATTTTATGCTCCTTCACAGGCTGCACGGTTTAGAATGCAACCCATCAAGAATAGGTATGCCAGAAAATCACTTCAACTAATAATGACCTCACCAGCACACTCCAATGTTCAGTACTGCTGCTGATTTTATCATATGCTAAATTCAAGTTACAACAGCAGAAAAACTTCATTAACTCCAACCTAACTGTCGGATACACGTCCTTGTCTAAGCTTCTTGCTTTCTGTTGCTATTCTATACAGACTCAACTCCAGTTGGGACTGAATCTTCAACAGTTTCCTGTTCATTTCAGTTGATATTCTTCCCATCCTCACATTGAAGCTCACCTGAGTAATTTAATGGGTTAATTCTAACTGAATAATAGACGAATCAAACTTAGAGCACATCATCCCAGGGAGATGGATGCAAAGAATGGGCCAGTTTACAGTGCATCCTGTTCACAGGCAGAGATGGAGCAGAGATGTGCTCAAAAGGCAGAGGAAGCAGTCTCTGAATATTTCTAAGGTAGGTCTAGATAGATCCTTGAGAAGTGGGACGTTGAAAGGCCAATAAGGATGAATGGGAATGTGGATTAAACAAGTGAGTCTTGAATTTGCTGAATGGTCACGCAGACTCAAAATCCTGGAACCATCATTTTCTCATAGAAACGTGGGAATGGGCAATAAATGTTGGCCTTGCCAGTGATGCTCACATCCCATGAATAAATAAAAAAAGAGACTTAGGGGCAGATGTATCATAAGGAGCTAATTCTAAATCTGTAATTTGTTAATCAAACACAGTGTATCTCATCACTGGCTGCAATGTGATGTCACATGATCTTGTTCTCTCTCATTAAATCTCATGGGAAAATGTAACCACAGAAAGATGTATTCCATTAAGTTTGTGCTGCTATAGGAAGGAAAGCACTTTCTATATTCGACAAACAATACGGAGAATACAAAAGCCTCCCCTTTAATTCCTGCCATTCACTGTGGCGTCTTTCTTGTGACTGAGCTCACATTGCAATTCTCCATGCCCCCAGCTAACAAAGGCTTCCTCTTTCTGCTCTCATCCCAAGGAACTGTTCCCAAATTAAACCTCACTCCTCCATCAAAGCTCTGTTCTGAGATTCTTGTCACCTTGAGATGTCCTTCCCAGTTTTCCTGTCTTCCACCTCCCCAGCAGAAAGACCCAATCAAACTTTTCCCCTTTTATCTTTCTCCACAATGTACTGTTGCCCATCTTTCTGCCACACCTCACTTCCAGCTCCATCTGCACAGCTGCAGCTTCCTGTTCTTATAAATGATTCCATTTGCTGAATACTGCGCATGCAGGGGTGTCCAGTTCACTCAGCGTTTTAACACAGTCAAACAGACTGGCCGTGGAACACTGACTGGTCCTGTCATTATATGAATGGCTGGCACATGAAGAAATATGTCCTGACCATTAATCTAAAAATAGCTCTCACAGTAGTGATCCTGTGAGTACCTGCACTACCCAGGCAGAGCTGTGTTGCTCCAGGGTTACCTCTGTTATCTGGGTCTGTGTGTTCTCTCTTTTTTTAATTTATTCAGGAGATATGGGTGTCGCTGCCTGGCCAGCTTTTATTGCCCAGAGAGCAGTTAAGAATCAACTTCATTGCTGTGGGTCGAGAGTCACAGTCAGGTCTAACCAGCGGTTTCCTTCCCTCAAGGACATTAGTGAACCAGATGCATTTTTAGGACAAACAATAACAGTTTAATGGTCATTGTTAGGCTCTTAATTCCAAATCTTTTAGAATTTCAAACTCCACCATCTGCCATTTCAAGATCTAAACCAGTCACCAGAATTTAACCAGGTTTTTGTGGATTAATAGCCTAGCAATAATATCACAAAGCTATAGTCTCCTCTGTTAAACAATATTTTCCTGATATAATTCAGTTCAAAGCCCTAGCATCAAGCTGCTGTACTTTGAAGAGACTCTCACTGCTTTGTGACTCTTTTGATTGTCTGCAGTCTCTGGACAGCTGCTGTATGCAAACACAGCTCACAGGCAGCCAATTAGGTCCAACTGCTCCACACAAACCACCTCATATTAAACCTGCTCTCCATTGAGAACATTGCAGCTTCTGCTGTACTCTCTTCTAACTTGAGGTCTGCTCACTTTGCTAGGGAACCACCATCAGATTAGATTTGTTTGGTATCCCCTCACGCTATTGGAGTGTAATCCTGGTGTATTCTCTGACATTGGCAGGATGTCAGGGAATGATGCCATGAGAATCGAGATTTCAGCTCATTGCATATTTGAAATTTTTTCTCTGGTTTGGTTCATATAAACTTTAGGGTGATAAACCTCCCATAAAGCGCACCAATGTGGACGTAAACACAATTCAGACTATTTGTAGCAGCATAATTAGTGTTTAATGCGAGTAGGAGAGATATTATAAAATTCTTTTCATGTGATCCTTGGCCAGCATTTGTTCCCCATCCCTAATTTTAAAAAAAATCATTCATAAGATGTGGGCATTCGGAACACAGGAATGTAGGAACATTCAGTCCCTTGAGCCTGTTCCATCATTTATTAAAATCATGGCTGATCTGTGGCCTAACTCCATATGCCTGCCTTAGACTCACATCCCTTGATACCCTGGATTAATAAAAACTTCCTATCTCAGATTTAAATTAAACAGTAGAATCAGCATTGATCATTGTTTGAGGAAGAGAGTTCGAAATCTCCACTACTCTTTGTATCTAGAAGTGATTTCTAACATCTCTCCAGAATGGTCTACCCCTAATTCTTAGACTATGGCCCCTGGTTCTAAAGTCTTTATCTAACCTAGATAACAAGCATGGGGCTAGATGAACACAGCAGGTCAAGCAGCATCATAGGAGCAGGTTTATGATGCTGCTTGACCTGCTGTGTTCGTCCAGCCCCATGCTTGTTATCTCGGATTCTCCAGCATCTGTGGTACCTTTTATCTCTTTATCTAACCTGTCTTTTCCTATTAATATCCTGAAAACCTCAATTAGATCAGCCCTTAACCATCTAATTTCTAGAGAATAAAGGCCTAATTTGTCTAATGACTCCTCATAACCTAACCACAGAAGTCCAGGTATCATCCTTGTAAAAACCAAAAGAACTGCAGATGCTGTAAATCAGGAACAAAAACAAAGTTGTTGGAAAAGTTCAGCAGGCCTGGCAGCATTTGTGAAGGGAAAAACTGAGATAACGTTTCAGGTCCGGTGACCCTTCCGCAGAACTGTTCTGAACTGATTTCCTTCCTTCAATATTGTCTAATTTTGTGTAGTCTGCAAATTTGGATATTTGACCTTTTTATATCATTATACAAGTCATTAATGAATATTTTGAGTAACTGATGTCCCAACTCAGATCCCTGTTGGATATTACTAGTCACATCGTGCCAATTTGAGTAACTACTCATTATTCCAGCTCTCTGTTTCCTGCCATTCAACTAATTTCCTATCAATGTCAGGAACTTG
The DNA here is from genome assembly GCA_024137785.1 of Ginglymostoma cirratum. NCBI lineage: Eukaryota > Metazoa > Chordata > Chondrichthyes > Orectolobiformes > Ginglymostomatidae > Ginglymostoma > Ginglymostoma cirratum. Next base: position 93,785 of record JAHRHZ010000045.1, read on the forward strand.
CCCTCAGTTGCTGACTAGGCCAGTATTTATTACCTATTCCTAATTCCCCAAAAGGCATTTGAGAGTCAACCACAGTACTGTAGGTCTGGAATCACATGGAGGTCAGATCAGGCCGGGACAACAGTTTTGTTACCAAAGAGGCATTAGTGAACCAGATGGGTTCTTTTTTCCCCCTCTGTCAAGTTTTTTCATGGCATTCTTAATTCCAGGTTTTTATTGAATTAAAATTCCACCAGCTATGGTGGCAAGATTTGAGCCCCGGTCCCCAGAATGTTACCTGTGTCTCTGGATTAACAGTCTATCGGCAATACTACACAACCGTCACCTCTCATGTTCTGCGAATGGTGGTGGTGAGTGGTGTTCCCATGTATATGCTGCCCTTGTCCCATGAGGTGGAAGTGGTAGTAGGTTTGAAAGGTGCTGTCTAAGTATCTTTTGTGAATTTCTGCAGCGTTTCTTGTAGATAGTACTCGCTACTGCCATTGAGCGTTGGTGGTAGAGGAGTGGATGTTTGTGGATGTGGTGCCAATCAAGTGAGCTGCTTTGTCGTGGATAGTGTCAGGCTCCTTGAGTGTTGCAGATAGTGAACAGACTTTGGAGAGCCGGGAAGTGAGTTACAGATGAACTAAAGCCTAGGGATGTGTACAAATGGATATTCAACCTATAACAACTAAGTTTTTTTTATTTAAGGATGCAGCACGATGTCTCATTGATTAGCATTGATGCCTCACGGCGCCGGGACCCGAGCTCAATTCCACCCTCGGGCGACTGTCTGTGTGGAGTTTACACATTCTCCCTGTGTCTGTGTGGGTTTCCTTTGGATGCTTCAGTTTCCTTGCACAGTCCAAAGATGTGCAGGATAGGTGGATTGGCTGTGCTAAATTGCCTCTAGTGTCCAGGGACGTTTGGGTTAGACATTGGGAAATGCATGGGTAAGGGAATGAGTTAGGGTGGGATGCTCTTCGGAGGGACTTGTTGGGCCAAATGGCCTGTTTGCACACTGTAGGGATTCTATCATTCTATGAACGTGTCACTGATTGGTGTCAGGAGTGGTGACGCATTGTCAATAATAAGGGTCCTCTGCCTGTCAACAGCTCTGTGATTGGCTTCTGGGTAGCTGTTTAAACTGATGGGTGTGAAAATTTAGTTAGAAGCCATTGAACCACTGGAAAGGAAGGAGCTGTCCTCTCTGCAGTCAAAAAACACTTCAAGCCTGAAGAAAGCTTTCTTCCTTCATCTGTTTCTGTAAGCTGTAGCTCCTAACCAATAATTCAGATACTTTATAAATTGTCAACTATTCGCCCTGTGCTTCCTGCAAGCAAGTGAAACTCATTGAAGAAGGAAGATTGAGGAGAAGACCCTGCCAATCAGTGAACCCTGTGGGCAGGCAACATTGAATTGTCTTTGCAATCATTCCCTCTGCCCATTTCACACATTTGTTTTTGCATCTGTCTCTGTATCTGTGCAGGGGAATTTGAGATGTATAGAGTTTTAACCAGTGGGGATGTGCAACAGTTCCCAAATGTGTACCTGTAACTAGAGACTAGTTATTTGTCATAACAAGAATGACTGTTTAAGTACAGAAACCTGGACAGTGCTTTGTGTCAAACTGGGTCTAAATGACAGGGGAATTGTAGAATTCTGTGTTCTTTTTAAAATCTTTGATTTTTGTGACAACTCCAGACAGACTGGATACATTACCCCATTGAATCATGACACATGAATATTACTTTCCATTTGGCAGCCAAAGCCTGGGTAACATCCAGGTATTGTTGCATTTGGACGTGGACTGCTTCAGTATCTGAGGAGTCACGAATGGTGCTGAACATTGTGTAATCATCGGCGAACGTCCCCACTTCTGACCTCGTATTGGAGGGAAGATCATTTGGTGAAACAGCTGAAGATGGTTGGGCCTAGGACACTGAATCTGAGGAATTCCTGCAGAGGTGTCCTGGAGCTGAGGTGATTAAACGCATCAATGTACAAACATGTTAATTAGGAGCAGTTATCAACCAAGAACCTACAACGGCCGCAATCATCTTCTTTGTTATTAGAGACAGTAAGAACCGCCGATGCTGGAGTCAGAGATAATCGTGTGGAGCTGGAGGAATGCAGCAGGCCAGGCAGCATCAGAGGCGCAGGAAAGCTGACGTTTCGGGTTGGGACCCTTCTTCAGAAAAATTATTTTTCTGAAGAAGGGCCCTGACCCGAAACATCAACTCTTCTGCTCTCCTGATGCTGCCTGGCCTGCCGTGTTCCTCCACCTCTCTATTATTAGGTGTTGAAAGTCACTGTTGAGTCTGTTTGCTTCCCCAGTCTGACAGAATATTCCAGATCATCATAACATGCAGAGTAAAACAAAATTCTTCACCCCTCTGCTGGCTTTGTTATTCACAATTTTAACCAGGTCAGAAGTTTGGAATCAGGATTATTGTTGGCTTGTGATCCTTGTGTGGAATCATTGAGCATCCGACAAGGTGCCTTCATCAGGGCATCTTGCAAAGTTGTGAGGGAAGGAGGCAAGCAACAAACTATTGCCTGGGACTATTTCCTGCTTGCATGCTTCAGTTGTCTCCAATCCACTGACAGAAACAATGCTGACAGGTGATAATCCACCCCAGAAACCAACAGGAACTCTGAACAGTGCAGCAGCAACTCCTTCCTCTGTGATAAGCAATGATCAAGATGCCTACATTTACATTAAAGGCTCGTGCTGACATCAAACTCTTGTTCTGCCCAGTCAGGAGCTATATTTAACAATTGTAACAGACAGATTCCTTTCAGATTAAATTTCCCTCCTCCTGACAGCTCATTAAAGCTGGAAACCCTTATCCATGTCTTAACATAAAGGTTTTACTCATATTTCTTAGGCACTTTTGAAAGGTCAGACCCTGGTGGCCAACTTGCCATCCATATTTACCCCACAATGTTCAATCTTTATCAGAAAGATTCTGACATTCTAGTGAGCTGTGCCCTTACCTGTGCTGTGTTCAAGGAGAACATTGTACGGAGGTTAATCTAATTCATGACACATTTTCCAGATTAAATTCCTTTCATTACCAACAATGAAAAGAATATTTAATCCTAAAAGTTTTACATGACTGAATATTATGATAACATCATCATTTGCATTGACAGGGCTTCTAAGCACTCAGCAGAAAAGTACAAGCTTGATTACTGTTTGACATTCCTTTGAATCCTTACAGTACGCTTTGGCAACATCCCATCAAATACCTTTTGTATCTAAATGCCAATCTTCTGCAACAAAGAAAGGCTTTGTACTATTTCATGTAAAATTAATTTACCTAATTATTAGGATCTGACAGACTTGTAATCTTCACTTTTAAGTGCAATGTTGATATTTTCATATTTGATGTCAGAAAAAAAGGTCATCCAATGCGACTTATTTCTAAGAAAGTTGAATGCTACCTCTGTAAAATCATGAAATGTGTTTCAGTTTTGAGTGAGGTTATTACAGAATTTTTGAAACAGAGTAAATGGCCTGTCCACTCTAGGGCACCCATTTTGAAGAGTTAGCCCCACTATCTCCCCTATCTCCAAGCTTCAGGAATTCTTTTTTTCTTTCAAATACTTCTCTTTTGCATTCTACCATTCAATCAGGCAGCATTACAAGTCCAAAGCATTTGCTGAATAAAAATGATTTATTCATGTTATTTTGTCAATTACCTTCGAAGGTGATTTGAGGGACTTTTGTCCTTAGGTGAGTATTTGCTTGTGTGTCTGGGGTGGATTTAAACAAGAATGGCAAAGAAAAATTAAGATGGTTAAAATGGCAAAAAGGAAACTTAAAGACTTTATATCTTAATGCATAAGGGTCTCAGAATAAATAAAATGTCAGAATCATAGAATCCTTACTGTGTGGAAACAGGTCTTTTGGTCCATCGAGACCACGCCTACCCAGGCCTACACCCCCCATTCTATCCCTATAACCCTGCATTTCCCATGGCTAATTCGCCTAGCCTGCACATCTTTGGGTTGTGGGAGGAAACCCGCACAGACACGGGGAGAATGTGTGAACTCCACACAGTTGCCCGAGGGTGGAATTGAACCCAGGTCCCTGGTGTTGTGAGGCAGCAGTGCTGATCACTGTTTGGGTAGTGTCAATCTACTAAAGTTGTTGTAAATGGATGTTAGCAACCATTGATGTCACTTCCACCAAAGTGATTGCACTGTTTAATATTGGATGTCATTTCGGTTGAAAATCAACTTCATAATATTCACAGTTGGCACCAGGGGATAAGAAATACTTCAGTTCTGAAGCACAATGTCCATTAAATATAAAAAGACAAATAAAAATGCTTTCTAAATTTCTAAACTGAATATTCAGGAAATAAAACTTACTGCAATGTGCATTTGCCTTCAAATCTAATGCTATTTATTGATTGACGAATATGGCTCTCAAATGTGCAATATTAACTTGGCTGTGACTAGCATTATGAACTGTTTTCTGTGTCTGGATGCATATTTCAACCAACATGCATAGATTTGCTGTCTATTGCTGGCAGGAGTTCAGAAAAGAGAATTTGTTTGTATTTAATAGATACTGTGGATTATGGATTATAAGCGTAAGTTGCAATGAAGCTTGTAAGTTTTAATGAAGAAATAAGATGTTAACAAATGGATATTGTAAATTAGGCCAATGGGTCAAAATTTGGCAGATGTCGTTTGATGTGGATAAGTCTGAGGTTATCCATTTTGGTCAGAGGAATTGTAAGGTAGGTTATTCTCTAAATGGAGGGAAACTTCAGACTGCTTTGGTGCAGAGGGATCTGGGTGTCCCTGCGTATGAATCACAGAAAAGTCAGCTATGATCGTATTAAATGGTGAAGCAGGCTTGAGGGGCTGAATGGTCTACTTCTGCTCCTGGCGTTTCTATGTGCTTCAGCGATGGCCTAGTTATCCCTATCCTTAACTCCCCTCTGGTCAATGAGGGATAGGCAATGAATGCTGATCTAACTCGTGATGCTTATATCCTGTGAATGAAGTTGAAAAACAAATTGTATCAGAGATAAAAGGTACTGCAGATGCTGGAGAATCCGAGATAACAAGCATGGGGCTGGATGAACACAGCAGGTCAAGCAGCATCATAGGAGCAGGAAAACTTGACGTTTCGGGCCTAAACCCTTCATCAGAAGGGTTTTCTGATGAAGGGTTTA